>ML789630.1:525089-578933 GCA_009831015.1 Picea engelmannii
GAAACGTCGACGACAAGTTATAATGTTAATTATATTGTTTTTTAATTTTAATTTTTTTCATTTAATTTAAAACTTGGAATAATTAAATTTTATTATTATATGAATAAATAGATTACATTTTTTATTTGAAAATAAATTAAAATTTTAAATAATAAATATTTGAAAATAGTTTCATAAAAATATTAAATATTTACAAATAGTTTCATAAAAATATTAAACATTTACAAATAGTTTCATAAAAATATGTATTTAATGAAGGAAGATTGATTGAAAGAAAATTATCGATTGATGAGACTGAATTGCTCTATTGGACCTTAAGAGGGTAAGAAATTATGAAATTCTTTAGAATTTTGTTTCCATGCTCGAAAAACATTAAGAGAAATTTTCCAAGATCACCATAGTTTTGTTGAGTTAAAATATTAGGAAGGTTGGTACTGTGACAAATTTTTTGAAATTGAGATCTAATCTCGGTATAGGATGGACAATCTAACAAAAAGTTCTTTTCATCTTCAACCTTCTTAGTGTCACAAAGTTGACACACTCTTTCATCCCATGGCATTTTAGGAGTTGACCAACGTTCAAAAAAACCACCTAACTAGGAATTGATACTACTTGTGTCACTTATGAAACTTAAAACTCAAGAATACATTATTTCATTTTAAAACTTAAAATGATTTCTTTATTTTTTAAAAATAGAAATTACTTTTCATTTGCAAACATGAAATACTTATAAATTTGGACATTTGCAAACATTTAAAAATAATTCATCCTCCCGATCTAACAAGATATGGACATAAGAATTGTTGAATGGTGTTGTCATTGATGTCAAAGTCAGTCATTGATCAACATGAAGAAGTCTTCAAAGTTGTACCCTTATGGCATAGCTTTAAGCATGGACCTCATGGGAAGATGCTTTGAAGAAGACCACAAGAATTTTCCAATAGTAGGTGGCATGCCACGTCGATCCTCACGGTTGAGAAGATATTCCTTCTTAAAGATGATCATTTGAATTTTCCCCTAAAAAGTGTTGCAAACAAGAAGTTATAGGTCGACCCTAAAGTTAAGTAAAGGAAGCACTTGGGAGGGTATAAATACACATTAAGAACTTGTCATTTTCATCATTCATTATTGTGATATCTTAGCACAAGTTTTGTGGAAATTTTAAGAGGGAAGATGAAGTGAAGAAGGGTGAAATTCCAAGGGAAGATGAAGTCTTGTGATGATTTGTTCTAAGGTATGTTCTTTGAAGGTCACGTTGGAATTTTCTATATAACGTTTTTTCTAGAACGATTCAGATTGTGAAACTTGGTGGATATTGAGAAGAAATATCAAGGTACACATGGTACAAATTTAAGCTTTTGGTTCTTTATACCTTTGGAAATACACTCTGCGGAAGATAGGGTTTTTGACTAGTTATGTAACTAGTCTCAAACAAGTGTTCTGGGTAAAATAGTCATAACTTATTCATAAATTATCTAAATTATATGAGTCCAATTGAATTGAAAACAATACAATCTGTAGTATCATGTGTGTGATTTTCAGAATCAGATATTATTTATTGAGCGTGTGGAATGTTATACAAGTTTGCTCTTCAGAATAGGCCAAAATTTAGCAAGGTTTTTCATTTTCGCTATAACGCTTTTTTCAGGGATGATTCAAGGAGAGAAACTTGGAGGAATCATAGATAATATAGAAAATAAGAATGGGTACAAGTTTCAAACCTTGATTCGCTACATGTACAGAGTTATACTTGTTGGAAGTTAAGGTTTGTGATTAATCTAGAAACTAATCCCAAACATGTGTTCGAGATAAATTTAAGAAGTGATGTTGGGGTTTATACATAGATCCATGTGGACCTAGGATTCCTATGTGGACCCAATTTGATGATGATGATGTATCAATGACACTGATAGGGACAATGACAATGACAATGACAGAGACAATGCTAGTGATGATGATAGTAATAGGTTGATTCTCTTATATATATTTGAGGGTGGAAGGAAGGGGCAAGGAAAGGGGGTTGAAGCCTCCTTCCGATTGGAGCTAGAGAATCGAGGGGGTTGTATATTCCTTTAGGTTGGAGCTTGTAAATTAGGGGGTTGAATCCTCCTTCTAGTTGGAGCTGGATAATTTTGGAAGTTTTAGCTTCCTATGAATGTAATCTTTTTATTATATAAGAAAAACATTAGGTGGATTTCCATGTAAATATATTGTGCATTGTGTATTTTTTCTTCTACTCTTTATTGTATATTGAATTCATTTATTTGATTAAAAAGTTGAAGTTTAAGAAGTGTCAAAGTTTGATATTGATTCACCCCCCTCTAAGTATCAACAATTGGAATCATAGCAAGTTACCTTCAGAACGGTTTAATCACTCGAAGGAAAGATTATGAGAAAAAATGCAAGGACACATTCCACTTGTTCTCAACTATGAGTCCCACTTGTTCTCAAATGCCACATGTCAATCACTTACTTGCCTACTCTTACTGATCTATCCTTTGACACAACATGAAAATGGGGCATGCTCACTAAAAAATATGGCATGGCATTCTTTCTGCACCTATCCCTTATGAGGAAACATGTTTGTCTGATGGATTGGATGGTGAAAATTTGTGTCGATGAACAATCTAGATCTACATGGGTTTCTAAATTACTTTGAAATTAATGGGTATTACAAGACCCCAAAAAATCTAATATTCAATATCAACCTCAAATCAATGCCTCTTGTTATTTTGGGCTTACACCCTTGGGCTTGTTCCATTGGGGTGTCACACTAGCAAGCCTCATGGTCTTTCCTAAAACCCACATTATAATAGGCTTGCAAAGTCACAAATTTTGGCTTAAACTTATGTCACTCCTGAAGATCTTTCTGATGCATGATTTCCCGATGGATGGTTGAGATTTACCCTCAATGTCCCAACGAATGGTTCATATTGACCCTTGACACTTAGGTGAATTTCTTAATTTCATCACTCCACCTTCCTGATATTTGCACAAAATAACCTCAAGTTTGATCCTGGCCATTACCATGCCTCAATCATGGGGAAAATCAAGGGAAACTAACAAATCCCCAAGTGAATAAAATATTTTCTCAATTCAAAAATTTCTTAAGGATTGGTCACAGAATCGTAGGGCTTATTTTAAGACATTCAAAGTAAGATAAACCAACAATCAATTCTACCCATATTACAGGGACTTACACATTTATCCCCCTAATACATTATGCTTAATATTGTTAAAATTTTGGTATTCTCGTTTAACCATAGAGAATGTCACATTATCGTCACCCAACCATAGGCACTTACACATGTTACCCCTGAGCACAGTAACCTTTTCTTAGATATATTCCAACAAGTCCACAAGAACCAATAGATAAACCCTAACCAAAAATACCAATACTGTTGCGGAAACAACACAATATCAATAGAGAGTACCTCTACCAATATAAGTGTACCTTTACCAAGAGAAGCACACAAGCGAGCTACCAGAAATATTGAGATAACACCATGGAAACTATTGCACTAGCCTCTCTAGTCTTGTGTCTCCTTATAATACAATTGTTGCTCCTTAAACTTGCGCCTTAGCTGAGTGAGTGAGTGAGTGTGTCCAAATGAGCTAAGGTGCCTCCATATTTATACTAGCATGTCAAAGTGACTTTTCTAGGCGGGGTCGAGTTCTCTTTCTGGGGCCTTCTAATTCTTTATTATTATTCTCCTTGGGTCGACTTCTCTTCTAGCATTTTCACACATTTGTTTAATGGTTCTCTTACTCTTGGAATATTATATTCTAAGTACAAAGGTTATACTTGGAGGTTAATACCTCCTGCAACTACCCAAACATCAACATTACCTCTTAGCTAGGGAGGTATTAACTAATATGTTCTTCATGTAATGATATGAAACACATCCATCCATCTCACATGGCATGGAAAACACTCACATGGTCTTGTCTTGCATACCATTCTATAGGTAGCATCACCATAGCCACACATGATATTTCCTCATCAAACATATCATGTCTCAGGTAGCATGGTCATACATGGAAGCTCATGATCAAGTAGATCATTTCACAAGCAACATAGCCACACAGGCTATCTCATGATCAAATAGATCATGTCACGAGTATCATAGCCACACAGGCTATCTCATGATCAAATAGATCATGTCACAAGTAGAATAGCCACACATTCTACCTCATGATCAAACAGATCATGTCATAAGTAGCATATCCACATAGGCTACCTCATGATCAAATAGATCATGTCATAAGTATCACCATCATAGCCAAACATGATTTTTCATAGTCACGCACTCATACTATCTAATGGTCATGTCAGAGTCATGCATCCGAGACCTCATCAAAACATGTATTATCTCTCTAGTGGGAACATCCTCATCATCCTCTTAGAACTTATGTCATTACAAAGATTTCATCTAGCTCACACAGAACTAGGGATCTAGATCAAAAGGAACTAAGAAACCATCCATCTCACAAAAAATCTGGAATATGTAGTTGATCTAGTTTACATAGAACTATGCTACTACCCAATCCAAATGGAGTCTGGGCAACTACAACTCGTCAGCTCACACAAAATTTGGAAAATATCCCTAGATATAGTTCTTCTGTTTGGCACACCAAGCATCCAACCCACAATGACTGGGCATATAACCATGAGGGTTAGGCGATGTAGTTCACACACACTACCCATCTATCCCAATGCTAGGAAACATCTCCAGCCACACAGGTTGGCCCTCCATCTTGAAAATCTAGGAAAATTTCCATCTCTGAAGGTTTGACATCTACTGACCTTGTGCAAGGTCATGCTGACTGGTGCCATAGTCAGTAATGTGTATGTAAATGACCACCCTTTTTTTCCACACTCTGCAAGATACTACCCAAGAATCACATATGTGACTCATCACTCCCTCTTACTAGGGAAGTCCTTCTAGATCACACCAAGCTTCTCCCTAAAGTACACAAACTTCACCCTTGACAAAATATTGGTCAACACATATACTATTTGCACATATGTAGTGACATACTAGATATTTACTGCTCCCTTATGCACCATATATCTGATATAATGGTACCTGATCTCGATATTCTTGGACTTCATGAAACATAGGGTTCTAAGACAACTTCACATAACTCTGGTTGTCACACCAAATACAAGTTACCTCTAAATTGAGATCAAACAATCCTACAAAAATCTTTCAAAGCCACATTGCTTCATTGCTATCTGAACACGCTACTATATACTCGGCCTCAACTATACGAAGCAACACACTAGTCTACTTCTTGCTAAACCATGAGATCATAGCTGATCCAAAACTAAGGCAACATCCATATGTACTCTTTCGATCTATGACATTACCAACCCAATCTAAATCAGTGTAGCCTTGCATGCTTATCCCATGATTTGAAACATATCTGAGTCCATAGTCAATTATACCCTTCAGATACCTTAACATGTGCTTTGACACAATCAAGTGAACACGTATTGGTTCAACCATATACTAACTCAAAGTGTTCACCGCAAAGCATAAATTTGTCCTAGTATTCATCAAATACATCAACAAACCAATCATTTTCCTGTACATGGTGACATCCACTGTATCTGAAGAAGTATCACTCAATAAATTTAGGTTTATCACCATTGATGTGGGCATGGATTTACAATCCAACATCTCAAATCTCTTCAGGATATCTACCTCATATTTTCCTTGGCATAGGAAAATATCATCTAGTTTCTGCCACACCTCTAGACCTAAAAAATAATGCATTATACCTAGGTATTTCATCTCGAACTTTGATGCAATATTTTTATTGCACTCAACGATGATATTCTTTTTCCCTATTAGAAACAGGTCATCCACATATAATAGTAATATCATTGGTCCACCATCCACAACCTTGTAGTAAAGGTTGGAATCTTCTTTACTCTTGGTAAAGCCCAAGCTCATCAGAAAATTGTTTGATCTATAATATGATTCCCTAGGTTCCTTCTTAGGCCCGTACAAGGCCTTCTTCAATCTACATATATGAGACTCATTCTCATGTATCTTGTGGTTGCTCTATGTACACTTATTTTTCCTACTAGAGCAAGTGTATCATCATAATCTTATGCCTCTTTCTGGGAGAATCTTTTGGCAAAAAATAAAGATTTGTACATATCTATACTACTATATGCAACATTATTGATCTTGTATATAAACTTAGAAGTCACCATTAACTTCCCTTCTAGTCTCGAAACCAAGGAAAAGATCCATATCCTAGTCCTTCTGATTGGCTTCATCTTTTGTCACTGGAACAAGGGAATCTTCCCAGGACGTCTCATATCTCCTCGATTCCTTTGAAGCTTAGATCTAGTATCCTCAACTCATTGTACATTTATGTCAGTCCTAGAAGACGTCTCTCTCTCTATCATATGAATCTGAGGAGGAATACTTTATTAATGAAAGTCTCTAAACCACCAACTCTCTGTGATATCAGTCTCACTCTGAGTCTCCATGCTCCCTCTGAAGCTTGACTCTATCTAAGTCTATCTAATCTTTGGAGACATATTCTACCTCTATATGTGATGATCTCCTCTAAATATAATCTACTATGAATGGTCCTTGGGAGGATGATCCTCCATCCTGAATCATGACGGCTCACTCCCTCTGAACTCTAGCTCCTTATGATTTGGTACTTGGTGGGGCCACCTGCCTCACCACTAGTTGAGTTTCCTTCTCCTTTTCATGAAAGATCCTAGTGGTGATATTTACTCCTCAGGAGATTTCTGATACACGATTTCCCAATGGATAGTCAATATTTACCCTCAACATCCCAATGAATGGTTCATATTGACCCTTGACACTTAGGTGAATTTCTTAATTTCATCACTCCACCTTCCTGATATTTCCATAGAAAAACCTCAAGGCTGATTCTCGCCATTACCAAGCCTAAATCATGGGAAACATTGAGGGAACCCAATAGTTCCCCAAGTGAATAAGATCTTTTCTCAACTCATGACATTCTTAAGGATTGGTCATAAAAGCATAGGCCATCTCTTTAAGAATTCAAGATAAGATAAAGAAACAAGAAAGTCTACCCATATTATAGGTATTTACACATTCATTCTTGTTGTTATCACATGGAATTGATTAAGGGTCAATTCAGTCTTTAGGTTTTTTTATTTTGGTCATTAGTGTTGTTTAAATTTTTAATTTTGTCCTCTTCCTTATAGTCATTTTGTGTTTTAGCACAAATAAAATTAATTTTCATCTTGTCTTATTATCCTTGGGTTATATCTTCATCTCTACGATTATTTGGACAAGACACTACATTTAGTATCCTTTATGCCTCCACCACCACCCTGACATGTCACCTCTTCCATGATGTACTAAGACACCTCCACTTTGTCCCTTTACCTATTAGAAATTCAAATCATATTCATTTTGTACACTGTCATCTTATCATACAATTCATAACGCATCCCAGATACATTATGCTTTCATCACCATAATTTCACTCATGAGCCTTGTTAGTCGATCTCCTTGTTTCCAGTACTTATGTTTTAAAAAAAATATCCCGAGATTTCATCATTAAAGTTTTTTAACTATTTTTCCAAGCTTTCAAATTACTTCTAGCTCGACGCTTCAAACACTGGTGTTTTCAGACATGCGCTTGGGGAATTGTTGTGAATTGGTTGGAGAAAGTGAGTTGGAAGTTATACCATCTGCAAATGAATTCATTCAAGCTCAACCATAGTAGTTTCAGGTCATGGCCTCTAGGTACTCCATGAGTATTTTTAGCTTTGTGAAGGATGGTAAAGGTTGTGTTTATAATTTCTTCTCTTAGGCAATGCGAACTGGTGATCTACGCTGGCAAATTTCCTACTTACCCTGTTGTCATGATCTCAACCAATTGCATGATATTTCATCTTCTTTTTACCAAACCTTAAACAAACATGGGTTTCAGGCCACCTTTCCTATCCTATATTTGGCCATTTCTGCTTATGCTACGAACTGGTTTCTATAGTCAAGCATTGTGAACTGGATGATACAGTTGGTGCTATAGGATATGTTGTGAACTCTTGTTTTGATGGTTTCAAGAGGATCAATGATTTCTAGATGGATAAGGGAGCATGGTACAACTGTTTGGAGGTTATTTTAAAGCTAGAAGGATACTTGGAAAGAAGAGGAATGTGCTCAAAGGACACCTCATCGTACAATATTAAGGTGTTAGGATAGTTTCCAACATTAGGCTTATTTGTAGCAATTTGTTATTTTTAGTTGGTACATATGTAATTAATTCAATTTTGGATGGGAGAATCCTATGCTAGAGGATGGAATTCACATTGTAGTGTTATTATTCCCTATATAGGCTATACAATAGGCATTAGAACTCATTTTAGAGGTTCAAATGCTTGATGTAAAAGCCTCATTTTGGTGATATTGATGTAACAAAGCCTTCTCTTTTTTGATGTATTAGACTTGACGATTTTTTGTTTAATGAAAGTCAGTTTCTCTCTTGCCATGTTGTTTCTCTCTCACTCTAAAATTTACTGTCATTGAATGATTCAAATGATTTTTTATAGCTATATTGCAATTAAGGTTTTATTGTGGTGATGTTATAACGTTTCTCATAGTTTTTAGCTTGGATATAAGAAGTTATTGTATCTAAATGTTTTCCTTACTTTGTCTACTGGTAAATCATGATGCTAGTGGTAGACTTACTTCACTTTTCTCACTAAAGTCTTCCTTCTATCCACATTAATCTTGAAAACCATGATCTAAGTTAGACAATACCTCTTTTGTTGATGCATTTTATCTACAGTTTCATGTGTTTTCACATTGTTGGACTGAGTTTTATCCATTTGAAACCACATTTTAAGACTTACCTCATAAACCTATTGATGGGTATTGACCTTGCACTTTAGCAGTCAAAGTGTAACTTTTAGTGATAACATCCCTAATACATTCTTCTCAATATTTGACACAAATTCATGAATTACAAAAAATGCACATTTATTTAACCATCTAAACACACAAAGCACATAATTGAAACTTATCTTTTCAACATGTTGTATGCCTACCCACTAATTGATGGTGAGTACTTTTCCACCCAACCATAAAATATGTTGTACTATTCTCTCTATAATAGGCCACTCCCATGGAAAACCATGATGCCACCAAGAAAAATAGGTTTCTAAGGAAAAATTATGCTAGGGGTGAAGGATACTCTCTTTCATAGGAAAAAAAACAAGAGAATCCCTCAGTACCCATCCGTTCAAGGCCACCAAAATATTCTTGGATTCCTTCCCAACTGGATTCCCTCTACACAAGGGAGTCCCTTAACTTCTACATAGTCCCTCAATTCCCTCCCTTTACCAATGTTATTTTTTATCCAACAAGCATAAACTCCTGACCCTTTGTCCTTAGGTTGTGTTTAAGAATTCTCTGCTGAAAATTACATAGCAAGGTCACAAACACCCTTTCTTGCTATGAATTCTCCAAGTAGGTGCAATTCTACTTGCTTGATACCACTCTATAACATCTCTCTCTTAGGTAGAAACCCGGCCTTTCCATGCCAATTCTTTGCAAACCTCTTGTTTGATCTCTTATCTTATGTTCTTAATGTCTTTCTAACTCATGCACCCTCCCATTTATTCCTATAGAATGTTCTCACTCTTTTGTTTCTTGTGTAAAAAGAACTCGTGGTCAATCATGAAGGAAAAAGTGGTACTAGTTCTACCTAGATTTCCATGCCTCATTTATTTTGGGTGGTTGGTTTCCCAACTACCAGCTGCTAACATTAAATGAAATTCAAAAAAGGAAGGAAAATATCTTAAAAACATGACTTTTTGAAAGGGAACTAAAGCTATCAGGAAAGGTGTTAGTTTTAACCTATCGAACAATTATGCGCCACTGACCTGAGGTTTGTCTTTTTCAAGGTACCAACAAAGCCTAAAACTATCGGTCCTTCTAGTGAACCAGAAGGCAACACAACACACAGAATGCACTATGCAGTCTCACCCGAGATAGCTTTAATGGATGGATGTAAGACTCAAGTGTTTACAGCCTAGGATTGAGTAGGAGATAGAGGGTATACATTTTGAGCCATTACTTATGATTTGTATTACAAATTATTGTTATCTGACCTTCAGGATTTAATAGCACAACAAAAATGAACTAGACAGTATAATAACTCATTCATTCATCGCATTCAACATTTAAATAACAAAAGTAAAAAGATATATGCATGCATTCATCACATCACACAGGTATTACCATGGTTGACCCCCTCCTGAGGATACATCCACAAAGATTTGGCTGAGGATACATCCACAAAGATTTGGCTCTTGGCTCTCTTATTATGGTAGTTCAGTAGTTCTTGTGCCTCGTGCTTACAATTATCCTTCGATCAGTAAGATATATATGAGGTGAACTAGATCAAACTAGGCTCCTCAGCCTGCGATCTGATCCTCGAGGTCTACCTCCCACTTAGCTCACTTGTTACAAGTAGTTCTCTTACTAAAACATTACTTAAAACAAGTTCAAATCTACAATAGTAGTAAAGCTCAACCTTCGTGAAATCTCTGAACCTCTCTTTGATACCTACTTGCCTATATTTATATCTATTGGACTCTTTAGCCATTTCCACAAAAACTCTTACCAAAAACCCTAACTCTACTATCGTTAGGTATTCCTTCTTCGCATGCATTCGATGCTTCCTTTCAGTTGTCGCCTCCTTCTTGCATACGTGTGTGTTGTGAGTCTTTCCAGTTGTCACTTTCCTCCTGCACACTTTATTTCTTGTGATTTCTCTTCCAACTATCATCCTTCTTCATGCATGCTTTCTTTCCCATGATTTCTCTTTCAGTTGTCATCCTTATTCATGCATGCTTTCTTTCCCATTTTGGCCTACTACCAACAGGCTCCCAACACTGAAATTTGACTCGTCCCGAGTCACCTAATTTTTCTGAGCTACCTTGATCGCTTAAGTGATCATCTGGAACTTTTCCCTTAGCTCTGTTGCTATTGTCAGTACCTGTGCAATCTTTTCCTTAATGGTTTCTACTACATGAATGACCACTTCGTTGCTCATTAGTCCTGCACATTCTACCTGAGTCTACACCATTTGTTCTCTATTCGCTTCTTCCTGTGTGAGTACTTCTGCTACTCGTTCCCGTAATAGTTCTATTTGAGCCTGTCGCTCTTGTTTCTGTGTCTACGCAATGATGATTTCTGCATGCATCTTCTTCAACTCTTGCATCCCCTTTACGCATTCTGGGATTGGTATGATATTTTTCTTCTTCTTGAGTTCTTGGATCATTGCATCGATCCTTTCCTCTTCCTTGTCTTAGCGTTGAACCTATGGATCCTCCTCTAGTCTTGTCCAAAGTTGTGTTGCTTTTTCAATCAAGTCAGCTGTTGTGCTAACCTGTTTCTCCATCTCCTGTATTTGCATTGTTGTTGCCTGCCTCCTATGCTCCTTTACTATTGGTGGAGTTGTTGGTGTTAGTTGTTCTCGTAGATCCCCGATCTCCTTATGGTATTGTGCAATTGTCTGTGCAATTTGGTCGATATTTTCTATGGCTGGGAGTTCGTTTCCCTCTGTGGTGTTTGGAAGTTTCCCAAAAATGTCTCCCACTCTGCGTTCCAATTCGTTCTTGTGTTCCATCTCCTTCTAAGTTTTGTATTTGGCTTGCTCATACCCTTTTTCCACCGCTTCCCGCTACTTTGTTTCTTTCTGTAGCTCGACTAAGTTCTTATGTGACCGATACTGTATCTTGTGGTCGATGCTAACTTGTAATTTGTGTAGTTCCCTTGAAGGAATTCATCTCAAGACCAATTGAATGTGGTCCAAATAATTCAGTGGTGTCTGTCCCACTATTTCATCCATTCGCAACATGCTCAGTTTTATGTGGACCGTTGCATTTGCATGTGGCATTGGGAGGGTTGGGTCTCGTTCTTCGATATCCACTCTTTCATTGGTTTTTGTTGTTGACTTCTCTATGCCTCTGCTGCTACTTTCTCTCTGGGCTTCTCCAAGTTTCTTGAGGAGTTGTCTTATTTCTACCAGCTCTTTCTGTAGATTATCCCTGTGATGTGTTGCTTGGTCGAAGTCTTTCGCCAGACAATCCTAGACCATTATAGCGATCATTTCTCCATCTTCCTCTGTGTTTGTCAGGTCTGGTGACGCACATTGTGCCTTTGATTTCTTGTGCGTGCCTGTGGTCTGTTCAACTGGTCTCTTATTCCCCCCAGGCTCCTATGAGATGGGTTTTGGGGCAGTCTCATGCATTCCCTTGGCTTGTTTTGGATGTTTATTGGTCTCTTTTCTCCCCTTCTGGGTTCCTGTCTACTTCGACCCTTTGATTGTTGGAGTTGGTTTGTTTTGGCCCATCCTTGGTTTCTTGGGCACTGTTTTTTGCGGAGGCTGTTTTTTCGCCTATGTTGCCTCTCCTTCTGCGGGTCCTTCTTGTAATTCCTGGTGAATGTATGGGATCTTCCATTCAGAAATCCATTTGCTAATGACCATGTCTATATCACCTTCTGTGATGTAGTAGTGCATCGGTATCCACTGTTTATCAGGATCCTGCCTTGGTTGTATCCACATGGCATGTCGTGTTGCCCAGAAGTTAGCGATGTTCCCATATCACACGATAGCTTATGGTGTTATTCTCCATGATTGGTTAATAACTTCCTTCATATCCTATAGGTATGCTTCAAACATGATTTCGTTGTCCCTCTTCTATCTGGTATGTGGCCCCGATCTCAGTACTCGATATCTTTCTCCCTTGGGCTATGGTATCGTAGAAAAAGCTACATATTATGGTTCCTGCCATCCCATGAAGGCTATAAGGGTTATTAGACATGAGTAATGAAATTTTGTGCCAAGTTTTTGCACATCCTTGCAGTCCACTTGGAATAAGTTTAACATATAAGGAACCCATCTCAAAAAGGTGCCTTCTATGCACTGAGCTACAACTGCAATGACTCATGTTGGTACTTCGTCTTTGCGTAATTTTCTTAGCAACTTACAGGCTAAGATCTTTACACCCAATTGTGTTGTTGGGTTGTTGATCTGTTTGATTATAATGCCTCTTGTCCCCCTCACTATGACATATTTCTTCTTCATTTCCTCTGCTAATGATTTTTCCTTGGATTTATCATCCAAAATCAACGCAAGATCCATACCTCGGCTGGGTAGTACTCTTATCTGCATGATAAGGTCAAATGTTATGGGGACGGGTCTGTCCAGCCATATATCCCCTCCATGCGTAACTGCTAACAGCTACTTGACGCATGTTATCGTGTACTGGCCTCTGCAAAATTATGGGAGTTGTAGCAGTCCTAAAATGTCGGTTCCATCCAATCCAACTGCCCACTGATAAAGTTGGATGATTTTTTCTCCAAGTTGGTTGACCACTATGTTCTACATAAACACTCAGGGTGCAAGTTCTTGGTACTTAGTGTCTTCTAAAAACATCATGGTCGGAATACTTAAGCTTCCCAACGTGACCCAGTAACTAAGGAACTACATGTACTCCCTATGGTATGCATGGTAGCACAATTTCTGCTATTGGTTTCTTACGAGGTGAGATCGGTATCAAAATTTTGTCTTCCTGCTATGGTGGTTGGTACAAATTTCTATAAATTCCCATTTTCTACCCTGTAAGCCATTTTGGCCAAGATGAGGTAGTTCCCATGGTCTCTTTTGTCTGTTGAACAAGGCTGGGTACCTACAACTTGTCATATTTCCCTTCTGATCCTTGATTTTGTGTCGTGTCGTTACCTTTTGTGGCTAGTTTGGTGCTTTCTGGTTGCACTTCTTATTGAGGTTCTGCTTCCTCATTCAGAGGTTCCTGTAGTTCTTCTTGTGTATCCTTGTTCAGTTCCTTTGGTTGTGGCTATTGAATCTCTTCCAGTATTAGTGTAGGGCTCACTAGTGGTATATTTGGGGATGGGATCTCATCGATATCAACAATCTCTGGTTGCTACTGTTCATTTTCTTCCAGCGGTCCTCGTGACCTAGTTTGAACTCTGGTCGACCTGGCAGTCGAACCTAGTTCAACAGACTTCGGTGGTGCCATAGTGGTGAGTTTCGAGCATCTATTGTCTATAGAGGACTGTGATATATCTTTGATCATTCGATCTGTTGTTTCTCTCTCTGTGTTCTTCTTTCATGAATAGACAAGTTTCTTTCATGCTCGTAGGTTGTATGGGTTTGTCCTAAAGCTTATCAAAGACTATTCCTCCATGATGTGATTGATGCACCATAACTGTGGATTCAATGCATGCGTGGTAGTTTCGTACTTGTCATTATGCTTCTCTGGACATTTCTAGTTGGTGTGTTTAATGTGGCATTCCATCAGCCTTTTCCATGCCTTCATTCCGCTTTGTGCTATCGTATTGTCTTTCTTTTGATGAATTTCCATTTTCCGCTCATTTATCTTAGGCATGTGACCATTAGTCTTGCCTTTACTGCATTGGTGTTTCGAGAATCTTGTGGCTTTTTCATCGATTTTCATTTTTAATTTTTTTTTACTATGTGGTGGGTGGTCGACTGCCCTCGTACAGCTTTAGTCAGCTCCCGTTGATCATTCCTCGGAGGTTTGTGCCTGCTATATCTCTTAATTGTACAGCTCCACCATCTATTATAGATTTGACCTCGTATGGTCCTAACCAATGCATTCTCAACTTTCCTGGGTGATGAAATGATTTGTTGTCATAGAGAAATACCAGATCTTCTTCCGTGAAAGTCTTCTTCTTAATGTGTTGATCATGCCATGCTTTGTCTCTGGCCTTTTTCACTTGTTGATGGAATCCTGCCAAGATTAGGTCTTCCTCCATTTCTAATAGCTGATGCAACCTTTCCTGTATCGTGTTGCATTCTTTCATTTGTGTGATAGCGGCTACGCGTAAGCTGGGTATTAAAAATTCCAATGGTACTACTACTTCTTGGTCGTAGACGAGTTTGAATGGTGTGTGCCCTGTGAACTTATTACATGTCATCCTATACACCCATAATATTGTTGGTACTTTGAGGTCCTATTCATTTCTATTGATGTTACAAATCTTTGTCAATGCGTTCTCTAGAACTTTGTTGAAGGATTCTACTGTGCCATTCACCTGTGGGTGATACGATGTGATTTTCTAGTGGTGAGCCTCAAATTCTTTGAGCATCCCATGGATGGTTCTATTTATGAAATGCGTGCCTTGATCGCTCATCATAACTCTTGGGTACTCAAACCTAGTAATTACTTGTTCAAATAAAAAGTGTGTAGCGGTCTCTGCGCTACAGTCCTTTACTGGTGCGGCTTCAACCCATCTTGTTAGGTATTTCATCATGGTGATGATGTATCTTGACCTCGTTATTTTTGGATAGTGGGTTAATAGGTCCCACAAAGTCTATTGCCCATTTATCAAATACCTGTAGTGTCACTTGTGGTCGTAACGACATCTCATCCCTTTTGTTGGGTTTGCCTACCCTTTGACATACATCACATCCCTGACAGTATTCTTTCGAGTCCCTATGGATCGTTGGCCACCATAGTCCTATATGGAGTACCTTCTACGTGGTATCATTTCCTGCATAATTTCCTCCTTCCAATCCCTCGTGGGCTTTTGATAACATCCTTGGTCGTTCCTGCTCAAGCACGTACCTTCGTCAAAATTCTATCTACACCCATTTTATATAGATTTCCTGGGATTAGTTGATAGTCGGTTGCGTGAACTACCAAGTTCTTCTGATGCACAATGGTATAATCATGTGGTGCAGTACCTATTCTCAAGTACTAAATGATCTCTGCGAAGTAGTCATCAACAATTTGTACCGAGAATAGTTGTACATCTGGAACATTTTCTTCTAAGCTTGTGGGTTCTTCTCCATTTGTGACCCGTGATAGGTGGTCAGGGCCTATGATCCATATTTTATGAGAATAATGAAATAAATACAAATGATTAACAGGGTATTAACACAAAATAAAAAAGATACAGTAAAATTGGTTTTCTATTCAATAACGAAATAAGATGAAACTATAAAATGCAACAGAAACAAGCTTGCTGGAATGGTGGTGACTTATCTCTGAGAAGAGATGTGACGAGAGCACGCACTCGCAAGAAGATGATTAAAATGAGGCTCTAAAGACCTTTTTACAATGAGAAGAGATGCCAAAATAACTATACATCCAAAAACCTAACCCTAGGAGATGAAGCGCCAAAAGTCATGTGGGCCCCGTTTGGGTAAGTTAGTACATTAACTTCCCAGGGTCGTAACTTTTGCATACGATCTTCGTTTTAGGCGTATGATAACCCATTGGAAAGGTATCATCAAGGAGATTCATTTTAGCTAAAATATTGAAGGAAAGTTTATATTGAAAACCTGTTTTTCCCAAAAAAACATCATTTATGGCCTTAAAATGGCCCCGGAAGTTAAAACCTACTAAAAATAATAAATTACCAAAATTGTCAGAAAATTGTTTTGAGCTAGTCAGACAAGGTGGGTGGCCACCAATATCCACCTAGATCAGTCCTCCCTCCTTAGGAAGCAATGTTCTCCATTGCGTTGAGTTCCTGGGGGAGAGGGAAAACCGTTTGTTGAATCTACATCTTGGTGAGTTGCTTGTCTTGCTGGAGATGTCGTGCTGCTCAGTTTTTGGAAGTATGTCACGAACCTGTTGAGGCTGAGGTTGTTTAATAAGTTGAGATACATGAGAGGACAGTATGCAAAAAGAATATTTGTGCTTTGTTGCAGCCTTTTTTACCTGCTTCTATTGGATAGAAGGTGCTTGGGGTGAGGCTGTAGTGGTTGCAATGTCCTTTTGTTCTCCTTTTGAACAAATTGTGAAGAAGCTAAATTTTGTAGTATGAGATACTACCTTGTGACACTTTTTAGGTGGAACAATAGTTGGAACTACCTCTGGTATTTTGTAGAGATGAGCCCCCAAAGTAACAATGAAACTACGATGTTGAGACTCATAAACAATATGGCACTTCTACATATATGGTTGGCCCAAGAGAACATCACAGACATCCAGTGGGGAAACATCACATAATACCTCATCCTTGAAGTGCTGGATGTCATATGACAATCGACATTGTTGGTTGACACGAAGATCTCATCCTTGGCAAAGCCACTCAATGTTGTATGGTTGCAGGTGTGGTGTTGTCAACAATCCCAACTGTTTGACAACCTCTACTAAGATGAGGTTCTTTTGGCTTCTGCTATCAACGATAAAATGCAGCGAGCTCCCCTTCACCCACATCTGTGAATGAAAAAGGCGCTCCCCCTCTTCGGGATCTATTGGTTCTTCTGGTTGAATTGTTGCAGTTGCAAAAATAGTAGTGGGGTCTGTGTCAATGATCTGTCCTTTACCAGTATTTTCAGAATCAGATTCTGAATCAGGGTTCATATCCTTATCTTTGATCTCGTCCACCAATGACTATTTTGAATGAAATTCATCGGTGTTGTGCCAGGGGATTTTGTGGAAATAGCACCATTTTCTAGTGTCCTTCTTTGTCTTCCCATGACCCTTCTTTTCCTATGTATTGGACTGGTTTTCAGAAGACTGTTTGTTAGGGTTGTCTTTGTCTTAATTTGGTTGTTGCAGATTTACAGATTCGAAATCTCGTTTGTTCTGGTGCTTAAATTTTTTCTCGATTTTAACAACATATCAATAAGAAACACCAAGTGATGAGATGTCTAGAAAATCCATTTAAGTATAGATGTATCTATGTAGAGCCCCACGGTATTTTAGAAACAAATGTTGCTCGTAGTATTTGATACCCAGCTTGGTGCGCAAGGTATGGAAGGTATTGGTGAACTCTAGAACTTCTTGGCCCCTCTCTTGCCGCAGTGTGGTCCATCTCATGTACTGGTCCTCATAGTTTCCAACAGGGTAATACTGTTCCTTTATCACATCCATAAAAAAATCCCAAGTGGGATCGGCCCCATATATTTTAGACTCCTCTATGGAACTCTTCTCCCAATAAGTTTCCCACCAATGTTTGACATGGGGGAGATCTTTAAGGAGTGCAAAGGTGATCTTTTCTTTGTCGGAACATTTGTGAACAGAGAAATAACCTTCTAGCAGATTTAACCATTTGTCTAGGGCTTCTGCATCTATCTGTCCTTCAAATACAAGAATATCAAAATTAACTTGTACCTTGAAAGGCGAGGTTCCTCCAAAGTGGTCACTTGATGAAGATGTGCTTGTTGCTATCGGCAGGCATTGAAGGATGTGGGAAAAATTCTCCATCATTTCGTCCCTCTATCGCGTGAGAGCTTTCTCAAGTAACAGATTGATAGGATCATCTGCTCTGTCATTTTTCTTTTCTTATACCATTGAGGATTCCTTGGGTGTGTGAGAGAGATTGTCCTCAAGAGAGACAAGATCGAGACCCAACTTGCTATACTCGGACCTCGTCAGGGACATGCACTAAAAAAAATGATCAAGAACAACTCGCTCTGATACCACTGATCTAGATTTTATGAGAAGAATGAAATGAATACAGATTATTAATAGGTGCTTAACACAAAATATCAGAGATATTGTAAAAATGGTTTTCTATTCAATAATGAAATAAGTTGAAACTCTAAAATGCAGCGGAAACAAGCTTGCTAGAATGGTGGTGGCTTGTCTCTGACAAGAGATGTGACGGCAGTGCGCATTCGCAAGAAGATGATTACAATGAGGCTCTAAAGGAATTTTTACAATAAGCAGGGATACCAAAATCCCTAGACATCCAAAAACCTAACCCTAGGAGATGAAGCACCAAAAGTCATGTGGGCCCCGTTTGGGTAAGTTAATACCTTAACTTCTCGAGGTCGTAACTTTTGCATACGATCTCTGTTTTAGGTGTATGATAGCCCATTGGAAAGGTATCGTTGAGGAGATTCATTTTAGCTGCAATATCGAAGGAAATTACACATTGAAAACCTATTGTCCCCCAAAAAAACATCATTTAGGGCCTCAAAATGGCCCTAGAAGTTAAAACCTGCTAAAAATAGTAAATTACCAAAATTGTCAGAAAACTGTTTTGAGCCAGTCAGAAAAGGTGGGTGGCCATTGATATCCACCTGGATCAGATTGCATTCAGTTTTCCTGGTTTGATGATTACTTCGAAGTCAAATTCTTGAAATAACAATAACCATCGATAGATTCTCCCCCCCAACACTAGCTTGTTGACTAGGTACTTTAGGGCTGAGTGATCTGTAAACATCCTAAAATGTTTTCCCAATAAGTAGTGTGTGAACTTTTGAAGTGCATAAACCATAGCTAGGCCTTCTCTTTTTGTTGTGTTATAGTTTTGTTCTGAGTCAGATAGTTTTCTACTTGAAAATGTTATCGGGTGATCCAAGTCTCCTTCTCCTGGTTGCACTAAGATAGCTCCCAGTGCTATCGCTGATGCATCTACATGCACGTGGAATGCCTTTCCCCAATCTAGAAATACTAATATCAGAGCAATGACCATATTTTCCTTCAGGGTATCCAGACCGTGTTGACACTCGTCGTTCCATTGGTACTTTGTATCCTTCCTTAGCAGTTTTTCCATTGGTGATGTGATCTATGCATATCCTTTGATAAAATTCTGATAGTATTCTGTGTGTCCTAACATCGCTCGTAGCTAATAGGTTGTTTTTGGCACTAGTAAATTAACGATGATGGCGGCCTTTGCCGGATCGACCAACAACCCTTGTTTGCATACTATATGGCCCAATAGTATCCCAAATGGTGTTCCAAATATGCATTTATTTATGTTCAATGACATATTCCACTGTCTGCATCGCTCTAGCATCAAGTGTAAGACTTCTACATGGTTTTCCAACAGACTATAGACTATCTAGTTGTCTAGATATACTTTGAGAAAATGGTGGATGATTTCTTTAAATGTTGCGATAACCACTATGGAGAATATTGTTGGTGCATTCTTCAGTCCAAAGGGCATGAATTTATATTGGTAAGATCCCCATTCCATCGTGAATGTGGTCTTGTATATATCCTCCTGTGTTATCTTAATCTGATGGTAACTTGAGAATCCATTGGCGAATGAGTACACTTCGTGTGTCCCCACATTCTCTAGCACTTCATCTGTGAACGGTGTAGGGAATGGGTCATGTAGGCATGCATCATTCAACTTCCTCAAGTTGATGCATATCCTAATCCATATTCCTTGTTTCTTGTCCTATACAACCATCAGGTTTATCCATTCTGATTCCTCGACTAGTTCGATTATGCCAGCTTCAAGCATTCGATCAATCTCCTCTTTAACTTTCTGTTTATATATAGGGTTTAGTCTATATGGTCGTTGTTTGATCGGTTTCGCTTTGGGTCTGAGAGGTATTTTCATTTTTCCCAGTTCCCCTGCTATACCTTTCATCTCTGTAAATGTTGTAGGAAATAAGTTGTTGTATTCGCACAACAGTTATGTAATGATTTCTACTATTGGGTCATCCCAGTAGTCTCCAATGTTGGCCATTTTGGAATGTTCTCTTGTACCGATGTTAACTTTATTTACCTTTATTGGCATGGAAATAATTTCAAACTCTATTTGTGGTCCCTTCACATCTCTGTCACCTTCTACTTCTACAATTTGAATGTCGCATGGGTTCTCGTCATCCAGTATGTCCTCTTGTACCTGGTAACATGACATTAATTACTTGACTGTCTGTTTATTTTGCTGCTTCTCTTCGGTAGTAAGTTCTACTTCTAGATCCTCAATGAATGTGACTCCTCTGATTCATTTCAAAACTGCTTCTATGTTGGGGTTCTCATGCTCGAATGAGAAAGTGGTGGTAAATTTTTGCTGCAATGTCACCCATGTTATAGTTACTTTCCGCAGTTCATGATCTGTATACCAATTCACTGGTATGCCTTCTAATGTATGAATAAATTGGTGAGGCCAATCCTTTGATGGTGTCAATTTCCACATCATTTCTCACTCCATCAATTGTTTTACAGGTGTCCCTAATCCTTCATATTTCTGGTGTTTGTTGTTTTTATGTGCTGCTCCGAACCTTATGGGCAATAGCCTCTTGCATTGATACCAATTTGTGATGGTATCCTTGTGTGCGCCCCACCATMTGGCAAGTGTGGCCTTGAGTGCTACGTCCAGTGCTCGTAGCCTCTAGTTCTCTAATACTTCATCTTCATATTTTGTCAATAATGTTTCCAAATTGTTAAGTCCATGGAAACTGGGTGGTTTTGTGATTTCTATGCCTATCCATYGTACTTCCCATTCTATTCTTACACATATTCTTGTGGATACTTCATGTAGTCTTTGCTGCTAGTTTTCTAACACGGTGTCTGAATCYGTAGCRGATGAAGTAATAGTGCACCAACTGYGTACTCTGTCTAYAKTTGGGTTTACATAATCCTCCTCGCGCGTAGTTGTTCAGTATAACTGGTCGATTTCCTCTAAGACTAGGCAAGTGGGTTCTACGAACCTTTCCCCTTCTGATGGWTCTAGTGGTGCTATAACCCTGTAATCTCCATATTGAAATGTCATTTTTATTTTCTTCAAATTAATTATGGTCTAGTTGTCAAATGCCCAGTCCATACCGAGTAGTGTTGGGTATGGTGTTGTGCCATCTACTATTTCGATGACTTCAAAATCTTCTTTGGTGCACACACCATCAAGATCTATCATTATTCCCTTCAACCTCCTGATTGGTAGGACTCTCTGTTGGTTTGCTAGTTTTAATTGGACATTCAAATATCCCAAGGTTGGTTCTCCCATGCATTGTCAGGTTTTCTTGGGTAGTACATATACTTCATATCCTAGGTCCAGTGTGATATCTCCCATATTGAAATCCCAAATGTTGGCATTTAATCTAAATTCCCTACTTGTTCTTCTCCTTGTGTGTAGGTGATTGACAATCTTTGGTTCTAGCGTTTTCTCTGTCTCATTGCTACATTTATCTAAGATGTTTTGCAATATTTTCATAGATGAAGGATCACTTAATATTTTGATGCATGACTGAAAAAAGCATTTGATAGTACTTACTTGTCCCTCGAGTGACATTCCTTTGGTATGATCCAATGATGGCGACATTTCATATTCTGGGGCTTCGTGGGATGGTTGCATAGTGGAATCTCGATGTTGTGTCCTTTTGAAATTCCTGTCTAGCTTCCTTAAAACTCTCCTTTTCTTTGGGCGCATCGAACTACTTCCTTGGTTCGGTGTTATTTCTTACCCACTGGTTCTATGCAAGTTCTTGTCGGGCTGTGTCGTTTCCTATCTTCATTCCTCCATGGGTGACTATGTTGATATTTCGTCCATCCTCCCTTTCTTCAACTGAAATCCATTGAACATTCTGGTTCCTTTTTTCCTGGATCTTTACTAACAGTGTCGATAATTCCTTTGTCTCGTGATCCGATGCACGAAAGTACATAAAATTTGTTGGCAGTAGTGGGCATTCCCTTACATAATGTCCCAATTGCTGACAATTGTGACATGTGATTAGTCCTCTGCAACATCCAAAGCATCCTCTAGCTCTTCCTCCTCCTTGATAGCCTTATTTGTCCCCTCTCAACATGTTATATGGTGGTGCCTGGTTGTACTGCATGGTATTATACTAGGGTTGCACCGGGTTGTATTGTGGCTATGTATTGTTGTATGGTTGTTGCACAGTGTTGTACTACTATTGTGCAGTATTGTATGGAGATGGGGCTTGATTGAACTATGGCATTTCTTGCCTAGTCATAATTTCTTCCTGTACCCTATAAGCATCTGATGTTCTCTCCCACATCAGCTCCATAGTTTTGCAATATTTATCATCATGGCCTACGGACTTACAAAATGTGCAATAAGAATTATTGGGAACTGTCTGGTACTTCTGCATCATCGTGCAGTGATAAGGGTCATGACCCAGTTTCTTGCATATTTCACACCATAATCCTCCCCGTGGGAGTAGGTTTGACATGCCTATTTCCATATATTGCGCGAATGTTGGACAATCATTCTTGTGGTATCCTTTTGTCTTGCATGTGGTGCATCAAATAAATTCTCGTTTTTCCTTGTTTTTGTTCTGATTAAACCAAAATGTGAGGTTCTTCAAATCCTCCTTAAATTCTTCAATGGTCAGGTCCATCTGTTGGTATTGATTCTCTTCCAGCTGTAAGGCTTCCTGTAGCACCTTGGCCTGCGTCTGAAACTTTTTTTGTTGTAAGGGGTATTTTAGGTGTGGGAGTAGTTATTATATATTATATTAAAACATTTGTTGGTTTTAACCCACCGAAAAACTCCACGCCACTGACCTGGGGTTCATCTCTTTCAGGGTAACAACAAAGCCTAAAACTATTGGCCCTTCTGGTGAACCAGAAGGTAACATAGCACACATAATGCACTGCGCAATCTCACCTGAGATAAATTTAATGGGTGGCTGTAAGACTCAGGTGTTTACAGCCTAGGATTGAGTAGGAGATAGAGGGTCTGTGTTCTGGGCCATTACTTATGATTTGTATTACAAATTACTATTATTTGACCTTCGAGATTTAATAGCGCAACAACAATTAACTAGATAGTATAATAACTCATTCATTCATCGCTTTCAACATTTAACTAAAAAAAGTAAATATAGATATGCATACATTCATCACATTACATAGGTATTACCGTGGTTCACCCCCTCCTAGGGCTATGTCCATAAATATTTGGCTCCTGGCTCTATTATTATGGTAGTTCTACAATTCTCACGCCTCACGCTTACAATTCTCCTTAGATCAGTAAGATCTTCATGAGGAGAACTAGATCGCACCATGCTCCTCATCCTGGGATCTGATACTCGAGGTCTACCTCCCGCTTATCTCACTCGTTACAAGTATTTCTCTTACTAAAACATTACATAAAATGATTTCAACTCTACAACAGTACTAAACCTCAACCTTCACGAAATATCCGAACCTCTCTTTGATACCTGCTTGCCTATATTTATATCTATCGGACTCTTCATCCATTTCTAGAAAAACTCTTACCAAAAACCCAAACTCTATTTCCCTTAGGTCATCCTTATTTGCATGCATTCACCGCTTCCTTCGAGCTATTGCCTCCTTCTTTCATGCATGTGCCTTCTGCTTCTTTCCAGTTGTCGCTTTCCTCCTGCAGGCTTTCTTTCCCACAATTTCTCTTCCAACTGTCATCCTTCTTCATGCACGCTTTATTTCCCACACTTTGTTTTCTAGTTTTCATCCTTCTTCATGCACTCTTTCTTTCCCACTTCGGCTTGTTGCCAACAAAAGGAAAATTCCTCCCCTAGTTCCCAGTTATAGTATCATGGTCAATTTTGTTGCTCCACCCTTGAATCAGTTTCTCAACATATTTCATTAAAAGAAATATATATATATTTATATTTTTTAAAAGATCCATTCTATCATTTTCTTGGAAAAATATCCATGCCACACTCATGGTTACATTACTTCATAATCATAATTATAGATTGGGGGGAAATGTGGTGTTACACCCTCAAAAAATCACTTCAAGGAAAGGTATTGAAATCCTAGGGGGGGTTGTTCCTCAATCCTTTTAATTTTTAAGGTTTAAATTGAAACCTACAAATTGAAATTTAACTAAGCATGTACATTCCCTAAAAAACATTGTAATAGATACAAAAAACAAGAAAAATAGAATTTTTAACCCCTATAGAAAGTTACCTAAGTGCATTGTCCCTTGGAAAAAGGTACATTTTTTCTGGCACTTGCCATTGCAGGGACTAGCCCTCATTTATGCATTAGTAAATGCAATTGTTGACCCCATTAAGTGTGTAGGTTCCTAAGTGGTATTTGACACATCTGATCTTGGCTCTGCAAGATTCCTCAGTGGTTTCTTTCCTGCATTGCTAGCAGTTAAGCCTTGCTGTAATTGCTTCTAGATTTTGAAAAATCTCTACATGAGCACTATTAGCACTGAGAATCACACTTAGAATGTTTTAAGTGTAATCCCAATACCCATCAGAATGTTTAGAGTTGGATGAGTGATTATATTTAAAAAAAGGGATCAAACTGATAAGGTTCAAACCCTGATCTAATGCACAAAATTCCAAAGACTATATTCCAGCAAAAAGGGCTATCATAATCTCCAACCAACACATATTTGAAATATTTATAGAAGAAAATGTAGGAAAACATCAATATGAACAGTCAATTTCACATCAGGCTTGATTGACACATTCATATGGCTGAAATTTCATTAATTAGAATCCTTCTAATCAAGAAATAAAGATTTTCTCCAAGAAGAGATGCTTCACAAAATACACAGTAAATCATCCACTGCATAACTATGTTATCAAATATGTTGATAAATCCTTTATCAATCAATATTCCATTAGATAAAGAATACAAATATAATGAACAAAGAGAGGAGCACAAGATGATCTTTGACTACACAAGAATCCTCCATCCAGATATACGGAGTCTGGGAATTTACAAAATAGCAACAGTCTATTTCCTATCACTCCAACCTCCTATCCTCAAGAGATATCCTTCCTTAAATAGAAAATAGAATCCAAATAACCTTAGGAGGTCGAATCCCATCTCCTCCATTGGATTCTAAGCCTCGGAGATAGGTGGCAACAATCAAAGAGACAAAAATCCAACAAATTGCTAACTTTCAGGAATTTGTTGGAAGTTATTAATAAATTGTTTCCACCTCATGCATGAGGCCTACGATGGAGATAAATATTAGGTACATGTGTCCCTTGGCATCTAAATGATCCTTGAGAATCCATTTGAATCCTCCTTTACAGGTGGAAACCTCCCAACAAGGAGAATATCAAAATTGTGACCGCTACAGGAAATTAGGTAGTGCCATTGTAAAACAGTTGGTAGTGCCACTTGTATGTCTAATATATTTCAAACCATATCACATTTTGAAAAACTGAGAGAGTTTTTTGTTATTTGGAATGTTATGAAAAAAAATTCCTCTAGTTTTCAAAAATACCTTCTCAATTGTTCATAATCCAAGCTTCAAGTTAGTGACTAAAAACTGGTAAAATAACTCTGCACAATTTGTTTCTGCCAGAATTTAGGTAGCAAATTTAGGTAGTGCCCGCCTGTGTGTCTTCGTGAAATTCGGTAGCATAAGTTCATGGTTGCTTTTGATGCTTGGAACCTTGTGAGAGTGATGTCAATGCTTGAACTTGGATATTGGGCATAACCCAATATAAATTTAATTTCCCCCCATTATATTCATTTGCCAAAATGAATAATGAATGACTTACGAAAATTTGAGGCATAAAACAATCTTTTGCTAACATAGGCTCCATGGGGGATAGAGTCCTCCCTGTGAGGCTCTATGAAATCTTGTAGTTTCACTTGCCTTATCTATTGGGATATGGATTCATATGTGCAACCAACCTCTAAATACTTTCAAAAACTACAACTTATTCAAGAAACTAAAAGACTCGCTAGAAGCTAAAGGAAATAAAATGCTCAGGAAGTGAGCTTATTACCTATGCTACCCTATCCCAACCAGATCGTCAACTCTCTCAAGTAAAGGAAAATTTCCATAGTAACCATTCAAGAAACTTCATGACTGAAGGAATCCCATCCAGACCACTGATCAATAGAGAATAACAGAGGCCTGAAAACAAAGATATGAATTCTTTCAGAGAAACATGTTTACCCATGAATACCTGTGAAGTAATGAAAATTGGAATTTTTAGAAAATATGAAACATATGACTCCATATAAGCTGCAATTGGGTCCTCGAGACCATGGTCAGAAACTTTGTGATTAAGAAAATACAACTGCTCATACATACATTCCTCTTTGCTTGAAAACAAACAACCTTCTGGTTCCCTTGAGATCATATTTTGATCATCAACAATTGCAATATCTTTGTTTACAACATGACGATCACAAGATAGTGGTATAACCAGGTTTAAATCACACTGATAATTATGATCAGCCAAGAACATATAGTTATCTATGCAATCATCAATTATAATATGTTCAACATTCTTTGAAAACTGATCATAAACTAGACATGCATCTGTGTCCATAGAAAAATATGCAAATATTGATAAATTTGATTACAAATGTGAATCATACTTACATCCTTGATGTTGATCCAGATCTGATTCATACTCATTGTCCTCTTGCTACAAATCTAAAATATATTGAAAATCCTCTTTCTCATATGCATGCAGATTTTGAAAGCAAAGATGCTCTTGGATCCCCTTGGAAGCACATATGTTCTCATCAACTTCTTGAGCATCTTCAAATAAGATTTTTAAGGATGAAGACTTTCTTTCTCTCAGGAGAAGGGAAAGTTCTGGATACTGAGCCATAACATAGAAAACCATGGAAGCGGTCTTTGTAGGTTGGATCTCCAAGGGCATGTCATGATAAATGTTGTAGAACCTTCTGTTAAAGATGAAAAAAGATTCATTATCCTCTCTTCTCATAGCAGTGAACTCATGCAAGTATTGATCAAATGATTTTCTCTTTCCCTAGTATTTTAAAAAGGTTTCATATAGTTCATCCCATGAACCAATAGAAGAACTTCCATATTCTTGAACCACAAGGCAGCATATCCAATGAAATATTTATAGAAAAGCCTCATGAAAATATCTTCCTGCAAGATTTCTAGATTTTCGATGAAGTCTTGAAAGGCTGACATATGCTCTTCTCCTGCAGTGTTATCTTTTCCAGCAAAAGTTGGTAGGTAGTATAAAAATCTGGGAGGGTAAGGATGAAGAAAGGATGGCATCTTTAGAGGTCCAAACGTCTTTTCCCTAATCTTAAATTGGAATTAAATGGGTTACTGAACACTAGAAGGTTGTTGGTAAAAGTCAAAGGAGATGGCATCCTGAACTAAATCAGTTTTATTATTTGCAAAAGGACAATAATCATTTGGTGCATGTTGAATTTCAATAGTTTGGTTATTAAGAACAAAGGGAATGGTAGTAGGTAATAAATCATCTTTGAAATCCTCATAATGGAGAGAATCATAAGGTTCAAACTAATTAAAAAATTGTGTATGAACCTCATCTTCTTCAGGTGTTCGAAGTGGATGGATATCCTTAACATCAATGACATGGGAAGGAGGTAAATCTACTTGTTTGAAAAAGGATTATGCAAGAGCAGGTTGGTGGTATTTATATTATACAAAGCATAATATGATTCTTCTAATTTGTGCAAGGAAATTCAAGAAAGAATGTAGGACAAAGAGCAGAAGCTTGAGAAAGAAAGTCAGAACTTGATACATGAATTTGCCTTTTCCTTCCATTTATTTCCAAGCGTGTTCCCATAGTGGAGTCTTCCAACAGGTTCATCTTCATGGAGTCACCAAGTAGAAAATATGTACTCCTCTAGGTTCCCAACTTCAGTGTACCATCTAAAGATGGAACTGTACTTGTCGTTCTACCCAGGGAGATATTCAACATCCTCAAATCGCCTCCCCGACAAGGGTGCCAAAAATGTTAGCACTAAGAATCACACTTATACTATTGTAAGTGTAATCCCAGTACCAATCAAAATTTTTAGAGTTGGATGATTGATTGTATTTAAAAAAAAGGATCAAACTGATAAGGTTCAAATCCTGATCTAATGCACAAAATTCCAAAGACTATATTCCAACAAAAAGGGCTATCATAATATCCAACCAACACATATTTGAAAGTTGAATAGAAGAAAATGTAGGAAAACATCAATATGAATAGACAATTTCACATAAGGATTGTTTGACTCATTCATATGGTTGAAATTTCATTAATTAGAATCCTTCTAATCAAGAAATAAAGATTTTATCCAAGAAGAGATGCCTCAAAAAATACACAGTAAATCATCCACTGCATAACTCTGTAAAAAAAGATTTTGATAAATCCTTTATCAATCAATATTCCATTAGAGGAAGAATACACAAGAATCCTCCATCCAGATATACAGAGTCTGGGAATTTACAAAATAGTAACAGTCTTTTTCCTATCACTCCAACCTCCTATACTCAAGAGATATCCTTAAATAGAAAATAACAACCAAATAACCTTAAAAGATTGAATCCTGATGCAGGAGCATCGTACAAAGCCAAAGCACACGTCTAGCCAAAGGAACAGCTGAACGTCCAGATAAAAAAAGGACACGTTTTTATGAAAACGTTTTGAATTTTGAAATATGAAGCATTAATGTAATAGCTAGGTGAAGAATACTTACATTTATATCTAGATGTTGTAAACAGATCTTGAGTGTTGCTCTCATTTATCGATTGTAGAGGCATTTATGCGTAATGAATGCAAGTAGGTAGATTT
Organism: Picea engelmannii; assembly: GCA_009831015.1. Classification (NCBI taxonomy): domain Eukaryota; kingdom Viridiplantae; phylum Streptophyta; class Pinopsida; order Pinales; family Pinaceae; genus Picea; species Picea engelmannii. Next base: position 554,328 of record ML789630.1, read on the forward strand.
AATTTAATAGATTAGACAGTTTAGAAGCATAGGAGGGAAAGGAAATATAAAGACCCTCACCCTTGTTTCTCTGTTATGCATTTATCTCAATGTTGTCTTGTGTGTATGATTTCATGTTGAATGTATGAAGTCAGAAAGAAAAGAAGAATGAGTTTCAATTGTTTCTCTCTCTGAGAATTCCTGCAAAGAGTGCAGTGAACGTCCGTAAGGTGTGCGTTGACGTGGGTATGAGTTTTATCTTAGAAATCTTAGGAGAGATATCATTGTTCTCATACCTGCAAGGAGTGTAGGTGAAGCACAGAGCCATGCAAGGTGTGCGCAGGATAGTTGAGGCTTTAAAACTTATCAACCAAGGGGAAAGTTGAAGGACTACTATTGCAAAGAGTGCAAAGGGTTGAAGACTCAAATAACCAAAGGCTATTTGAAAGTTGTCGCAAGGAGTGTGAACAGGAACCCTTTTGGAAGGGTTGAGTTTGCAACTGAAAGCTTAGGAGAGATAACACCTTTGAAGTGTTCAAAGGGAGATGGAGATCAAAAAAATATTCTCATAGAAATTAAGTTCAGGAGGGAGAACATCGATTCGTTTGGGCATAAGTCATTGAGAAGTGAATCGGGTAGTCAGAATTCTCCGTGGAGAACTCGCAAAATCACGAGGACCATAGGATCCAGTGGAGCTGTAAGGTGGTGAGGAGTTGGATGAACTCACCACCCTAATATCAAGAATCAACGTGAACCATTGATTGTGGTCAATATGAGCCGTTGATCTCATTTCAACCCACATCATTGGATCATTTCGCGAACTTAGGGTTCGTGAGTTTGGAGGGCAGACCAAATTCTTGGTTTCGCGAAGTCATGAGTTGCAAGGAGTAGGGAAGGAGATCTAGACCATTGGATCTAAGTCACGAGAGAACCATCATGTATTGGGGGTTAGGGGGTTGAAAGAATTTCTTTTCGACTGCGAAGTCACGAAACGCCAAGCACTGAGGGCTTGTATAAACATGTAGCACACCCATTAGGTGGGGCTGCGTGATTGATAGGTGGTGTAATAACAAGCATCTAGAGAAAGGTGGAAGCGGGTGATAGGTGGAGGACACACGTCGCCTAGAAAGGAGTCAACCCATTGTTGACTTATCACGTCTTGGGGATTCACAAAGGAGGAGCATGAGGGCTTAACACTCCAAATCATGAAGTTGTGAGTTGCGAGGGGTGCTAGAGTTAGGCCCTAGTTGACAGTCATTTGTAGAGGCACTAGCAAGGAAGGAGCCATTACCGTATCGCATCTAAGGTGTCAGAGGTTTGGAGTCAAGGGTCTTCGACTCACGAACTCACGAGATCATGAGTCATGAAAGGTGCTTGCGCTAAGGCCCAGTAGTGGTAGCATGTGTTAGAACATAATCATGTAGGGGGTGTTCTCCTGAAAGAATTGTCCCCTTGGGAAAAGAAAGAGATTTCGAAAACCCATCTTTTCAAAGTTTAGAGGGTGGGCGCGTCATTTTAATGAGCAGGCAGTTTCAGATGGCTGAGATCTTCCCACCTAGATTTGCAGCTGAGGTTTCATTCCAGAGCCCCCTTGCCATTCTGCCTTTAACGGGGGGGGGGTCTAGAATCAGGTGCGTATCTCTCAAATGGTCGATATTGAGGCACCTAGATCGACGACACTCAAGCGATTTCAGACCCCCTCTGCCATTCTTCCTTTAATAGGGGGGGGTCCAGAATGGTGTGGTATTGACGTGGGGCCCCCTTCCTGTCATGTCACCTTCTTTTTCATTTTCTTCCTACCATATGTTCTCCACTTGACTGTGTGGCAGGGCCCATTCCCTTTGGCCCCTCCTCTCCCTCCGACATCTGTCCCACTCCCTTCCACGTCAACCTCCCATAAATAATGTGTTCCCCATTACCATTTTATCCCATCACCTTTGCCCCTTCTTCTTGCCATGTGTCTAACCCCTATTGTTTTCGTGATCACTCCCTTTCCCCTCTCCATGCCAAGAATGCTAGATCCTCCATGACCTATCCATTAGACCATTCAGCTGATCTAGGTGGCACCATGAGAAGACTTCCACATCCCAGAGGGGAGAGTTGACTCGGATTGTTCCTGATCACAAGATAGCAGTTATTGAAGTTATTCAAGGTGGTTAGACATCGTCTCTGCCATAAATGGGAAGTCTGGAAAAGGATTAAAAGCATGTCAATTCATCTGCAGGACAGTCAGGAGTCTGATTGCATCTATCATAAGTGCACGATCGTCCAGAGTCTGCATGCGCAGACTGCTAGAAGACATGCAGATGCAATGTTTTTAATGTAGTGTCTCGGTTTCACTGTTGTTGTTTTCTTTGAGTATATGTAGGCAATTTTGCCATTTTTTAATCTATCGATGGTTGAGCTAGGCTCTCGATTGTAAAGTTTTAATGAAGCACTGGATGCTCTGGTTATGTATGCCAACTTGAGACTTCTTGCCTTATGAATGTCAGCTTCTTTCCATCTCTTTGTTTACACTGTGTTAGAACAACTCGAAACTGGAGGCTCTAGTCAAGTTGCACTGTTATAGGATGATGTAGGTTGGATCACTGTAATAGTTGCATTGTCTCTAATCAGTTCTTGTATTTTCTCAACGTTGAATGATTTGGAATTGGAGGATCTAGTCAAGTCACCCTTCAGTTCCCCGAAACTCAGAACCAAGAGGATCTTGCATTCTAAGCTTTTCTTCCTCAAGCTGTTGAAAGGCCTGATGCCCGAGGCAGTCTTGCTCACACATCTCACCAAGTCTTCAACTCACTCATTTTACAATCAATTCACTGATGGAAGTTAGATCAAGACCTCCTTTGTTCTTTACATACCAGGCCTAGCCCCTGAGTTAGAGTGATACCTTTATGGGTCTCTACCCATTCGATCACCCATTAAATTTATTTGTGACATAAACTGATGGGCGTTGGGCTCTGCTCCTATCACAATCCAGGAGTGACTTCTAATGCTAACAGCATGGAGACCTAAGGCTCGCACCTAGTGTTAAGTTGTGCAGGGCAGGTTTTCATGAAGAACCTATGGACTAGATTCATGAGGTTCCAATAGGGATCCGAGGGAGATGCTTCGGCTCGAGGAGAATTTAGAACGATCCTGTGTGGATCTCGAACCAAGGATTTGAGGTCTGTGTGAAGTTGGTATCAGAGCCTATAACAATTTATTTGCTTTCTATAGTAGAGAGAAGGGACAAAATTTTGCATCCATGCCACCAAGAAGAAGAGATAGACAAATACCTAATCCAACAGTGGAAAGAGAAATGTCGAGAACAAGAGACAGGCAAATACCTAATCCAACAGTGGAAAGAGAAATGCATGAATTATGTGCCAGGCTTGATGCTATGGAGAAAACAATGAGGCACACAGTTGACGCTGGGGATATCAGTGAGGCTGAAAGTGAAAATGAAGATGAAAACGAAGAAGTTTCATTCAAAGATGCTGCATAAGAATGACTATTCAGGGTTGTTGCAAGGATAGGTGCCAGAGCAAAAATGGACATTCCAGTGTATGAAGGCAACTTGGATTTTGAAGAGCTTCTAGACTGGATTAGATCTCTAGACAAATACTTTGACTATGAGGATGTCGAGGAAGAAAAGAAAGTCAAACATGTCATTACTAGACTTAAAGGGCATACAACACTATGGTGGGATGAACTGCAGGCTGACAGACACTGCAAGGGCAAGCATAAAATAAAAAAATGGGATAGAATGGTTGCAAAGATGAAATCCAAATTCATACCTAGGGATTATCAAATTACTCTGTTTCAGAGGATGCATAATTTGAGACAGAAGCTGATGTCAGTGAAAGAATACACTAAATAATTCTACAGGATAAACATCAGAGAAGGTCATCGGGAAAGTGATGATGAAAAAGTTGTCGGGTACATGAATGGTATGTGATATGAAATTCAAGATGAGATGAGCATGATGACCATTCAGACTATGGAATATGATTATCAGATGTCTCTGAAAGCTTAAAAGAAGCTGAGTCGGAAGAAAGGTCAAAGAGGCCGAGGCAAAAGTCAAAGCAAGGGAAAGACAATTTCCCAGCACATAATTCAGAAACCTAAGGAAGAGGAGAAGAAACCTCAAACTCAACCTGAGAGGGGAGGAATCTCACAGAGAAGGAAGTATGTTGATAGAAATACTTTTCCTTGAGCCAGAGGAAGAGGAAGAGGTAGAGAAGGTGAAGTGAAATGCTTTGTTTGTGGAAAAATCGGACACAAATCCTATGAGTGTCCAGATAAGCAGAAAGAAGGTGGTGAAACTCACATTGTCGAAGCTCAAGGGTGAAATGTTGAGGCAGAAGACACTGAGGATGGAAGATCCTTAATGATGAGGAAAGTTCTCTTGAAACCAGAGAAGGAACTAGAGAACTTGGCCCAAATAAACAATATGTTTTGGACTTCTTTCAAAACCAAAGATAGATTATCCAAGGTCATAGTGGACAGTGGTAGCACATATAATCTCGTATCTACAGAGATGGTAGAAAAGTTGGAGTTGGAGACTATTGTACATCCAAGCCCATACAAAGTTTCATGGCTACAAAAAGGACATCAGGTAAATGTCACTAAACAATGTTTAGTCGAATTTAAAATAGGAGGATATAAAGATGAAATATTATGTGATGTCATTCCCATGGATGTTTGTCATCTATTGCTGGGTAGACCATGGAAATATGACAAAAGCGTGGTTCATGATGGGAGAAAGAACACGTACACCCTGGAGAAAAATGGTAGGATGCACATGTTGCTGCCGATTAAGAACCAAGAGGTGAAAACAAAAATGAGAAACATTGTTCTTCTCATGAGTGGGAAGGAACTTCTTGATGAGGTTAAGAAGAAGGAAGACACACAATTTATTGTGGTTAGGAAGCCCAAAATTGTTTTGACTAGTACGAGAATAGATGATTTACCAGAAGAAATCTAGGAGTTGCTGGGAGAGTTTGCTGATATAGTAGTGGACGAACTACCTTGTTTGTTGCCACCTATCAGGAGTATAAGCCATCATATTGATCTTATACCTGGATCCATTTTTTCAAAGAAAGCCACATATATATTGACACTGCAGGAAAATGAAGAAGTTAAGAGACAAGACTAGGACTTAATGGACAAAGGATTGATTCGGGAGAGCTTGAGTCCATGCATTGTTCCAACAGTTCTCAACCCAAAGAAAGATGGAGGCTTGAGAATGTGTATAGACTCAAGGGAAATCAATAAGATTACCATCAGATTTAGGTTTCCATTGCCAAGGATGGATGACTTGATGGATTTCTTGAGTGGAGTAAAATTTTTTTCAAAGATTGATTTGAAAAGTGGATATCATAAAATTAGAATGAGAGAAGGTGATGAATGGAAGACAACATTCAAGACGAATGAAGGGATATATGAATGGCTTGTCATTCCATTTGTCTTAACGAATGTGCCCAGTACTTTCATGAGGTTGATGATTGAAGTCATGAAGGATTTGATTGGGAAAATCATCATTGTATATCTTGATGATATATTAATTTTCAACAGGACAGAAGTAGAACACTTAAAGCATTTAGCTACAGTAATGAGGAGATTACAGCAAGAGAAATTGCTGATCAATGTGAAGAAATAGTCATTTATGAGGACATAACTCATTTATTTGGGTTTTTTTATCTCTGCAAATGAACTAAAAATGGATCCAGAAAAGATAAAGGCGATTAAGGATTGGCCATCACCGAAGAGTGTATTTGAAGTACGAAGCTTCCATGGTTTGTCTAGCTTCTACAAAAAATTCATCCAAAACTTTAATGGGATTAGCGCACCAATGATGGATATGGTGAAGAAAAGACATAAATCTTTTCACTTGACGGAGGAAGTAGAGAAGATCTTCAAGCTGTTGAAGAAGAAGATCATTGAGAAACCAATTCTGGTTTTGCCAAATTTTAGCAAGACATTCCAGGTCAGGTGTGACGTGAGTGGATTTGCAATTGGAGAGGTCTTAAGACAAGACGACCGGTTGGTCACATATTTTAGTGAAAAAATGAATGAAGCGAAGATTAAGTACTCCACATATGACAAATAATTATATGCAGTCATACAAACATTGAAGAAATGGAGACATTATTTGGTTCCCAAGGAGTTTGTTTTGTACAGTGATAATCATGCTTTACAATTCGTGACTCGACAGGAGAAGTTGAACCAAAATCATGCTAAATGGGTTGAATTCATGAAAAATTTTACTTTTGTGATTAAGCATATTTCTGGAACTGCTAACAAAGTTGTTGATGCTTTGAGCAGGAAATGTTTGCTTATGTAGGAATTCAGAGTCAAGACTTTGGGTTTTGATAACCTTAAGGAAATGTATAGGGATGATCTAGATTTTAAGGAGGCATATGAGGCATCTGAGAATCCAATTCTTAGAGACAGAAGCCAATGGACTGAATACATGATCCAGGATGGATTATTGTTCAAGGGAAATCAGCTATGTATTCCAAAATGCTCCATGAGGGAGAATTTACTGAAGGAAAAGCACAGTGGAGGATTGGCCAGACACTTTGGCCATGATAAAACATTCTCAAAGTTGAATGACTCATATTTTTGGCTGGGGATGAGGATGGATGTGAAGAAATTTGTGGACAAGTGCAGAATTTGTCAACACAGGAAAGGAAAAAGGAAGAACGCATGATTATATCAACCATTTCCCATACCTGAAAGGTTGTGGGATGCAGTGAGCATGGATTTTATATTGCGATTGCAAAGGACACAAAGAGGATGTGATTCTATATTTGTGGTAGTTGACATATTTTCAAAGATGGCACATTTCATACCATGTCAGAAAACCAACGACACAACTCATATTGCAAACCTATTTTTCAAGGAAGTTGTCAGACTTCATGGATTTCCAAGGAGTATCGTTTATGATTGAGATACCAAGTTCGTGGGACATTTCTAGAGGACCTTATGGAAGAAGTTGGGGACAAATTTTTCTTTTAGCTCAGTGTATCATCCTCAGACGGAATGACAGACAGAGGTCGTAAATAGGAGCTTGGGAGATTTGCTAAGGAGCTTAGTGACTGAACACCACAGTTGGTGGGATCACATTCTTCCACAGGCAGAATTCGCTTACAATGATTCACTCTATAGAAGCACAGGGTAGAGTCTATTCCATATTGTATACAAAATTCAACCAAGGGGAGTTTCTGAATTGAAAGATGTAGAACAAGACGAATTCAGGAGTGCTAGTGCATAGGACTTTGTATAAGAAATGAAGGAGCTTCACAACTAAATTAAGGAACGATTGCAGAGTTCAAGTCAAGAATACAAGCAAAGAGCAGATCAACATAGGCGAGAAATTCAATTTGAATTTGGTGATCTGATTCTTGCACATCTGAGGAAGGAGAGGTTCCCAAGGGGAACATATAACAAAATGAAGATGAAAAAGATTGGACCGTGTAGGGTCATAAGGAAATTTGGGGCAAACGCATATGAGATTGAATTACCCGATGGGGTCGAAATCTCACGAATATTCAATGTCGCGGATTTGTACCCTTACATAGTTGAAGAAGCAGGAGCAAATGATGAACAAGAAGAAGTCCAATGGACAAAACAAATGCCTGCAGCTGAAAATCCGCAGATGGAAAGATTAATTGACAAGAAGATTAGCAGGAAGACCAGGAGAAAGGAGTATTTTGAATACTTGGTCATGTGTAAGGGACATCTAGTGGAAGATGCCAGTTGGGAGGATGAAGCAGAAATTCAGAAGCATGGACAGACCATGCAAGAGCTCATGAACAGGAGTTCATAAAATTTCAAGCGAGGGAGTATGATGCAAGAGCATCGTACAAAGCCAAAGCACACCCCTAGCCAAAGGAACAACTGAATGCGTGGATAAAAAAAGGACACATTTTTATGAAAACATTTTGAATTTTGAAATATGAAACATTAATGTAATAGCTAGGGGAAGCATACTTACATTTATATCTAGATGTTGTAAACAGATCTTGAGCGTTGCTCTCATCTGTCGATTGTAGAGGCATTTATGCATAATGAATTCAAGTAGGTAGATTTAATTTAATAGATTAGACAGTTTAGAAGCATAGGAGGGAAAATGGATATAGACACCCTCACCCTTGTATCATTGTAACGATATGATTATTCAGAATTCATAAGCTGGAGAGATATAGCAGAGAGCTGTAGAGAAGAACCCATGTATAGGAGCACTTGAGTTAATATATAAAACTTTGACACAATTTTCATGGTGTTATGATGATTATTGTTTACATTTGTTGAATGGTATGTTTACAGTTGATTTGTTTCTCTGTTATGCATTTATCTCAATGTTGTGTTGTCTGTATGATTTCATGTTGAATGTATGAAGTCAGAAATAAAAGAAGAATGAGTTTCAATTGTTTCTGTCTCTAAGAATTTTTGCAAAGAGTGTAGTGAACGCCCGCAAGGTGTGCATTGACATGGGTCTAAGTTTTATCTTAGAAAGCTCAGGAGAGATATCATTGTTCTCATACCTGCAAGGAGTGTAGGTGAAGCACAGAGTCGTCCAATGTGTGTGTAGGTTGGTTGAGGCTTTAGAACTTATCAACCAAGGGGAAATTTGAAGGACTACTGTTGCAAAGAGTGCACAGAGGCGAAGACTCAAATAACCAAAGGTTATTTGAAAGTTTCCGCAAGGAGTGTGAGCAGGAACCCTTTTGGAAGGCTTGAGTTTGCAAGTGAAATATCAGGAGAGATAACACCTTTGAAGTGTTCAAAGGGAGACGAAGATAAAAAAAATATCCTCATAGAAATTAAGTTCAGGAGGGAGAACACCAAGTCATTTGGGCAAAAGTCATTGAGAAGTGAATCGGGTGGTCAGAATTCTCCATGGAGAACTCGTGAAATCGCGAGGACCATAGGATCTAGTGGAGTTGTAAGGTGGTTAGGAGTTGGAAAAACTCACCACCCTAGTATCAAGAATCAATGTGAACCATTGATTGTGGTCAATATGAGTCGTTGATCGTGTTTCAAACCACATCGTTGGATCATTTTGTGAATTCGGGGTTCATGAGTTTGGAGGGTATACCAAATTATTGGTTTTGCAAAGTCTCGAGTTGCGAGGAGTAGGGAAGGAGATCCAGAGCATTGGATCCAAGTCATGAGAGAACCATTGGATCAAAACCTTTGTGGGTATCACGTATAGGGGGTTTGGGGGTTGAAATAATTTCTTTTTGAATTCGAAGTCATGAAATGCCGAGTGATGAGGGATCGTATGAACACATAGCACACCCGTTAGGTGGGGCTGTGTGATTGACATGTGGCGTAACAACAAGTGTCCAGAGAAAGGTGGAAGTGGGTGACAGGTGGAGGACACACATCACCTGGGAGGGAGTCAACCCATTGTTGACTTATCATGTCTCGGGGATTCACAAAGGAGGAGCACAAGGGCTCAACACTCCAACTCCCAAAGTTGTGAGTTGTGAGGGGTGCTATAGTTATTCCCTAGCTAGTGGTCATTTGTAGAGGCGCTAGCAAGGAAGGAGCCATACCCGTATCGCATCTCGGGTATCGAAGGTTTGGAGTCGAGGGTCTTCGAATCATGAAATCGCGAGATCACGAGTCATGAAAGGCTCTTGTGCTAAGGCCTCGTAGTGGTTTTATGGAGACCTAAGGCTCATGCCTAGTGTTAAGTTGCACAGGGCAGGTTTTCACGAAGAACCTATCGACTGGATTCATAGGGATCCAAGGGAGACACTTCGGCTCAAAGAGAATTTAGAATGATCCTGTGCGGATCTCGAACTGAGGATTTAGGGTCTGTTTCAAATACCATATCCTCCATTAGATTCTAAGCCTTAGAGATAGGTGGCAACAATCAAAGAGACAAAAATCCAACAAACTGCTAATTTTCAGGAATTTGTTGGAAGTCATTAATAAATTGTTTCCACCTCATGCATGAGGCCTTTGATGGAGCTAAATATTAGGTGTATATGTCCCTTGAAATATAATTGATCCTTGAGAATCCATTCGAATCCTCCTTGACAGGTGGCAACCTCCCAGCAAGGTGAATATCAAAACCGTAACCGCTATAGGAAATTAGGTAGCGTCGTTGTAAAATAGTTGGTAGCGCCACGTCTATGTCTAATATCTTTCAAACCATATCACATTTTGAAAAAATGAGAGATGTTTTTTTTTTTCAATGTTATGAACAAAATGGTCCTCTGGTTTTCAAAAATACCTTGTCAAATGTTCATAATCCAAGCTTCAAGTTAGTGACTCAAAATTGGTAAAATAACTCTACACAATTCATTTTCTGCCAGAATTTAGGTAGCGAATTTAGGTATCACCCGCCTGTGTGTCTGCGTGAAATTCGGTAGAGTAAGACCATGGGTTCTTTTGATGCTTGTAACCTTGTGATATTGTTGTGAATGATTGAACTTGGATATTGGGCATAACCCAATATAAATTTAATTCCCCCCCATTATATTCATTTGCCAAAATGAATAATGAAGGACTTATGCAAAGCTGAGGCATAAACCAATCTTGTGCTAAAAAGCACTACATTCATATTTTTCTACTCTACCTTAGCTCAAATGAGATTCTCATTATCATCCATGTAACTTTGAAGATAATCCTTTAGCCTCCTCATCGTCTTTGTCAAATATTTAGGGGTTTCTATGGCCATCCTCTCATCTGATTCCTCATCTCCAACATGTGAGGTTTATTCCATGTCATGCTATATTCTTTTGTCATTATTTTTTCTCTCCTCATTGTTCAAAAAAAGGCCAGTGTTATCCCATAACATGAATTGATATCATATAAAATTTCTTGACTTCGATAAGGCTTTTACAGTCCCAATACCAAGACTCTGTTAAAATTTCCCTTCACACTCAAAATCATGTGGTTGTTGTGAATCATGTACTTTATTATTATTAGTTAAACATGGTGGGAAATTTTCCCTCTTTGTATTCCAAGTAATGATAGGAGAAATATAATAAATTTTTAAATTAAATAAAATCTTCAAACTTCTTGTTGAGGTATCATCTTGATGACCATTACCCACCTTGAGATGCTCAGGTCCAATGTTTTAAACTAAAGATTTGGCATACAAGTGTTTTGATGACTGTCTGGCCCATTCAGGTCTAGTGTTTGAACTTATCACTCTGATACCATTTTATAACACACCCAATATCCTAAACCTCATTAGGCTAGTGGGGAATACAAACCTCCTCTTCCTAACCACAACTCTGATCTTGATTCCAACCTTATAAGTTGACTCTCCTCCTCACGATATTTCCAATGATTGTAATTGTGCCCGAATTTGAGATATTGACAAAAATATATGGCATCTTCAAAATATATAATGAATTAACCATAAAGTGACATCAACATGTCCACATGGAATCCACATGGACCCTGCTCCACATGTGTCAACTGATGTAGATCTGACCTCTCATAGGACCAAAGGGTGTCATCCACGAACCTATAGATAAACTCTCAGACACAACTAGCAGACTCTCAAGGCCTGCAAGGTTATCAGAATATTGGATTTTGAGAAATATCCTATGTGATTTTCTAACACCAAACTCCATGGTTCTCTTGAATTCCATGGCTTGAAAAACTATCAGGCTTATTCTTTTTGTAAATATCGATCGAGATGCCAACTTTTCATGCTCAATCCTCTTCCTGAACGATGTGGCCCACAACGTTGTCAGACTCCCTCCATTGGACTCCACCTTTGGGAAAATCATCCTAAATGCGATCTCCCACAAACATCATCCCCTGAGCAGTCTTCCAAAGAGGTCCTACTGACTATCAATATCCAATGGATATCTAGGAACAAATATTAATGCTCAATGGATGATCAATATTCATCCTTGGCATTTGGTCGGTCCCTCTCGACCTTTACCATTATCAATTGTGAGTCCCACCTATTCCCAACTGCCACATTTCAATCATTGACTCATCTTCCCTTCTTGATCTATTCTTTGACACAACATTCCAATGGGGCATGCTAACTCAAAAATATTGCATGGCATTCTTTACGCACCTATCCCTTATGAGGAAACATTCTTGTACGATGGATTGGATGGTGAACATTTGTGTCGATAAACAACCTGAATATATGTAGGTTTATAAACTACTTGTCAATTGATGGGTATTACCTAACCCCAACAAGTCTAACAATCAATATCAACCACAAATCAATGCCTCTTGTTATTTTGGGCTTAAACGCTTGGGCTTGTTCCATCGGGGTGTCACACTAGAAAGCCTCATGGTCTTTCCTGAAACCCACATTCTAATAATATTGTGGATGCGCACATTTGGGATTAAAATTATTCCACTCCTTGGGATCTTTCTGATACACGATATCCCAATGGATGATCACAATTTACCCTCAATGTCCTAATGAATGGTTAAGATTGACCCTTGACACTCAGGTGAATTTCTCAATTTCATCAGTCCACTTCCTGATATTTTCACATAACAACATCAAGGCCAATCCCGACCATTACTAGGCCTCAATCATGAGAAACATTGAGGGAATCCAATAGTTCCCCAAGTGAATAAATTATTTTCTCAATTCATGACATTCTTAACGATTGGTCACAGAATTGTAGGATTTTTTTTAAAACATTCAAAGTCAGATAAATCAACAAACAAGTCTAACCATATTACAAGAATTTACACATTCATTCCTCTAATACATTCTTTACAAGATTGTTAAAATTTTGGTATGCTCATTTAACGATAGATAATGTCAAATAATTGTCACCCAACCATAGGCACTTACACATTCCACCCCTGAGCACAATAACCTTTTCTTATATGGATTCTGACAAGTCCACTAGAACCAACAGATAAAACCTAACCATAAATACCAATACTATTGTGGAAACAACAAAATATCAAGAAAGCATACCTCTACCAATAGAAGTGTACCTTTACCAAGAGAAGCACACAAGAGAGATACCAGAAATATTGAGATTACACCACAACATTTGTTGCACTACCCTCTCTAGACATGCACCTCCTTATATTGCAATTGTTTCTCCTTAAACTTGCGCCTTAGTTGAGTGAGTGAGTGAGTGTGTCCAAATGAGCTAAGGTGCCTCCTTATTTATACTAGCATGTCCAAGTGACTTTTCCAGGTGGGGTCGACTTCTCTTTCTAGGTCCTTCTAATTATTTATTATTATTCTCCTTGGTTGATTTTTCTCCTAGGGTTTTCACACATCTATGTAATGGTTCTCTTACTCCTGGAATATTCTATTCTAAGTACAAAGGTTATACTTGGAGGTTAATACCTCCCACAACTACCCAAAAATCAACACTCCCTCTTATCCAGGGATGTATTAACTAAGATTTTCTTCATTTAATGGTATCAAACACATCCATCCATCTCACATGGCATGGGAAAGAATCACATGGTATTGCATACCAATCTATAGGTAGCATCACCATAGCCACATAGACTATTTTCTGATCAAACAGATCATGTCTCAAGTAGCATGGCCATATAGGCCATCTCATGATCAAACAGATCATGTCACAAGTAGCATAGCCACATGAACTATCTCATGATCAAACATGTCGTGTCACAAGTAGCATAGCCACAAAAGTTATCTCATGATTAAGAATATCATGTCACAAGTAGCATAGCCACATAAGATACCTCATGATCAAACAAATCATGTCATAAGTAGCATACACACACAATCTACCCCATGATCAAATAGATCATGTCATAAGTATCACCATCATAGCCACACAGGATTTGGCATAGTCAAAGACACATACTATCTGATGGTCATGTCACAGTCTTTCATTTGGGACCTCATCAAAACATGTAACATCTCTCTAGTGGGAACAACCTCATTGTCCTCTCAGACCTTATGTCATTACAAATATTTCATCTAGATCACACAGAACTATAAATCTATATCACAAGGAAATAGGAAACCATCCAACTCACACATAATATGGAATATGCAGTTGATCTAGTTAACACAAAACTACGCTACTACCCAATCCAAACGGATTCTAAGAAACTGCAACTCACCCGCTCACACATAATCTGGAAATGATCCCTAGAGCTATTTCTTCTGGTTGGCACACCAAGGATCCAACCCATAGTGATTGGGAATCTAACCACAAGGTTTAGGTGATGTAGTTCACACACACTACCCATAGATACCAAGGATAGGAAACACCTTTAACCACACAGGTTGGCCCTCTAACTTGAAAAGATGGGAAACGCTCCAGCCCTGAAGGCTCAACATATGATGACCTTATGCGAGGTCATGCTGACTGGTTCCATAGTCAGTAACATGTATGTAAATGACCACTTTCTACTTCCACACTATGCAAGCTACTTCCCCAAGAATAAAAAATGTGACTCATCACTCCCTCTTACTAGGGAAGTCCTTCTGGACCACACCAAGATTGTCCCTGAAGTACACAAACTTTACCTTTGAGAGAAGCTTGGTCAACACATCTACTATATGCACATCTATAGAAACAAACTAGAGCTTCAGTGATCCCTTATGCACCATATCTCTGATATAATGGTACCTTATCTCAATATGCTTGGACTTTTCATGAAAAATCAGGTTCTCTAACAACTTCACACAACTCTGGTTGTCGCACCAAATATACTTCGCCTCTAACTCGAGATAAAAAAATACTTCAAGAATCTTCTGAAGCCACACTGCTTTGTTTCTATCTGAACATGCTTCTCAAAACTAAGGAAAAGATCCATATCCTATTCCTTCTCACTGGCTTCCTCTTCTGTCACTGAAAGAGGGGAATCTTCCTAGGAGGTCTCATATCTCCTTGAATCCTCTAAAGCTTCAATATAGAATCCTCATCTCATGGTACATGTATTTTAGTCTTGGAAGAGGTCTCTCTCTCCCATATGAATCTAAGGAGGAATACTTTCTCAATAAAAGTCTCTAAGTCACTGAATCTCTCTGTGATCAGGCTCACTCTAATTCTATATAATGTTCAGAGCCATATGCTCCCTCTATATGTGATGATATCCTCTAAAGTGTTATCTCCTATGAACAGTTCTTAGGAGGCTACTCCTCTTTGCTGGATCATGAGGGATGACTCCCTCTAAAATCTAGTTCCTTATAATATGGTACTTGGTGGGGCCACCTTCCTCACCACTTGTGGAGTCATCTTCTCCTTCTCATTAAATGTCTCATCGACTCTATATATAATTACATTCTATAGAGTGTCACGAGACAATGATGGTCTCTTCCTAGATACTGTAACAATTCTAGGTAGGCCCTTATGGATCTACTGACTTTTCTGGATGACTTGAAGAGTGATGAATTGAAATAGAGGGATCTGTTCAGTCATCTTTGGAGCCTTCTTCTCCTTACCAAGAATCTCCATATGAGATACTATGTATCCCACACAATTTCCCTTCTTTGTCATCTTCTTCTTCAGTACATGGATGTATATGGTCGTGTATACAAATTCTTATCTTGGATAGTCTGATCCATGCCTCAAAATAGAGACCATCTAATATGTTTCTTTCTGCAATAGTCACTATAGCTCCCCTCATATTTATCACATGTGACCTACCCAGAACAAGACCAACAACAAGGGAAAACAATAGACAAGAATAATAATCTTATAATAAAAAAAATAAAGAGAAAGATCGTCATAGTAGCTCCTTATCGGGACTATCACCTGTGACCTGCCTAGAGAAAGAGTAAAAACTAATACAATAATAGGAACATAACTTTTAACACTCTTCCAGTGTTGTGACCAATCATTATTCCATGGTAACCTACCCAGAACAAGAAACAAAAGACAACAATATCTCCTAGAAGAGATCAATTTCATCTTTCAAATACGTGCATCATTAATACTAAACAATGAGAATGCAAATCATACCAATAATATTCAAGTGTTACTAAACATTTTATAAAAATAGCAATGATAGAACTCTAAATATTGTTATTCTAATTACAATAGTTACTTAAGATACGAAAATATAAAATATCAAACCTGATATGCAAACCTAGAATCTTGTTGCCCTTGTCCTATTTGAGTTGTTATCTATTGTCAGAGATTTCTTCACTACTGCCTCCAACTCTTGGGCTTTCTCTGAGTTCACTAAATCTAAGATCCTTAATCAACTTTGTCAATATCCTCTTAGTCTTGACCTCATTCTTCCTGAACTTTGCTTTCGTGTCTTCTTATTTTTGTTCTTGAAGTATCTTCTTGAAATGATGCAATAACTCATTCTCTTCTAGAATAATTCTAGGATATGAAGTTATATTCTCCATACAATCTAACCTCAACTCTCATACTGGTTGACATTTTTGCTGGTAGAAACCCTAGACTTGAGAAATTTCAAATTTTTGAACTTTACAGAACTACAACCAGAGTTTTGCAAGGGCGTGCACTAGGGTAGGGAGAATTTATTTGTGAAAATATAAGTCCCAATGCCTTGGAAAAGATGTTGAATGATCTTGAAAAAGAGAGTGTGTTGTAGTGGTAAGATATTGTGGCAAGACGCAACGACAAGGTATTGCGGCAATATGCAATAGCAAGGTACTACGACAATATGAAACAACAAGGTACTACGAAAAGATATGATATTCCTTATAGTGGTTAGAATGTTCTGAAGGTAACCAACTCTCATACCATGTTAAATTTTTGGTATGCTATTTTTCCACAATCAGGTGAGCACGTATTGGTTCAACCATATACTAACTCAAAGTGTTCACCGAAAATCATATATTTGGCCTAGTATTCGTCAAATACATCAATGAACTAATCATCTTCCTGTACATGGTCACATCCACTGTCTCTGAAGAAGTATCACTCAATAACTTTAGGTTCATCACCATTGGTGTGGGCATGGATTTACAATCCAACATATCAAATATCTTCAGGATCTCTACCGCATATTTTCCTTGGCACCGAAAAATCTCATTTGGTTTCTGCCACACCATTAGACCGAAAAACTAATGCATTATACCTAGGTATTTCATCTCGAGCTCTGATGCATGATTTCTCTTTCACTCATAGATGAGGTTCTTGTTCCCTTTTAGAAACATGTCATGCACATATAACAATAATATCATTGGTCCACCATCCACAACCTTGAAGCAAACATTGGAATATTCTTTACTCTTGGTAAATCCCAAGCTCATCAGGAAATTTTCTGATATGGAATATCATGCCCTAGGTTCCTACTTAGGACCATACAAGGCCTTATTCAATATGTAGATATGATACTCATTCTCATGTATCTTATGGCTTATCTATGTACACTTCTTCTAGTTACTGGAGCAAGTGTCTCTTCATAATCTTCTCCCTCTTGCTCGAAGAATATTCCGACCACAAATGAATATTTGTAAATCTCTATACTGCTATATACAACATTCTTGATCTTTTATATCAAATTATAAGTCACCACTGACTTCCCTTCTAGTCTTGAAACCAAGGAAAATATCCATATCCCAATCCATCTGATTGGATTCCTCTTATGTCACTGAAATCCCAAGAGGTCTCATATCTCCTCGAAGCCTTTGAATCTTCGATATAGTCTCCTCAACTCATGGTACCTTTATGTCAGTACTGGAATACGTCCCTCTCTCCCATATGAATCTGAGGAGGAATAATTTATGAATGAAGGTCTCTAAGCCACTGAATCTCTATGATATCAGGATCACTCTGAGTCTCCTTGGTCTCTATGAAGCTTGACTCCCTCTAAGTCTATATAATATTTGGAGCCATCTTCTCCCTTTGTATATGATGATATCCTATGAAGTCTTATCTACTATGAATGGTCATTGGGAAGATTCTCCTCCCTACTTGATCATGAGGGTTGACTCCCTCTGAACTCGAGCTCCTTCTAAGATGGTACTTGGTGGGTCCACCTTCCTCACCACTAGTGGAGTCATCTACTCCTTCTCATGAAATGGCTCATCAATGATATATATATTTGCATCCTGTAGAGTGTCACGGGACCATGATGGTCTCCTCCTGGTTACTACAACGATTCTAGGTAGGCCCTTCTTCCTCTACTGACTCTTCCTGATGTTTTGAAGAGTGATCAACTGAACTAGAAGGATATGTTCGGTCATCTTTGAAGCCTTCTGCTCTTTACAATCAATATCCATATGAGATACTTTGTATCCCGCAAAATTACCCTTCTTCTTCCTCTATACATGGATGTATACAATCATGTATACAACTTCTTATCTTGGATAATCTACTCCATGTCTCAAACTAGAGACCATCTAATATGTTTATTCCTACAACCGTCATTATATCTCCCATCATATTTATCACCTTTGACATGTCAGGAAGAATACCAACAACAAGGGAAAATAGTAGAAAAGAATAATAATCTTATAATAAAAAAAAGAACGAGAACAATTGTCATAGTATCTCCTTCTTAGAGCTATTACTTGTGACTTGCCTACAAAAAAAGTCAAAATAAAATAACATAATAGGAACAAACCTTTTTAACACACTTCCATTGTTGTGACCAATCATTCTTCAATGGTAACCTACCCATAACAAGAAACAAAAGACAACAACATCTCCTAGAACAGATCAATTTCATCTTGCAAACAGGTGCATCGTTAATATTGAACAATGAGCATGCAAATCATACCAATAATATTCAAGTGTTACTAAGAATTTGATAAGAATAGCAATGACAGAACTCTAAATACTATTATTCTAATTCCAACACTTACTTAAGTTGTGGCAATATAAAATATCAAACCTGATATGAAAACTTGGAATCTTGGTTTTGTTGTCTTATTTGAGTTGTTCTCTACTATAGGAGACATTGTCACTACTTCCTCCAACTCTTGGGCTTCCTCTGAGTGCACTATATCTAAGATCCTTAATCAACCCTGTCAGGATCATGTTGGTCTTGACCTCATTCTTCTTGAACTTTGCTCTGGTGTCTTCTACTTTTGGTTCTGGAAGTATCTGCTTGACATGATCCAATAACTCATTCTCTTCTAGAATTATTCTAGGATTTGAAGTTATTTGCTCCATCCAATCTGTACTCAACTCTCATACTGGTTGATATTTTCACCGGTAGAAACCCTAGATCCGAGAAATTTCAATTTTTTTTAACTTTACGGAATTGCAACTAGAGTGTTGTAGGGGGGTACACTAGGGTATGGAGAACTAATATGTGAGAAGATAAGTCCCAATGCCTTGGAACTGGTGTTCAATGAGCTTGACAAAGAGAGTGTGTTGCAGTGGCAAGGTCACTATAGCAACAAAGTACTACAACAAGATGCAGTGGCAAGGTATTGCAGAAAGATGCAGCAGGAAGATGCAATGACAAGGTACTGCAACAAGATATGATGTTCCTTCCAGTGGTCAGACTATTCTGAAGGTAACCAACTTTGATACTATGCTAAAATTTTGGTATGCTCGTTTAACGATAGAAATTTTCACTTCATTGGTATCCAACCATAGGCACTTACACATGCCACCCTCAAGCACAATAACCTGTTCTTATATAGATTCCAGTAAGTTCACTAGAACCAACAGATAAACCCTAACCAGAAATACCAATACTATTGTGGAAAAAACACAATATCAAGAGAGTGTACCTCTACCAATAGAATTTTACCTTTACCAAGAGAAGCGCACAAGAGAGCTACCAGAAAGACTGAGATTACACCACTACAATGGTTACACTACCATCTCCATACTTGCACCTCCTTCTGGTGAAACTAATGCTCATTAAACTTTCACCTTAGCTAAGTGAGTGATTGATTGTGTCCAAATGAGTTAAGGTGACTCCTTATTTATACTATCCTTTCTAAGTGACTTTTCCAGGTGGGGTCAACTTATCTTTCTGAGGCCTTATAATTCTTTATTATTATTCTCCTTGGGTCGTCTTCTCATCTATTGTTTTCACACATTTATTTAATGTTTCTCTTACTCCAGGAATATTTGTTTCTAAGTAAAAAGGTTATACTTAGAGGGTAATACCTCCTGCAGCTACCAAAACATCAACAAATATTTCATACAAATTCATGAATTACAAAACATGTACATTTATTTAACCATCTGAACACACAAAGCACATAATTGAAACTTATTTCTTCAACATGTTGTATGACTACCCACTAATTGAGGGTGAGTGCTTTTCCACCCAACCATAGACTATGTTGTACTATTTTCTCTACAATAGGCCACTCCCTGCCAAACTATGATGCAACCAAGAAAAAATAGGTTTCTAAGAAAACATTAGGCTAGGGGTGAGTGCTCTCCCATCCATTCTTTTTGATAACTTCTCTCATCCCCATATATATATATATATATATATATATATATATATATATATATATATATAGAGAGAGAGAGAGAGAGAGAGAGACAGAGAGAGAGACTACTTACTTCCCTTCATGTCAAGGATGGTATCCCAGGGAAACTAGAATCCTTATGAATCAAGGCTAAGAGAAAGAATGTCAAAAGGCTATATTTGAACTGATGTAGAAAATATAACAATTTTCCTCTTAACTACTCAAGTTAGACCCCACTTATAATTAATTCTTATGAAATTATATATATGAGTTGAGCTATTAATATTGTTGAAAATGTTGATTTTGTTATTTATTTTCCCAAATTCTTGAAAAAACTTTTTTACTTTATATTTTTCAAAAAATATAATCTAATTTATAATAGAATAGAATTGAAACTTGATTTTTGAAGAAAGAAGTGATAAGCCAATATTCATTTGAAACACTATGATTAAAAAATTATATTGATATTTAAATTTGAAGTTTGATATGAATAAATTTTGTTTCCAATTGTAGATCTCAATTATAATAAAATTTTAATAAGAGGAAAGAATAAGCAATCATGTTTTCAAATTTAAACATTTTTTTTATTTTAACAATTTTCAAAAATGAGGTTGGTCGACGCTCAAGGTTTGTGCGTCACTCTAAGTGCGACCATGTGCATATTTAATGACATAATTGATTAGGTGAATCCTCCTCACAATGAGAATCCATGAAGAGGTCCTCCATGGATGTGATAAATGAAGAAAATAATGCGTAACCACAGTATAACCCCGCGCAGTACAACCAGGTACCTCAGTAAAACTCACCGCGAGGAGACCGAGATGGATACAGACGTTGAGGATGAGGTAGAGGAAGATTTGGAAGAGGCGGAGGCCCAATAGTGTGTCACAACTTCCAACGGCCATTAAATTATGCAAGGGAATGTCCACTTCCACCAGCGATATGTATGTACTGTCGCACTATTGGACATATAATCATTGATGTCAATAGTCGTTTTGATTATTTGTTGTTATAATGAATTATCATTGTGATTTACCAAAGATAATATTATAATTGATGTCAATAGTATATTAGTTATAAAAATATTTCAAACATTTTGTAGAGATCAAAAGCGTAAGCTCAGGAGGAGGAGCGAACGATATGCAAAGATCAAAAGCTTAGAAGGGAAAACATTGTACAAAAGTGAATGAAGATAAAATATCAGAAGGAAGAGCACATTGTAGAAGTATCATTGGGATCGATGGAAATATTGAAAAGTCAACCAATGCACAGGAAAAGGTGAGAAGTCTCAACAGTCATACGATCAAGAAAATTGATGGTGTTGACCATCTCATATTACGAACGCCGGTTATATGAGTAACCGTGGGCTTGAGAACCATTGGAGGATTGTGACCATCAGATCAGCAAGACATATCAATGACAGGGATAGATTGTGGAGATCAAAAGGAGAATTAAACGACTCACTATTTCCAATCCTGCAATTAGTCAGGACCGTAAGATATTATAGCCTCAAAGATTGATGATTATGGTTGACTCACCAACAACGCACAACTTCAAATTGTGGATTTTCGGTGTCGAGTTAAATCACTTGCAAGTTATGGTTCTATATCATCATCGACCGTTGATCTGCTTCGAGTGTCTTTATAATAGTTGGATCACTTTTGAGTGGAAGGACATGATAAGATGAAAAGATCTGATATATCGATCATCCAAATACCCATTAGCCATCAGATCAAATCTGAATTCCCATTAGCCGTTCGATCATTTTAAAGTGGAAGGATACGATAAGAAAGGCTAAAGGGTTAAGAATCTAATTATCTGAATATACTACTACATATTGAAAATTTTGCGATGACCACTTGCGACGAAAGTACTCTTTCGTCGCAACATGCAAGAGAAAAAGTTCATCTTTTCTAAATCTACCCCATATTCATCGCAATCTCGATGCCTACAATTTGACTAAATTATTATGGTCAATGTTCATCTCACGAGAGACACATGTAGATTGTCCGTCGCTCTTGCGACGCACGTTGACCATAATAATTTAGTGAAAATTTACCGTTGAAAATGACCTAAAATAAATAGGTGGAAAAAAAAATATTTTTAGGTCACTATCATCGCAATTGCGATGATAGTGACTTAAAATTGGCCTATAAATATTTGACGATTTAAAGATGTTGTGACAATCTTGCTATAACAACGACAGTTCCGAAAGGGTATTTTTGTGCAGAAAAATGTCGCAGAATGTTGTTAGAGGTGGGGGAAAATGTAAAGCGAGTGAAAAGGGTGATGGTAGATGTTATTTCCCTTGTAAAAAATGTTGCCTCAGATGTCCCGTAATAATTTTAATAGCAACAACTACAAAACATTGTAGGAAATATGGTCACATTGATGGCGGATTGAATGAATATCGTCCCATGGTAATTAGCTATATAATCATTATCTTTTTTTATTTTGTCAATTTTATATAAAGTTATATATATGTATATATATTATTTGAATGCTTGTTATATTATACACTAATTTTACATGATTTTTTGTAATTATAAAGTTAGAGTTGCCCTCTAACTTTTCGTAGAATATTGCAACAAGTATTAGTAGAAATGATATTGTACAAGTTGAGAAACATCATCATGACTAAGCAAATAAGGATCTCATGGAATAATATGATGGGACAAATTAAGTTAATGATCCCATGGAAGAAGATGATGGGAAAAATCAAATGATCCAAGATTTGTTTTCGCAGCCGGATGAGGATGGGGAAAATGTTGGTATTTATGATGAACCTCTATTAGAAAAGGCAAATAAACAACTTTATGAAGGATCAAGAGAAAATGTTCTCTCCACTACATTATTTCTGGTGAAGTTAAAGGTTATGAATAATTTGTTGAACACTTGTATGACACAAATACTAAGGCATGTAATATGTTTCATCTCATACTGTACATAAATGTTGATTTTTTTATATCAGTTTTTAGTGTTAATTAATGTGTAAAATAAGAATGCATTTTTTACAATTAATATCCTCACATTAACTAGTTGTTTGTTATGTTGTAGATTGTTAGGTGAGTTTTTGTTACAATCTTCAAATATTTTACCTCACACATATCGAGGTTTGCATGACAATATGAAAGACATTGGAATGGATTATCAAACTATATATGCATGTCCTAATGACCATATTATATATTATGGACAACATGCCTCGAAAAATGAATGTCCTCAATGTCTTATAAGTATATATCGAACCGATCAAGTAACAAAAAGGGTGCCTGAAAAGGTTCTTCGACATATTCCCATAATTCCACATTTGTAGCGATTGTTCAGGTATGAAAGCATAGCACAATTTATGGATTACCATGCACATAATAGAAGTGAAGATGGTGTACTTCAAATGCCTGTCGATGGTTCTGCATTTAGGGAAATTGAGGAAAAATGGGCAGATTTGTAAGGTCTCTTCCAACAGAGCCTTATAAAACATAAATTTAATGAGAGAAATGCTATCCTAACATCTTTACAATTTCCTTATTCAGCATATAACCATTCATAACCATTCATTATTCAGCATAATTAAAATTTATGAGCAACATCATAATAAATTACATAACACAACATAATAATGAAAATACATACCTCTAACTAATGGTACTTGATATTCTCCAACTCTGCCTGATACTCTGCCCAAAACCGACTAACCTCCCAGCTAGTTAGGAATAGAGCATGTCCGGCTCCCTAGCTCCAGGATTCTGTAAGGATTCCTAGCCCCAGAGCACAAAACTCCCAGTAATAGGTGCCCCCTGTCTCAATGCACCAAACTCCAACAATTTCCTCCAACAAAAACCAGTAATACAGTCCACCTTTCTCAAAATGATGCTCTCTCCCAAAAATCCAAAAGTCCCCCCTCGAATGTTTTTTACTCCTCTTATCCTCCTTTCCCCCTCTCTCATTCCCCGCCTTCTCCCTTTCATTAAGACTCACCCACCTTATCCCTCCATTCAATGCCAACCACCTTATCCCCTTTCTCTTAAATGGTTCCCTCATTCGATACGTTAAGTTTTCATTTAATAAATTAAAATTTATTAAACTCAAATTCATTAAACTCAAATTCATTAACCAAATATTTAATCAGTTAATTAATTAACTAATATACATTAAACAATTTTTAAATTGGGACAGTTAATTAATTAATTAACTAATATACATTAAACAATTATTAAATTAGGAAAATTAATTAATTAATTAATTAACTAATATACATTAAACAATTATTAAATTAGGAAAATTAATTAATTAATTAATTAACTAATATACATTAAACA
>ML789631.1:27487-53255 GCA_009831015.1 Picea engelmannii
AACCAATACAGAAAATCCTCCTCCAAGAGATGCGCCACCCTTCTTCTCCTCTCACCAACTTGAAATTGCAGCTTGCTTCATAAGAGAATGAGCAAGTGAAGTGTGTGATAGAAGTGAGGCGCTAGCCTCTTATTTATACTAATTTGGCACGTGTGAAGAGTCACCAACTGGCTGGGTTGACCTCTCACACTGGGTGGGTAAATCCACCTTTAATTAAATCTGGCCCTTTCATTATAACTGCTGGGGCCGACTTCTTATTCTTTACATTATTCCTATGACCAATCCGTAAAAGGGGATTTGGTCCTTATACAATTACCGACTTGATTAATCCTCAATGGGGATTAATCTAATAATAAAAATAATAATAATGACATGATTAATCCACAATGGGGATTTAATCCAATAACAAAATAATAAGAATGCTCTTCGTAGTTACATTATTTCAACATAACATACCTTAGAAAGCACCATCAAAAGAATTTATCCTTCCTTGCATTTCGGCCTTCTTTTCTTTACCTCCCTCAGAATTTCAGCTTATATATCCTTGGTTACCTCAGAAATCTATATATATTCAATATTTTCAAGTGTGATTAAAATGAGAGAGCCTAGCCTCTTATTTATACTCTTCAAATAGCTTCCTTAAAAATATCTTCTAGGTCACTTTGCCCACTTTCCTTATTTTAAGGTTAACCCACTTCTAATTTCTCCATTAAATTTATTATTTAAACAATTTATTTTGTATTCACTTTGAGTTATAGTACACTCGTCACTTCACTTTATTATTTACCTTATAAAATCCCTTAAACCACTTTGACTACTTTGACCTTTTAGGGCTTCTAGATGACATGTGAGGGTCCTCCAACTTCGTAAGGCCATAAATATCAAACCGTGAGGAGTTATGTGACGTTCCACATACCACCAGAAATGGAATGACATGTAATATCCATCTAGAATAGTATTACCTTCAAATATAGCAAAAATCATATCGTTATCCATCAAACAAACTTAGGTCCATTACCCAAACCTGGGTTCTCCAACTTCACATGGTCATAACTCTAACTGTGAGGAGTTATGTGACATTCTACATACCACCGAAAATGGAATCACAAGCACTATCCATCTAGGGTATTTTCCCTAAAAAATTCATTGTCCTTCATCTCATTATTCCATAATTAAGAATGTGTTATGTTACTCCGCAAAGCGTCTTCCCATGAGGTATTTCACCATAAGGGGACCACTTTGGATTTCATCCATATTTACTTATCAACCATGACAAAACAATAATGAGTCATATTTACATTAAACAATCTTAGGTCCATTACCCAAACTTTTGTGCTACAAGGCTTTCTTCAAGGGTTGACATCAATGACAACCAACCTTAATCAACACCTCCTAGGTGTCGCAGGGTCTCCATATCGAGGAATGTGACACTTAATAGTGTCACAGTCTCTCCCCATCAGGAAGTCAGATAATGTCTCTCTGTGTGTAAAGGACAAGGTGCGACACCTAGAAAACCCAAAAAAAAATTGCATTTAAAGTTGTGAGGCTTGAAAATTTTGGATGTTGTCTGACAAATAAGTTCTTCACTTGTTGTTGGCATAGGGGCATACCCAGGGTTCAACACTCAAGAGTGCACCAATAAAACCCTAACTATCAACCCTTTTAGCAACACCTGCGATGCATATGAAGTCTCACCCAAGGTAGAGGCAGGGGTGGTTGCAATACTCAAGTGTCTACAACCTTAGCTGGGACACAGATCTATGATTATATTACTTACAATGCACTTAGCATCAATCATTCATCAATATTCAACCCTTATTATACTTCGCAGATAGCATAAAGCATCACAACGTTCTCTTAAATCTAAGATATTTCAGCACTTAGCAATAGTAAAATAGATCAAATCCAGTAGATCGGCACTAATCATCTTCATACATATCATATATAACATTCATACACATCTAAGAAGCACAAAGAATAATACATAGATTTATGTGGTTCACCCCCTCCCCGGGGCTACGTCCACCAACTCTTCTTCTTTATTAGTATCTTTAATCGTCAGTTACAACACAGAGCCTCAATCCCTTCTTCACATAGGACAGAAGATCTGCGCAACTCGCTAGATCCTTCTTCCTTACACTTCAGCACAAAGCCTTCTACAACCTCTTACAACAACTTGCACTTAGATATGCAAGCCTCTTACAATCATGCACAGAGAATTTACAATCCACATCTGATCACACATATCTAACTACTAGCACTAAGCCATCTGCCATCCTTACATTGCCTAAGTATCTATTTATACATTTCAAAAGTGGGCCTAAGCATGGGTAAACCCACGGGCCAACATCCCTTTCCCATTACATTAACCCACAACCCTAAAAGGGGCCCAAACATGGACTGATATCCTATGATCTTTGATTCACTTGGTGCTCCTACTTCGACTAGCTGTCGAAGTCCCAAAATAGGTCAAAATGACCAAGGTTATCCAAAAACTTGGTCAAGGGCCAACAGGCCCCCAACACTCACCTGTGACTCATCCCAATTCACTCTGGTCTATGCAATTCTTCTTCAAAATCCTCGAGCTTTAATTGAGCTACTTCGACCTATTGTTTTGTTGTGGCCTCTTGCTGGGTAAATTCGAGGATCACTGTGTCATTTACTGGTCCTTCCAAGTGTTGTTCTGCACTGATGACGATTGGCTCAAGCTTTGCTACCTGGCTTTTGATCTCGAAAAATAACATGCATGCCTTGTATTGCACCAGTTGGATTCGCTGAGTGACTTCCATCACTTTTCTCTGGATCATATGTATCTACTATTGAGTTGTGCGTTGTTCATGAGATCTTTTCATTTTATCCACTGTAGATAGGGCCATCATCTACACCTATAATGTATCTGCATGCTGCTTTTATTCCTAAAGCTATGACTCTAGTGCCTGTAAATCCGGATTATCTGTAAGGTTCTCATAAGTCTGTTCACTCTAGTTATTGAGTTGCTTGCACTCCAAGGCAAGAGATTTCAATCGGTCGACTGCACTGCGAGTAGTTTCTTCTTGCTGGTCTCTTATCTCCTGATGGGTCTCGGGCACAGTGCGGAGTTCTAGATCAACAATGCACTGCTAAAGCTTCTGTATAACTTCTTCAAGTTGTGCCACCTGCTGTGGAACTCTCTCTTCATCCTGTACTTTGATAACAGTCACAGAGAGGAGTTCTCTATTGACTAGTTCCTTGACTTCAAGTTGCTCTACGAGAAATTGTTCCTTTCTTTGTTGTACCCTTTCTTTCTCTTTGTCCCACTGTACATGAAGAGCAAGTTTTTCTCATTCGGCAGCACTACACTGCTCAACAAGTACACCTTGTACCTATGTCAAAGCCTGGCTGGCTTGTTCTATGTCTTCTTGATCTTGTCGAAGGCGAGCTTTGACCATATCAACAATTCAGTGAAGTTGAGTTGGCTCATCTCTTAGTTCTACTGTCCCTGTTGTCAGAGGTGCAGTGGGGATTGCACGACTAGACTGGAGTGTCTCTTGCACTCCTTGAAGTTCAATCTATATACGGTTATACATCTGCTCCTGCTTTGCCTCTTGCTTCTCTATTATCTCCTTGGAAGCATCATTTACCGCTGCAATGATGAAATCAAAGTCATCCAATGTGAGGGTAGTTTGCATCTTTTCTACAGGGGTTCTATGTTTCTTTCGGGAGGAATATTTCAAAGGTGAGACCTTCCTTTTCTTCGATGAGTCTTGTTCATACCTAGGTGGTGGTACTTCGCCTTTCTTTTTTTCAATTTCTACACCTTCTATCTCTTTTCCATCAGCTCCTTTGTCTGGTGTGATAGAGGCAGTCCTTACAGATGCATTGTCTACTTAGTGAACCTCTTCAGGCTTCTTTGTTTTGCTTGGTCTCGATGTATCCGGTACAGTCTCTGGGCTATCAATATCGGACAACTCTGTGGGGTTCTCTAGAATGATAAGGTCTATTGACCAATCCTTGGTAATCTCTTCGATGTCTTCCTCAGTCAACTTGTAATAAGACTGCAACTGCTGCTTGTGTTCATCATCTCGTGTTGTTATATAAATGAAGTGGCGATCTATGCTGAACTTCATTAAGGGCCTGAATCTATGGATCATGTTCGGGGTAGTGTGAGGCATAGACTAGATGGAAGTCTTCAGCTGGTTGTAGTATATGTGGAAGACAACATTCGACTACCATTGCTTGCTCATATCATTCGAGTACCATAGGAAACTGAACCTCACAGCCAAAGGTTCAAATGGCTCGGTCTCTGGGAAAGTGGCACCCTCTGACATTTCCCATGCTATGAAGGTGATCAGTATGAGAAGCCAACTGAAATGGAACTCACACCCTTGGTCTTGCACTTCTATGAAATCCAGTTCGAGCTGATTCACCAAGTACTTCACCCAATTCATTTGAAGTCCTTCTGTGCACTTCCCTATGAGATCAACTATGAATCTAGTCACTTGGGTGAGCCAATTCTTGCGAACAAGCTTGCTTGCGATTAGCTGATAGGAAAGGCACACTACGCTACTTTGAATATAGATTACCTTGTAGCCTCATGTGCCCTTCTCGACATCGCCATAGGTTTCTTTGATCTTCGCTGCTAGCGCTCTGTCTGTGGTCTTTCCAGGATACAAATCCTGTGGGTCAGGGCCTTTCATGCCGAGTCCTATGATCCAATTGATCAAGGTTAGATCCACTATGACATGGAGGCTCAACCACAAGTAGCCTCTGTGATATCAAGACAGAAGAAAATTTATGCACGCATTAACCTCCTAGTGCCTACCAAAGTGCGGGATCTTCATGACATTCAACAATGTTGACTGTGTGAGGTTCTGGGTCCAATATTGTGGGATTATCTTCGAGTTATTTCCCTTCATCTTCATTAGATACTTTTGTGGGGTGAGCATATTATAGACTTTCCTATTGCCGAGGGTGAAGTCGCTAAAATTCAACGCTGCAAGCTTGTCCTGATCGACACAAACTGCGCGCACTGCTTTCGGTAGGTACGTAGTGACCATAGCATACTCGAATTCTCAGGGCACACTGTCACGATTGATTTCACCACGCAGAGGGGATAGGTAAGTAGGAAAAATGTTCAGAATCCATTTAGCATTTGAAAGATCATCCTTATGCTTTGTTCGCTTCTCATTGACCTATCGAGACGGTCCAGATCGAGCAGTGGATGGAGAAGTTGCTACTCCTCTTGTCGATGATGTTTGGAATTCTGTGGACATTCCTCTTTCTGACATGACTCTCTTAGTCATTAAATCAAGGAGGACCTCTGTGATGGATTCTTCAACTACGATGAGCTTGCCGGACATACGCGCTCGGGAAAAATAATCGGGGTCATGACGATCTCAGATACTACACTAGGATGAACAATCAGATCACAATGACCACTGTATACAATCACTAGTTCCGTGGGATTTGAATTCTTAGTTGGAAAAAATGTTCTTCGGGCATGGCGCGAGGAGCTAAATAAGAAATATGGAAATGGTCTATTTGCAATGGGTATGAAGCTTCTATTAACATTGATATGTCCATTATGGCGAGGTCCAACGGTCTGGTGGTGATCCTTTAATTCTTTTCTTTCCATTAGGGGTGAAAGTCAAACGGGTATATCAGTCCAACGACTATATTTCTTCACCACGACGAAGTGCCATAGGTCGTTGTTCTGATATCCCAACAAAGCTCCCATTCTGCAAGTTTTCTTTCTGCGATGTTCCATATGGAATCTCCTGTAACTTTTCAATATTCTCCCTCTTCTTACTTAACTTTCTAGCCTTCTTCCCAATAATATTCAACTCGGTCTGTCTTTTTCCATTCTGATTCCTATCTTCTTTTAGCATAGTCATTGCGCGCTGTTGAGATTCTCTCCAGGGTAATAATTATTCTTTCTCTGGGACAGGTGCTTCAGTCTTCTGCAAGCCTTCTGACATTCTTTCATCTTTGACATTAGGGTTTCTAGTGGAAAGGATCTTCAATCTATTCTTCAATCAACTGTGCAATCTTCTTGTTCATAAAATCTTTTAATTCTTATTTCTTTTGTTCCAAAAATTCTACTTCTTCCTTCCATCTAACTTGATCTCTGTCAATCCAAGGTTTTCCAAGTAACATAGTAAATGGGGTGTTGTCCTCAATAAATTTAATAATCTCAAAATCTTCTTCAGTCGAAGTTCCATTAGCATTCGTAGATATCTGAGTGAGCCTTCCACATAGGTTTACAATTTTTCCTCTAAAGATTCCTATTCCTCCTAGTGAAGGGATCATGGAAGGCTTCCCTATAGCTTCCCACGTTCTCTCTGTCATGATATTCATTTGTGTTTCCTCATCTAGAACACAATCAATGTCGAAGTCCCCTATCCTTACTTCGATGCATTCTTTTTCTTTAAACATCTCTGATAATCTGACATGTCGGTGTTCATTCAGGGTTTCTTTCATCTGAATTAATACTTTCTCTGATTCTTTTTAAGGTTCTGCTATATCTGGAGTTGTCTTAGGGTTTTCTTCATGCAGATTCATTCTTTCAAGATTAACAATCATTCCAGGGAAATCCAATACTTCATGATCTAGAGCTTAGCAACAAAGACAACTAGGTCCTCCACCAGGGCATTCCTTAGCTAGATGTCTTGGTTTTCTGCAACTGTAATAGAGGGTTAATCCTCTCTTTCTTGTAACCGATCCCCAACCTCTTCTGTACTTCACACCAAGATCATAGGGGCCAATCTGCAACAAATTCTTTCTAGGATCCTGCATCCATTTGTTAGTCCAAACATTCTTTCTATGCATATGTATAACATATCTATCATTATAATTATCAGATCTATTCATATCAAGCTTTATTTCATCTATTAATGCCCTAGGTTTTAAGCTAGGACAAAATCTATCAAAAATACCTAGATCCATACTTTAGAAACAAAAATTTCCACTTATCTTACTTCTACAGAGCACAAAGCTTTCAGATCTAGAACTTTCTTACCTCTATCAGAGCAGAGAGATTACAGATCTTAATTATTTTAATCAGAAAATTCCACTTTTACCTTTCTTAGAGTACAAAGCGTTCAGATCTTGCTTCTTTTCTTCAGTATCAACCTCTTTTCTTGCAAATTTGACCTCTTTTCTTCAGATACGGCCTTTATTTCTTGACAGAAAGCTTCATAGGTCAAGTAGAACACTGTGCATTAGGGAAACAGATCTACGCGCAGATCTTTCTTTGCACAAAGCTTCTTCTTCTTTGGTTCCCATCAATCACAGTTTCAGGTCCCAACAAGGGAACCATTTGTTGGCACAGGGGCAGACCCAGGGTTCAACACTCAAGAGTGCACCGACAAATCCTTAACTACCGGCCCTTTTGGAAACACCTGCGAAGCAGATGAAGTCTCACCCAAGGTAGAGGAAGGGGTGGTTGCAAGACTCAGGTGTCTGCAACCTTAGCTGGGACATAGATCTGTGATTATATTACTTACAATGCACTTAGCATCTATCATTCATCAATACTCAACCCTTATTATACTTCGCAGATAGCACAGAGCATCGCAACATTCACTTAGATCTAAGATATTTTAGCACTTATCAACAGTAAAATAGATCAGATCCAGTAGATCGGCACTAAGTTTCTTCATACATATCATATCTAACATTCATACACATCTAAGAAGCACAAATCATAAATAGATCTATCTAAATATATCAAAGCACTTAGCAAAGAAAGAGATAAACACATCAAGTCAAAGCACAAAGCATAATACACAGATTTACGTGGTTCACCCCCTCCCTGGGGCTACGTCCACCAACTCTTATTCTTTAATAGTATCTTCAATCGTTAGTTACAACATAGAGCCTCAACCCCTTCTTCACATAGGACAGAATATCTACGCAGCTCGCTAGATCCTTCTTCCTTACACTTCAACACAAAGCCTTCTACAATCTCTTACAACAACTTGCACTTAGCTCTGCAAGCCTCTTACAATAATGCACATAGCATTTACAATCCACATCCAATCACACAGATCTAACTACTAGCACTAAGCCATCGACCATCATTACATTGCCTAAGTATCTATTTATACATTACAAAAGTGGGCCTAAGCATGGGTAAACCCACGGGCCGATATCCCTTTCCCATTACATTAACCCAAAACCCTAAAAGCGGCCCAAACATGGACCAAGATCCCATGATCTCTGCTTCACTTGGCACTCCTTCTTCGACTATTCGTCGAAGTCCCAATATAGATCAAAATGACCAAGGTTATCCCAAAACTTGGTCAAGGGCCAACACTTGTTGTTTGCAGAATTTTGGCTAGAAAAAATGTTGGAATGGAGGGAGAGGGAGCATGAGTTGGAAGATCAAATCATGGGCAATGATCCAAACACCATGTTATCCCTGCAGAGGTGTGAGTGGGAAAAATTCTTCCAAATCCACAATATGAGAGATCAAGTTAGATTGTTGGAGTTCCTGGTAAAGATGTGGAACCCAATGAGAAAGTATTCAAGGTCGAAGTTCATGATTTGGCCTTGGAAATCAAGGAAATTTATTTTTTGACCGGGCTCTCATGAATAGGAGAGCGAGTGTCTTTGACTAGATTCAGGGGAGGTGGTGAAAAAAATGAGAATTACATCTCACCACATTGGGTTGTCGAAACCAGGAAGAGTAGTGGGAAAATTCCCTTGAAAATGTTAGAGGTATTTCCTTAAGAATCATTCTTTTCACCATCACTCCAATTTTCGGAAGTGCAACTCCTCACTTAACCACCAATTCTCAAATGCAATACGTAGTCTATTGTATGGAAACTACAATATTTAACTGGTGTGAAGGGCTACTTGAGAGCATGAAGGATCAACCAACCAAGTGAAAAATCGATCATTTGAAACAATTCAGTTATGGTTCCATTTTGGTATATTTCTTCCTATAGAGAGTTCCACTATAACATGTATGGAGTATGGAGTTAGATGAAGATCCTGATCCAAAAGATCCTCATATGAAGAGGTGGGTGGATCTGATGATGTGCCATGGTGGCAACCCTATAGTTTCCTATGACGAGAAGTTCTTCAAATGGGTAAAGAAACAACTCATCATGGTTGAGGAATATGCTTATGTAGGGATGGATTTTCGAGGAGATCCAGATTTAGTCCTTCTAGAGGGATATCAGTGGAATGATTAAGGTAAAAAGAAACCATTTTTTTTGTTTTGAATTTTAATTGTTTTTGTTGTATTGGAACTAATTTTTCTTTTGACATGTAGATATTGGACCAGTCAGACCATATGGGACCTCGCCAATACAGAGGCGAGGTGAGATAGGTCCAATAGTTCCTCATGATCGAAAAGTAGTAGAGGAGATCAAGTAAATATAAAATAACCTCGAGGGATAAACTTTGGGCATACTAGACGCCCAAATTGATGATTTGTCACGTCAGTACCAACGACACACTATGGGAGTTTCTGGACATAGAGCTCATTTTCTTTGGCGAGTGGTTCAGAGCGTAGTATGTCATCGTGAGAATCATAGATATGAACAACATCTTCCCAATATTTTGATGATTGACATGTATTGATATGAAATCCATAGGCTTTGTGTCGCCCTAACACATTTTGTAAACTTAATATAAAACGATTTCTACTTCTGTTCTATTGGGTGTAAAGTGTGTATGCGATTTTTACAAATGTTGCAAATGTATATCTAATACATAATTAGCCAAAGCATCTGTCAATGTATTTAGATTTCTTGGAATGTTTTGATACATCAAATAGTCAAATTCTCTTTCCAAGAGATGAACCCTTAAATATTCTCGTAATACAGTAGGACTTCCGATAGAATAAATGTTACTTAATTGCAATACTACAAGTTGAGAGTCATGTTGGATAACTAAGTGGCAAATTCCAAGAGAAATGTCTTTAGTCAAGAGTTCAATGACTACACTACGCTATGCCATATTGTTAGTTTCACAACCAAGGCATATACCATGTAGACTTAACAACTAATCATTAGTGATGCAAAAGCATCATCAACAAAGCATAGGTTGAGGACAACTAGGCACACTAGCACACATTTTGAAACAATTTTAATTTTTGAAGAAAGTATATCACACAAATCTTTTGAAAGGAATTGTAATTAAAGAACCTCTTTAATGCTGAGGAGTTGGATAATTTCATGATGACATCGGAGAATGTAATTTATTTTAATGTAGTTGAGTGCAGTCTAGATTCGATGTGTTAAATATGATTTGTCTTTCACAAATATTTATTATAATAAATTCCAGTAGCTACTAGCTTTTAATTCGATAGGATAACTCTAGAATAGTTGGAGGGAAGATATCAAATAGACTCTCTTGTATCAAGCTTTGTATTATTATCCAGTAGAGGTTGTTGGCTCTCTAGTTGTTGATGGGTTGTTGAAAGGATGTTGATAGCAGAGAGTTAGGAGCTACAGTGAAGCAGTATATGAACACATGTATATTTCAATTGAATGAATATAACAGAGGAGAGTTGTCCCAAATGTATGGTGTTTCTATGTCTATCTTAATGAATGAATGGTAGATTTTCTGTTTATTTACAATTCTTTGTTATTTCTCATTCTTGTGTTTATGAATGCATTTACATGGATGAATGTATGAATCTGTGAAGTTTAAATAAGTTTCAATTGTTTCTCTTATACGAGCAAGTGCAAGTGTGCATAGTGTCCACAAGGAGTGTGTTGACATATTCTATCTCGACTCGTGAAATCAGAAGAGATAACGTGAATCTTAGAGGTGCAAGGAGTGCATAGCATCCGCAAGGTGTGCGTGACAGAGTCCACTTTGATGCAAAAAAGTTCTTGAGAGATAGCTTGAAGGAAGTCCATCCATAAGGAGTGCGTGACAGATTCTTTTGACTCAGAAGTTTAGAGGGTTTAGCGGAGTTGTCCACGGAGAAGCCAAGTTGTGGAGGAAGACTTGTTGTAAGGAATGCATGGGATGGAATTTGATTAAGTGTCGAAAGGTGTATTCTAAGGAGGAAATTTTTTGAGAGGAAGAACAAGCTTAGGAGGAAGAGTGGCGAAAATATTCAAAGGGAAGAGTCCTTTGAGTTTTTCCTAGAATCAACAAATTGAGTTCCATCCAGGAAGGACTGGGATCATTCTAGACTGCCAGATCTATGAGGAGTTTCATGAAGGTTAGTCGTGAGGTGTTTTGGCAATTCAGAGTTCAAAACATTTCGAAGTATTGAGAGGTGGGATCGCCGAAGTCGCGAAGTCGACAGGTGAATCTTAACCATTGGCTGTGAGGAGACACGTGGCAGGGGATTAAAGAATCTGGGAGTTATAGGTCCGGAAGAAGTAAGTGTGGACTAAGTGAAGTTTCAAGAAGTCATGAAACTTGAAGTACAGCTGGACCGTCAGATCCAGGGAGACACATGGCAGAGACCCATGAATTCATAGGAAGGTGTGTCGAGAGGAAACAAAGGAGGATATTGCAATATCGATGGATCCTGAAGTGGCGAAGGAGTGGGCCAAAATTATAGCCTATGGTCACTTAGGAGAAAGAGTCTAGTGTGAGACTAGTACTCACAATCGGTGTTGCCAAGCATTGAAGACCGTGAGACTAGGCGACATAAAGGGGACCTATGTGTGCATTATTTGTTCAAGTTCTTTAGGAGATTCGAGGAGCTAATTCAACTCAGGATCTTGAAGATCCATGACTGGGAGGTCGTAAAATCCCCAGGAGAGAAGGGAGGGGGGTTGTTTCCATCAAAGTGGTATTAGAGCCTAACATGATTGATTTCTGTAGGAACATGAGACATATAAGTAGGATGATATCATTGAGTGGTATCAGATACATCAACACAATGCCACCTAGGAGACATGTGGAGCCACCTATAGAAAATAAAGCTATGGAAAGGGAGATGCGAGAACTCAGAGAAAGGTTGGATGCCATGGAAACAACGCAAAGGAGAGCACCTGATGCTAGAGATGTTAGTGATGCAGAGAATGAAGAAGTGGAAGTTGAAGAAGCTATAACCAAGGATTATGTGAAAGAGATCTTACTGAAAGCAGTTGTTAAGTTGGGAGCTATAGAAAAGATAGACATCCCAATGTACGAGGGTAATTTGGATGTTGAAGAATCGCTTGATTGGATACGAGCAATGGATAAGTATTTTGACTATGTAGATGTCGATGAGGGTAAAAAGGTGAAGCATGTTGTTACCAGGTTGAAATGACATGCAACATTGTGGTGGTATGAACTGCAGGTTGATAGGAGAGGAAACATGAAATAAAAGATTAAGAGTTGGGATCAAATGGTAGCCAAGATAAAGGCTAAATTCATACCTGAGGACTACCAGATAAATCTGCTCAGGAGGCTACAGAACTTGCGGCAGAAAGGAATGACTGTGAAGGAGTTCACAAAGGAGTCATATAAGATGAACATCAGGGCTGGACAAAGAGAGAGAGATGAGGAAAAAGTTTCCAGGTACATCGACGACCTGAGATATGAAATCCAGGATGAAATCCACATGATGATAGTAAGGACAATGGAGGATGCATATCAGATTGAGATGAAAGAAGAGGAGAAGTTGGCCAGAAAGAAGAGTCAACAAAATAGAGGTAGAAGTTTGAACAGAGGCAAAGGAGTTTCCCATGACAAGACACATAAGCCCAAAGTTAAGATAGAGAAACCACATAGTCACTTTGAGAGAGGAGGAAGATATCGAGGAAGATATAGTGGTGGTAGAACCTCGTTTCCTAGAGGAAGAGGAAGAGGTAGAGGAGGCAAAGTAAAGTGTTATGCCTGTGGAAAGGTATGACACATGTCTTGGGAATGTCTTGAGAGAAATAAAGAAGGAGGTGAAGCTCACATTTCGGAAGCGCAGAAGAGAGATGTTGAGGCAGAAGGCGTAGAACATGAGAGATATTTGATGACTAAGAAAGTTCTCTTAAATATAGAGCCAGAGGTTGAAAATCCAGTGTAGAGGAACAATTTTCTCAACACAACTTGCAAGACTAAAGACAGAGTTTGTAAGGTGATAATTGACAGTGGGAGCACTGATAATTTAGTATCCATAGAGATCTTGGAGAAGTTAGAGCAAGAGATGACTGCACATTTGACACTGTATAAAGTCTCATGGTTGCAGAAAGGTCATCAGGTAACAATAAATAAACAATGCCTGGTTGAATTTAAAATAGGAGGATATAGAGATGAAATTCTATGTGATGTGATTCCCATGAATGTATTCCATGTTTTATTGGGAAGACCATAGAAATATGACAGGAATGTCATTCATGATGGGAGAAGAAATACTTATACCTTGGAGAAGAATGGTAGGATGCACATGGTGTTTCCAATTGAAGAAAATAAAGTGAAGGAAGAATCCATCACGGGCATACTTCTCATGAGTGGGAAAGAACTCCCGAGTGAAGTTAAAAAGGAACAGGAGATACAGTTTGCGGTAGTGAGGAAGTTGAAAGTTATCCTTACAAGTACTTCTATGGAGGATTTTCCTAAGGAAATTCATGAACTGTTGGAAAATTTTGTTGACATAGTAGTGGATGAGTTGCCAAGTTCAGTGCAACCTATAAGAATTATCAGCCATCACATTGACCTAAAACCACGAGCAAGCCTGCCGAGCAAAACAACATATAGATTGACACCTCAAGAGAACGAGGAAGTGAAAAGACAGGTTTAGGATCTGTTAGAAAAAGGTTTGGTTAGAAAAATCTTGATTCCATGCATAGTGCCAACTGTGTTGAGTTCGAAGAAGGATGGAGGATGGAGAATGCGTATAGACTCAAGGGCCATAAACAAATAAGATCATCATTAGGTACAGATTTCCATTGCCGAGGATGGAAGACTTAATGGATTGTTTAAGTGGAGCGAACTATTTTTCAAAGATAGATTTGAAAAGTGGATATAACCAGATAAGGATGAGAGAAGGTGATGAGTGGAAGACAACCTTCAAGATAAATGAGGGATTGTATTAATGGCTTGTTATGCCATTTGGCTTAACAAATGCCCCGAGTACTTTTATGAGGTTGATGAATGAAGTGTTGAAATATTTTATTGGCAAGTTTGTGATCGTGTATCTGGATGATATACTAGTCTTTAGTAAAATTGAGGAAGAGCATATGAGGCACTTAACATTAGTGATGAAGAGGTTACAGCAGGAGAAGATGCTGATAAATTTAAATAAGTCCTCTTTCATGAAGACAAAACTCATTTATTTGGGTTTTGTGATCTCTTCGAATCAATTGAAAATGGATCCTGAAAAGGTGAAATAAATCAAAGAATGGCTGCCACCAAGGAGTATATTTGAAGTAAGAAGCTTCCATGGATTAGCAAGTTTTTACCAGAAGTTCATCAGAAATTTTAGTGAGATCGGTGCACAAATGATGGATACAATGAAGAAAATACATAAGTCTTTCAAATTGACAAAAGAGGATGAGAAAAGATTCATGATATTGAAGGAGAAGATAACAAAACAATCAGTTCTGGTATTACTGTATTTCAGAAAAACATTTCAGGTAAGATGTGATGCGAGTGGAGTTGCAATTGGAGCGGTCTTAAGCCGAGATAATAGGCATGTTGATATTTCAGTGAGAAGATGAATGATAATAAAAGAAATTACTCCACATATGATAAAGAGCTTTATGCCATGATTCAAGCCTTGAAGAAATGGAGGCACTATCTCATTCCAAAAGAGTTTGTTTTGTATATTGATAATGAAGCTTTACAATTCATAACCAGACAAGAGAGTTTAAACTAGAGACATGCCAAGTGGATAGAGTTTATGATAATTTTCACTTTTGTCATTAAACATATTTCTATTAATGCTAATAAGGTTGTTGATGTACTGAGTAGGAGATGTCTGATTCTGCAGGAATTTCAGGTGAAAACCTTGGGGTTTGAACACCTTAAGGAAATGTATCACGATGATTCAGATTACAAGGAAACATATGAAGAACGTGAGAATCATGTGCTCAAAGACAGAATCCAGTGGGATGAATATCTGATTTAGGATGGGTTTTTGTTCAAAGGATGTCAATTGTGCATACTGAAGTGTTCGATGAGTGAGAATTTGTTGAAGGAAAATCATAGTGGAGATCTAGCCGGACATTTCAGCCAGGACAAAACATTTGCACAATTGAACGGTTCATATTATTTGCTAGGTATGAGAGCAGAGGTGAAAAGGTTTGTGAATAGATGTAACCTTTTCCAATATGCAAAGGGGAAGAGACAAAATACTGGGTTGTATCATCCATTTCCTATTCTATAGAGGCCTTGGGAAGCAATAAGCATGGATTTTGTGTTGGGATTGACAAGGACACAAAGAGGAAGTGATTCCATATTTGTGGTAGTTGACAGATTTTCAAATATGGCACACTTTAAACCATGTCAGAAAACCAGTGATGCAACGCACATTGCTAATTTGTTTTTCAAAGAAGTTGTAAGAATCCATGGATTTCCCAGGAGTATTTTTTTAGATAGGGATACCAAATTTGTTGTTCATTTCTAGAGAACGTTGTGGAAGAAGATGGGAACGAAACTATCCTTTAGTTCTACATATCACCCTCAAACATATGGATATATTGAGGTGGTGAATCAAAGTTTAGGATATTTGCTGAGAATTTTGGTCGCTGAACATCATAGCCAGTGGGATAATATTCTAGCACAAGCAGAGTTTGCATATAATGACTCAGTGAACATAAGTACCAGAAAGAGTCCATTTCAGATCATGTATGGAATGAATCTAATGGGAGTGTCAGAGTTGAGAGATATGGAGAAAAGTGAATTTAGAAGTGCTGGAGCTGAAGACTTCACTACAGAAATGCATGAACTTCATAATCAAAACAAAGAGAAATTGAGGAGGAGCAACAGTGAATACAAATGCAAAGTTGATTGGCATAGGAGGAAACTTCAGTTTGAAGTTGGAGATCAAGTTCTATCACATATTAGGGAGGATAGGTTCCCTAGAGGGAAATATAATAAACTAAAGTTGAAGAAGATAGGACCATGCAAAATCCTAAGAAAATGTGGTGAGAATGCTTATGAGATAGAGTTGCGAGAAGATGTGGGTATATTGCCCATATTCAAAATTGCAGACCTGTATCCTTATAGGGAATATGGAGCCGAAGGACCTGAATATTAGAGGGAGATCCAGTGGAAAAGGCAGATGCATGTAGCAGAAAAACCGTAGATGGAGTAGATCGTAGATCGACGAATTAGTAAGAAGACCAGAAGGAAAACATATTTTGAGTATTTGGTAAAGTGGAAATGACGACCAATAGAAGATTCTAGTTGGGTAAACAAAGAGAATATCTAGCAGCATGGAAGGTCAGTGCAGGAGCTCATGGACAGTGCTCGATGATTTTTTCAGCCAGAGGAGTATGATGCAGGACCATTGCCACCAAAGCACGAGTGGAGGATAGCTAGGCGCACTAGCACACATTTTGAAACAATTTTAATTTTTGAAGAAAGTATATCACGCAAATATTTTGAAAGGAATTGTAATTAAAGAACCTATTTAATGTTGAGGAGATGTATAATTTCATGAGGACGTCATAGAATGTAATTTCTTTTAATGTATCTCAATGCAGTACAGATTCGATGTGTTTGATCTGATCTGTCTGTCACAGATATTTATTGTAATAAATTCTAGTAGTTGATAGCTTTTAATTCGATAGGATAGCTCTAGAATAGTTGGAGGGAAGAGCTCGAAGAGCCTCTCTTGTATCAAGATTTGTATTATTATCCAGTAGAGGTTGTTGGATCTCTAGTTGTTGATGGGTTGTTCAAAGGATGGTTATAGAAGAGAGTTAGGAGCTACCGTGAAGCAATATATGAACACATGTATATTTCAATTGAATGAATATAACAGAGGAGCATTGTCCCAAATGTATGGTGTTGTTGTGTCTATCTTAATGAATGAATGGTAGACTTTCTATTTATTTACAATTCTCTATTATTTCTCCTTCTTATGTTTATGAATGCATTTACATGGTTGAATGTATGAATTTGTGAAGTTTAAATAAGTTTCAATTGTTTCTCTTCTATGAGCAAGTGAAAGTGTGCATAGCATCCACAAGGAGTGCATTGACAGAGTGTGTCTCGGCTTGTGAGCTCAGAAGAGATAACATGAATCTTATAGGTGCAAGGAGTGCATAACATCCGTAAGGTGTGTGAAACAGAGTCCACTTTGACTCGGAAAAGTTATGGAAAGATATCGTGAAGGAAGTTCGTCTGCAAGGAGTGCACGACATAGTCTTTTGACTCAGAAGTTCAGAGGGTTTAGCAGAGTTGTCCACATAGAAGCCAAGTTGTGGAGGAAGACCTGTTGCAAGGAATGCATAGGATGGAATT
The DNA here is from genome assembly GCA_009831015.1 of Picea engelmannii. NCBI lineage: Eukaryota > Viridiplantae > Streptophyta > Pinopsida > Pinales > Pinaceae > Picea > Picea engelmannii. Next base: position 44,834 of record ML789631.1, read on the forward strand.
TGATTAAGTGTCGAAAGGCGTATTCTAAGGAGGAAAAAGTTCGAGAAGAAGAAAAAGTTCAGGAGGAAGAGTGGGGAAAATATTCAAATGGAAGAGTCCTTTGAGGTTTTCCCAGAATCAAAAAATTGAGGTGCATCCAGGAGGGACTAGGATCATTCCATATCGCCAGATCTGGGAGGATTTGCACGAAGGTTAGTCGCAAGGTGTTTCGACAATTTAGAGTTCAGAACATGTCTAAGTATTGAGAGGTGGGATTTTCGAAGTCGCGAGGCAAATATTAACCATTGGCTGTGAGGAGACACGTGGTAGCAGATGAAAGAATCCGAGAGTTTGAGGTTTGGAAGAAGTAAGTGTGGAGTAAGTGAATTTTCACGAAGTCGTGAAACTCGAAGTATAGCTAGACCGTCATATCCAGGGAGACACGTGGCAGAGACCCGTGAATTCAGAGGAATGTGTGTCGGGAGGAAACAAAGGAGGAGATTTCAATATCGTTGAAGCCCAAAGTGGTGAAGGAGTTGGCTGAGGTTATATCCCATGGTCACTTAGGAGAAAGAGTCTAGTGCGAGACTAGTACTCACAATCGGTGTTGCCAAGCACTGAAGAGTGAAGTTGCAAGTAGTATGAACTTGCAGGTGACATCAAGGGGACCTGTGTGTGGATTATTTGTTCAGGGTATACGGGAGACCCGAGGAGATAATTCATCTCAGGAGCTTGAAGATCCAAGACCTTGAGGTCACATAATCCCTAGGAGAGAAGGGAGGGGGGTTGTTTCTATCAGGTAGGCATGTAGATTTCCCTTGCAACATATGCAAGGTTATGAGTACTATTGCTAGCACCATCAGTAAAGACAACATAAGTAAGAGGGAACACCAACATCTACAAACCAAGAAAAATAAAATATAAGAAGTAGGCAGGAATCGTTGAAAAATGTGATAAAATCACACCAAAATATAATACAATATATACAAAGAAATAATGTATAAAAATTATAAGCATAGTACGTTTTAAGGTAAATCCCATTTTTGGGTTCACCCAAAGGAATTCCATTGTAATCAACTACTTCATAGAATCCTTTTTCTAATACACACTTAAAAATATAAGGGCCATGCCACTTGGGCTCAAATTTACCTACTCCAAATATTTCATGATCTTGATCGTATAGCAGGACCAAGTCACCTTCAAAAAAAAAAAAACAAGGTTTAATGGTTTTATCATATTGAGCTTTGACATGTTTCTTATGGGTTTCATTAGCTAGAGAAATGTCATGATGATTTTCATATAATTGTGTCAAGTATAAAATACGTTCTTCCTCGACTGTGGTATTGGGAAGTAATTCGATGACTAGTTTCAAGGATGGTATCTTGCATTCAATTGGAAACACGAACTCTAAAACATATACTAGCTGAAATGGCGTAAAACCCATGGTTGTTTTGATCGAGGTATGCCAATTCGATTTGTGAATCCTATCATTCTACGAAGTATTGTTGTCAAAAATTTGTTTACGACTTCGACTTGGCCATTGGCCTGTGGATAATAGGGAGTTGAGTTTTCATGTCATAAACCCAACTTGGTGATTAATTATGACATCATATAATTTCAAAAATGAGTGCCATGATCAATGGCTTGGGGCACACCGAATCGAGCAATAATGTGATTAAAAATGAAAAGGGTTGTAGTTTTCCCATTATTGTTATATGTAGGCATGGCCTCGACCCACTTAGTGAAATAATCCATGGCGATAATAATATACCCATGCCCCCCGACCGAGTGATGGCTACATGTCATGAATTCAATTCCCCATTTGTAAAATGGACCAATATAAACTACAAGGTGAAGAGGATCAGGAGGTGCATGAAGCTTACGATTGTAAATCCATCACGCTTGACATTTTTGGACCGCGAGGATGCAATCTTTAAACAATGATGACCAAAAATAATTGGCCCTTAGAATTTTTTGGGCAATGGCATACCCAGAAAAATGACCACCACATGCTCTAGCATGGAATTCATTAAGTTCTATCTCGGCTTCTTTGTGTGTTAAACATCGTCAAAAAATGGAATCGACACCACGACGATAAAGGGTATCACCAAAAATTATGTATTGTCGATCTTGGTACCAGATGTGACGATGTTATGTACGATACAAATCAGGATGAAAGGTCTACATTTGGAGGTAAATTATGATATCTCTGTATCATGGATGAGAGGAGTTGATAAAAAAAAAAGAGATTCATCAGGAATCATCTCTTTTGCCAGACCTTCTATTTCGGTTGGGGGAAAGTCACAAATTAACTTAGCAAAAACCATAGATTTCTTAGATTTGGATTTTTGGAATTCCAAATAAAACTCTTGTAGGATGACAATCCGTTTTGAGTATTTTCCCCTTGGAACTTGTCCAATCAGAATGTGCTGCATGGGGTTGCAATAAAAAATAATGGTAGTTTTTCACAGTAAAATGTAGTGATGGAAACGTTGGACAACTTGAACAACAACCAATGCCAATTTCTCCACATGTGAATATTTAATTTTGGTAGGGGTAAGAATCCTACTTCAATAGTGAATCACATGTTCATTGTGTGATTCGTCCTCTTGGACTAGCACCATAGCAATGGTACTATCAGAAGCAACAAAGTATAAGAAGTGATCTCGACTATAATCTGGTGGATGTAACAATGACATATGAGTTAACTTATGATTTAAAGAATCAACTACCTTTTGAGTGATGTCAACCCAAACAAAGGGAACCCATTTCTTAAGAAGTTGAATAAAACCCTTGGTTAGTTTTGCGTAGTTGGGAACAAGTTGACATAAAAAGTTTGTCTTCCCTTGCAAACTTTGGAGTTGGCGTAGTGTCGAAGGAGGAGGTAAGTTAAAAATGGCCTTAATATTCAAGAGATAGACATATATCCCTTGCTTGGAAATGATGAAACCTAGGATATGTCCCGATTCCACACAAAATAATCATTTATGTGGATTTAAGAGGATATTGTAAAAGCGACATCTAAGAAATATGGCTCGGAGATGTGTCAAATGGTCTTGACGTTGCATAGAATTCATCAAGATATGGTTGCACCTTTATTACATCCGAATATATTGATCTACCTATGTGCGGGTTAGGACCCTAACATGTCCTCCCCCTTAAAAACAACCTTGTCCTCAAGGCTTGAGATGTGGAAACTGTTGCAGAATGGTAGTTGGTTCCCAAGTGGCATCTACTGGAGTTGTATCTTTCCATTGGAATAGCACTTCCTTGATGGTTCACTGACACAAGCGACGCTCACGCTGGTCCAAAACTGCTTCTGGCTATAGCCAAATGGATCTTTCTTCAGCTAACTTGGGAAGGTTGGTTTGAATTTGGCACCTAGTTCCAATCACCTTCTTTTAGCACGAAACATGAAAAAAAGGATGTAGCTTTGACTGACTGGGAAGAGATAACTGATAGGTGACTTGTCCCACATGCTTGAGAACTGTATGAGGACCATAAAATTTGGGCACTAGCTTCTGACACTGCTCAGCCTTGAGGGAATTTTGCTTGTATGGTTGCAGTCGCATAAACACCTGATCCCCTTGTGCAAATTGACATTCAGAGTGACCTTGATCTTCTTGTTGCTTCATGAAATTCTATGCCATGACCAAGTTCTCTTTAAGGGTACGAAGAATATCCTCTCGAACTGTAAGTGTTTGGTCAACCACCTGGACCTTCAAGGTACCCGGTAATTATGAGAGAACTGAAGGGGGCTTCTGTCCATATACCACTTCAAAAGGATTCATGCGTGTAACTGTATGGTCAGAAGTGTTGTACCACCATTTAGCTAGGGGTAACCATTGAGCCCATTGATTTTTCTTTTCAGAGGAAAAACACCTTAGATATGTTTCCAAACACTTGTTGACAACTTCCATTTGACCATCAGTCTAGGGATGATAAGTTGTGCTTAGATGCAATTGGGTGCCCTGTAGCTTAAAATTTTCTTGCCAAAAATTGCTTGTGAAAGTTGGGTCACGATAAAAAACAATAGAATGCGGCATGCCATGAAGCTTGAAGACCTGGTCCATGAAAATTTGAGCCACCGTGGATGCAGTAAATGGGTGTTGAAGAGCACATAAATGAGAATACTTGGAAAGGTGATCCACAACCAACATTATGAATGATTTATTTCCTGATTTGGGTAAGCCGATAATAAAGTCCATAGAGATATCCTTCCAAATAGCAGGTGGAATCAGAAGCAGTTGTAGTGTGCCTGGAGATTTGACTATTTCTCCCTTGTTGCGTTGACACACCTCACATTCAATGACAAAATTATAGATGTCCTATTTCATACCATCCCAGAAGAAAGAATGTTTGACCCTATCATAGGTTTTGGTGAACTTGGAGTGCCCCGCTGTGGGTGTAGCATGAATCTTAGAAAGTACCATGGATTTAAGATTTGCTTGTTTACTTAAATACAAACGGCCTTTGTATCAAAGCTCATCTTGGAGCCAAGAGTACCCTGGGGGAGCTGGAGCATTGGTCTTCAATTGCTGGATTAGATGTAAACTTTTGGGATCTTGTAGCCATTCGTGGCACACAACGTGGAGCCAATCTGGTACAATGAAGGAAAGAGAAAAAAGGGATCCTTCTTCTTCATATTTTCGGGACAGTGCATCTACCACCGTATTGTCTTTTCCCTTCTTGTAAATGATCTCATAATCATATCCAAAGAGCTTAGTCACCCATTTTTGTTTCTCCGGGGAGGAAATGCCTTGTTCCAGAAAGTATTTGAGGCTTTGATGGTCTATGTTAATTTGGAAACGTTGCCCCAAGAGATAAGGGTGCCACAGATCAATGACATGCAGAATAGCCAACATTTCCTTTTCATAGATGGGTTTTCCCAGATTCCTTTCAGATAGTTGCCTGCTGGTGAAAGCCAAAGGTTGACCCTCTTGCATAAGGACAACACCGATTCCTTTCTGTGAGGCATAACATTCCAACAAAAAGGTCTTTGTGAAATCAGGAAGGTCTAGAACCAGAGTGGTACACATGGTTGTCTTCAAGGTTTGAAAAGCTTGAGCAATGGCTGGAGTCCAAGTGAAAGAGTTCTTTTTGAGGAGATCCATGAGAGGTGTTGCAATCTTGCCATAATTCTTAACAAACTTGTGATAATACCCTGTTAAGCCAAGAAATCCATGCAAGCTTTTGAGAGTCTTTGGGTGTAGCCAGTCTTGCATAGCTTCAATCTTTTTTGGATCCACCCTGACACCATCCTTGCCAACCAGATGACCCAAGTATTCTACTTCTGAGGCACCAAAAGCACATTTAGACTATTTTAGGAAAAGTTTGTGCTGGAGAGTAGATGGAGAACTCGATCCACATGAGTAAGATGGTCTGTCTAGGTTTTGCTATAGATTAGGATATCATCAAAGAAAAATAATACAAAATGACAAAGAAAAGGATGGAAGACATGATTCATGAGGATTTGGAAGGTGGAGGGGGCATTACACAAGCCAAAGGGCATGACCAAAAACTCATAGTGTCCCTCATGAGTTTGAAAGGTCATCTTGGGAATGTCTGCCTCCTTCATACGGATCTGGTGATAGCCCGAGTGAAGATCAAGTTTAGTAAAGAATTGGGCGCCACTCAATTCATCCAGGACGTCATCAATGACAGGAATGGGAAATTTGTCTTTACTGGTCACTTTGTTGAGGGCACAGAAGTTAGGAAACATTCCCCAAGAACCTTCTTTCTTCATGAACATGACTACATGAGAAGAGTAAGGGCTCATACTAGGGTGGATAATCCCAGTAGTGAGGATTTCCTGGACCATTTTCTCAATTTCATTTTTTTGTGAAAAGGGGTGGCGATACAGATGAATATTGGGAGGGAGGCTTCCAGGTACAAGGGAAAATGGAATGATCATGAACACCGCGGGAAGGAGGGATTATTTGGGGAGTGTAAAATACCATTTGGTGTTTGTTGTTGGGAAATAATACCCTACGGACTAGCAAGCTAGGGTTAAACTTGCATGCAGATCATGATCTTAAAGAAATCACTTTTTACCTACCACCCCAAAACTTTAAAACCTTTTTTCACATACAAGCATGGAAAGGACCTACTAACCTTTTTACTAATGTTTGGTGTAGATCCTCCATTGCACTTTGTCTTCTTTCTTGCGCTGTTCCTTCCAAAGTTAACCTGCAATCAAGACAAAACACTACACATGCATGCTATTTTTCTACTTGAGGGTTAGAAATTGAGCATAAATTACACAAATCACATATAACTCATGCATTGGGATGGGAAAATTATTCTTTATTATTTTCAAGATGAATCAACTTACAATCAAAGTCGAGACCGGCCACCGCTCCTTGATCCCGATCCTAGGCTCCTCCTCTTCTTTGTCCTCCAACTGCTTTGTGTTAATTCTCCTTAGGCTTAAGGAAAGGCTAAAGGGTTGGGACAAATGGATTTGGAAAATGGGTAGAGTTTCTTCACTATTTTTTTCCTCCTCCAAATAGTACCCCTACCCCTTCTTTTATAGGCTAGAAGGAGTTAGGGTTTTGGACGAACTCTCGGCCATGCATGGCTGGGAGTTTCAGTTAATTGACCCATAGCTTTTTGTCTCATCGGAAACTTTCCTGTTTTTGTGCTTTGTTAGGTAAACGTGGGTTGTAGTAGGCCTGCCAACATTCCAATGCATGCAATAGTGGGTTAGGGCGCGTGTCACTTGATTTAAAAGGATTTTCAAGAGTTTATTCAGCATGGGTTTGGCAAGGAAGGGATATGAGTTGGCCTGATGCCAAGTAAGCATGTGTGGTGCAATTTAGGGTTATAACAGATGCCCCCTAATGTGTGAGGTCAGAAGAGAATTTGATGGCCAAAATACATTACCAATTCTTTACCAATCTGTACTGATATGCTGAATGAGTGAGCCCAAGAATCATGAATCAGGAGGTGTCGTCTGCAAAAAATATCAAATGTCTCACCGAGGCGGGCATACCCATGCTCGGGATAAAACAGAACCATGACTACCAATCAAATACACTGTAGATCCATGTCAAACAACTATGAAGAGTAGCCACGAATAATACACAGCGGAGCTACATCTCGAAATTAGAAATATATACATATAAAGTATCCATCTCCCAGACGCTGATTCGGCCTGATGGCTGTACTTCAGAGCTCGAGAAACAAATTCAAAATATTCTAAAACTCGAGTAGGAGTGTAATATGAGTGTACGACTGCACTACCCAGAGGTCTTCGACGACTCGTCAGTTATGGACTTGATAATCTTGATGATCGGACTGAAGGCTTCAGTGATTTCAAATAAAGACTTGATTGGACGTTCAAGATGGTCAGGTATGCGGAGAAGAGACATATTGTAGAGGGGCCGAATCAGGCTCAGTGACAAACTTCCCTTGGATAATAGCACGACAAGTGATAAGACTCATGTAGCATACCTGTTAATCATAAGTCTACACAGCAATAGGCAATGCAAACTCTCCATATGTTTGGAAGAGTAACCAAATGGTGGAGGAAACAACTCTATATAACGAGCAAATCTTCCTAAGGTCATACTACATCCCATAGTCTAATGAATCAAACAGACAGATGTGATTTATCCAAGGGCGACTCATGATGCTGCCAATAAAGAAAATACTTTTCCCATCCTCTTTTTGGGGTATATTTGATTTTTTTGTTCTTTTTGATGATTTTGAAAAAGAATAAAGGAATATTACGTTACAATGGAGGAACGAGTACAGCAAACATACAAGCTCAAGGCACAAGGAAAAGACTGATGTTCTAGGGAAATGATACTCAGGAAAAATCCTCCAGTGGCCAAAGGTGTTAAGATGCAAAGGCAAACTGTTACTAGATTGATGGGTAAAGGATGCAAATGCGGTTGATAGAACACACAATGGTAACGTCCTTCGATGTAAGTTTAACGAGCCCAGAGAAGGTAAGCTCGGTGGTTTTTCACATTTAGAGAGTCTGAAAAAGCATAAAAGGAAACTCCATTGGGGTACCTTTTTCGTCAATAGTCTACTCGGTTCGAAAAAGGGATAAACTAGCACCGATTAGACATCAATTCAAAACCATTTTAATGAGTGTGAAAAGGACAAGATCACTCGGCTATTTTTTCACTTTTAAGGAGTCTGAAGAAAGCTTAACTATGGACTCCGTCAGGAATGTTCTTCTGGACCATTTTAACGAGTGTGAAAGAATAAGGTCACTTGACGATCTTTTCAATTTTAGGGAGTCTGAAAAGAGCTTAACTATGGACTCCGAGGGGGTTTCTTTTTCATAAATTTAGTCCCTCAGGCCCGAAAAAGGAATAAAATTATACCTGAGGATACTCTTCTAAAGAATGGACATTCAATAGAGTATTCCTTTGTTCATACAGTTGACCATCCGGACCGAAAAAGGGGTAAACTACCGCCGGACAGA
>ML789631.1:53387-64565 GCA_009831015.1 Picea engelmannii
CGCTCGACAATCTTTTCATGTTTAGAGGGTCTGAAAAGGGCTTAAAAGGAGACCCGTTATGTTTTGGGAGTCCAGAGGGTAAGACAAAGAGTGAAAAAGACCCATGCGAATGAGGCTCAAACTCGTATTCAGGAAAGACTATATGGACTCACGAGCCTACAGTGTTGTTAGAAATGGCATGGACACCATAATGCAACCAGGACCTACCTAGGGAATCCATGTTTTGGCAAGCTCTACCACCAAGTTGTGACACTTCTAGAGCAGATATGATGGTTCTGTGTCAAAATCGGATGGGATCGATCCTATATCATAAGAAAAAAAGGCAACGAGATGCAACAGTTGGGATGAAATCCTACCCTATATGCTCAAGTTGAATTTTGAAAAAAAAAAAATTATGGACCGTCAATATATTTTTTTATTTTTATTTTTCGAAACTCAATAAAAATTGTCCCAATACCTGATCAAATCCCTCCCATATAACTCCTGGACCACTCAAAATGGTTTTTGGTATAATGAAACTGATAAAGGGGCCCAAAAAAATGACAAAAAGAGGCCAAAAAGTCTATAAATAGAAGCTGGCAACTCATTATCACCATTGCTGATTTGGAAATTGACTCTGGAGCCAAAAGACCCCCTTTGCCAAAGATCATGATTCCAGGAGCTATGATGGACGAAATGGACTTCTTCTTGGACCAAGTAAGTACAAACTCCCTTGTCTTGTTATTCAATACTTCATTTGTTGCTTTTAGTTGATTTTGGGTGTGGGCGTCGACCTCAAAGAGGTCGGCCCTAGGAAAACGTGGGTTGTCCAGGGACAGCCCGCGGGTACCCACGTGTAGAGCCAAGCTTGCCCATGGGTACCTACGACTGTCGCCTCGACAGGCTGCGGGTACCCCCCGCGTGATGAAAAATCATAATTTTAAAAAGGTATTGACCCTCCTTTTCCTTGGTGATGTTGGCAGGATGTATGTTCAGTGGAGGGAAAGGGAGCACGAGGCCGCCAATGAGTTAGTGGTTGCAGATCCGAACGTTATGGCCGTGCTAACGCAGTGCAGTTTAGTGAAATTCTTTTTGTGTCCATTTATGTGTGCGCAACCAAGGCTACTGAACACCTTGGTTGATTACTGACACCCTGATGCAGAGGCTTTCATGCTAGAGGGGCAATCCTTGGTGCCCACCACCGAGGACATTTACTTTTTGACTGGCCTCTCAAGGAGAGGGGAACCAGTCAACTTTCAGACTTTTCCTGTGGGGCCGAGCAAAGTCTCGGAGTTGATAGAGGAGTATTGTGAGGCTGGGACCGATCATAGAACTTCCTCGGTACCCGTTAGTAGGATCACCAGCCTCGCCCTTTAGACTATTTTATCACTCATTGGGCGGATTACCGGCTCTGTAGTCGTGCATCAGGCTTCGTGCGCACAGATGAACTGTGCAATCTAGTGCATGAATGCACAAATTTTTGATTGGAGTACCACACTACTAGAGAGCATGAAGAGTCAGTTGACAGCTTGCAGACAACGAACACACAAGAACTTCGGGTTTGGGACCATCCTGTGTTTGTTTTTCTTCGAGAGAGTTCCATGTTTTAGTCCTCGGCTGACAGTACGAGGACATCTAGCTACTTTCCCTACAGTATGCAGATGGGCAGCATTACTGCCGCGACAGGGTGGTGGAAGGACCATAGAGGCATTCAATGATGACTTTTTTTCTTGGCTGTCATGGCAGATCCCAGCTATTGACGACTACCCATATGCGGGGATCGATTTCTCCAGAGATCCAGTGATACCAGTGCCTCCTAGCGAGGAGCGAGGGGAGATGGGTAAGTCTCCACCTATATAGTTTTTTTGTTTGCATATGTAATTTTTATGTCTTTTTGATATATATATCATGTTTTTGTATACCAGAGTTTTTGATAGGTGAACGCTTATTGCATGTAGATGTGGGACCCGTGCGACCTGCCGACTATGCACGGAACAGGCGTCGCCCACGACCATAAGCTGTAGCTACCGCCACTAGAGGAGCAGCAGTAGCAGGGAACCTCCTAGCAGGAGAGGCCGAGAGGGTCCTGAGGTGAATTGAGCAGAACTTTACTGCGTTCACTCGCACAGTTCCCATGGCAGAGATAGAGGACTTGCCGCCCTCCTTGGAGACTCATATTGTGGGGGTACCTCGGACATGGGTTCGATTGTTTAGGCATTTGGGCCAGGCTGTATATGATTATAACAGGGCCCATAGGCCCTGAACAGACTTTATACTTTTATGTGCCACAAGCACTGATATGTATATATTTTTTGAGGGAATAAGCCCCATGACTCGTTATTGTTCCCACTTTTGAGGTGCGTGTGCCCATCTATGTACTTTGAGGGTTTTATGATGTTTATATATGGTTTTTAGCTCTTTTTTGTGTCTTATGGATTATGTGTACAAAAAAGTATTTACATGTTTATGTTCATGATCTTTTTATATGTGAGCAAGATGCCAATCTAAAATGTGATTAGCTAGAGTATCCGTGATTTGATTTAGACTCCTGGGAACATGAAAATATGTGATATAATCAAATTTGTGTTCCAAGAGACGTACCCTAAGGAATCATTAGTGTAAAGTTGGGTCATGCACCCGGTATACTCTGTTTAGCTGCGACACAACCAGTTGAGCGCCGAGATAGACCCGGATACGAGAGATACCCAATGACAATGCGTCACGAAGCAACTCAATAACTGCACTATACTCAGTGACATTATTTGTGGTGTCACCTAAGCATATACCTCCGGAAGACAAAAACTGACCCTGTGGTGTAAATATCACCCAAGCTGCAGAGGCAAGCCTCCGCGTGTGCCGACTAGCATCGTCCGCATACCCAACGAACACCTCAGATTCACTTGACATCTGCCATATTGACGAAAGATAACATCAATGACATGTCCATAACACTTTTTAAAAGAAATGTAAAATAGTAATAGTACAAAGACTATACATATGTTACAAAAAGTTACCCACAGTGACCGTTCTATGAGTAATACTTCTTGAGGTAGAGCCCATTTCTAGGCTCCGCCAAAGCATTCCCTTCAAAATCAACCAAATGATAAGCACCCTTTTTAAAACCTTCTTAATAATGAAGGGTCTGAACCACATGGGTTTAAACTTTCCTTCCCCCAGGGGGTCTTTATATTGGTCATAGACCAGGACAAGGTCGCCCTCAGAGAAAACCCGAGGATGAACAGACCTATCATATTGACACTTGACCTTATGTTTATGAGCCTCGTTGGCCAGGGCCGCATCGCGACGCTGTTCATCAAGCTGCTCAAGGTGTACTAACTGTTCTTCAAGCGGAGAAGTGTCTGGCAATAACTGTACTGCCAATTTCAGATATGGGATTTGAAATTCGATGGGCAAGACTGCCTCCAGCCCGTAAATGAGTTGGAAAGGTGAGAAACTGGTTATGGTCTTAACTGAGGTTCGGTAATCCCATAATGCTGAGTATAACATCAAATGCCAATTTGACTTGGCTAAGTTGATAGTTCGTTGTAGAATCATCTTAAGAGTTTTGTTTACAACTTCCACCTGCCCATTGGCTTGGGGATAGTAAGGTGATGAGTGTTCCTACCGTAACCCAAGATTTGATGTTAATTCAAACATCATTTGGTTTTGAAAGTGACTTCCATGGTCAGTGACAATCTCTTTCAGGACGCCAAACCATGCTATAATCTGGTTAAATAAGAAGAGAGTTGTAGTCTCTCCATCATCTTTAAACGTTGGCATAGCTTCGACCCACTTAGTGAAGTAGTCGACAACTACAATGATATAGCGGTGCCCCCTTGTAGACAGGGGGTTGCATGTAGTGTAATCAATCCCCCATTTAGTGAAGGGACCAACTGTGATGACAGAAAACATGGTAGCTGGATGCGCCCTCATCTTCCGTGAGAAGATTTGGCACGGATGGCACTTCTTGACCGACTCGATATAATCTTTCATAAGTGTGGGCCAGAAGTAACCTGCTCGTAAAATCTTTTGGGTTGTTTCCAACTCGGACAAGTGGCCGTCGCAGGCTCCTGTATGACAATCGTTAAGCACTATGATGGCCTCCTCATGAGTGAGACATCAGCGCAAGATGTAGTCTACACCTCACCGATACAACATATCATTGAGTATGAGATAGTTCTTAGCCTGATGGCATATCCACCGACGCTCGTCACTAGAAGCAGAGGTGGGGCACTTGAAAGTCTGGAGATATATCAGTATATCTCTGTACCAGGGGTCTGAAGATTCAATCAAAAACATATCCCCCCGGATAGGCGATTCCTTAGGCACAACGTCACCTAACTCAACTGGAAGCTCCGAGATAAGTTCTGCGAAGACCAATGACTTCTTGGACTTTGCTGAAATGAAGTCTAAGTCAAATTCTTGGAGGATGACCATCCATCTACTAATTTTTCCGCCGATAGCTCGTCGTGTCAACATGTACTGAAATGGATTCACGACAGCAATGACAGTGGTCTTGCGAAATAGAACATAGTGATGGAACCGTTGAACAGCATGAACTGCTGCCAATGCAAGTTTTTCGAGATGGGAATAATTAAGTTTCGGTTCTACGAGGCCTCGGCTCAAGTAATAGATCACGTATTCTGAAAATGAATCATCTTCCTGAACTAAAACCATGCCTATGGTTGACTCTGTGGTAGCCAGATATAATAAGAAGTCTTTGTTATAATTAGGTGGCCGTAGCAGAGGTGCGGTAGTGAGGGCATGTTTTAATGCGTCGAAAGAGCATTGAGCGGCTTCGTCCTAGAAAAATGGAACATCTTTCTTCAGTAAATGCATAAAGCCCTTGGTAATTTCGGCATAGTTGGCGATGAAGCGTCATAAGAAGTTCGACTTGCCTTGAAGACTTTGAATTTGTAAGATTGTGCATGGGGGGGGAAACTGGATTATTTCCTTCACCTTAAGAGGATCGACCATGATCCCTGTTTTTGAGACAATGAAACCTAACAAACATCCTGACATGATGCAAAAGCTGCACTTGTTGGGATTCAAGAAAATCTGGAAGTAGCGACAGCGTTCGAAGATTATTCGGAGGTGCATAGGATGATCCTTTCGCTTGCGAGAGCGTGATGCTAAATCATCTAGATAGGCCTCGACTATATGCTTGAGGTCATGAAACACAAAAGACATGGCCCACTGGAAAGTGGCACCAACATTCTTAAGGCCAAAAGGCATCTTACGATAGGCAAATGTACCCCACAGACAAATGAATGCCATTTTGTGTTGATCTTCAGGTTTGATTTGGATTTGATTATAGCCCGAAAAACCATCCATGAATGAAAAGGCTTCACAACCAGCACATTCATCAATGATATAGTCGATGAAGGGGGTTGGATAATTATCTTTTGGACATGCCTTGTTCAAATCATGGAAATCAGTACATACATGAATCGTGCCTTGTTTTTTATCAACCGGCACGGGGTTTGACACCCATTGAGTCAAATGAATAGGGTAAATGAACCCTGCCTTGAGCAATTTCTCAACCTCAGCCTTAATGGCTGCTGCTTTCTTAGGATTGATTGGACGAAGTTTTTGTCGAACAGGCTTAGCATCAGGATACGTTGTGATTTCATGTTCAACTATTTCCGGATCGATGCCTGGCATTTCCTCATAAGACCAGGCAAAAATGTCGCGGAATTCTTTGAAAAGATCCGTGTAAATTTGAATCTCTTTGGGGGAGCAATCCGCTCCGACGAAGGCATTTTCCACGACGCGAGGGTTTCGGGAGATGTTGATAGGTATAGTTTCAGCGATAGTCGCCATATTGCCCTCAACGTAAATTTCCTGTGTATCTAAGAGGTTAATAGGACACGGCTGATCTCCCGTCATGGTGATAGTGAATTCTCTTGCCTCGATTCGGTGTAACTCTGGGAGGAAATATGATCGGTGATGAAGATATTCCCATGGTTTGTCTGGACTAGTCATTGCTTCAATTACAGCTTCGTCATAAGGCAAGACTAAGTCTAACGAATCGGTGGTAGCAAGAGAACCCTGAACCCAGATAGGCTCTAGAAGTGGATCCAACTCTTGTACGGGAGTCGGATCAGGAGTAGCTGAAGCTTGCTAGACTAAAGAGTACGCTACTTCAGTGGTCGAAAAGGGCATGGACATGCCAGCGTGCCCTGTCTCATCCATCGTGGCTGATGGGGAAGAAAGAATCCACGGATCCTGAAAGTAAGTCGTGCGGAACGACGAGACATGAAAAATATCAGCCTTGTGGTGAGTCGATATAAACTTGACATCTCCATGAGGAGGTGGGTAATCGAAAGTACCCATCAAATATGGGCACAAACCAACTCCTACATTAATGACACTGGCTTGAGGATTATCTATCATGGGAACCATGGATGCCCCCAAAGCTGGGTCTGGTCTAGAGAAGGACAATTGATCAATGGTCACTATCCGACCCTCGTGTGGAAACAACAAGACTCGGAAAATTGTAGCAACCACCGCTTGCATAGAATAAGTCCAACTACAACCTAACAAGAGATTATAGTCGAGGGGGGCATCGACTACCTCTACCTCGACACACACAGTATTCCCTCCTAATTGCACAGGGAAAGAAGGAATGATGCCATGTGGTCGGAAAGAACGACCGTCGAACGCAATAAGGAGAGTAGATGATGGAGACAACTCGGGCTGACCAATGGCTTTCCAGCATGCTAACGACATAACACATGTCGAGGTGCCCTCGTTGACCACCGTGTGAAAGATATTGCATGTACAAGTTTTCATGGGATGAGCCACTACTATTTGAAATGCTACGTGGTAAGGCAAACAAGGTTTTAAGTCAGTTGTATCTAGAATGATGGTACCCGGGTTACAAGTCTCAGTAGAGCCTAAAGCAGTCAACAAGGATTTCCTCTGAGCAGGGCAACTTTGGAGGACCTCCAAAGCAGACATCGCACAAGGGGTTTGGGATAAATCTTCCACCATAGAGTAATTCTGGGTGGCCCTTGCGTTTGGATTGTGAGAAGCTTTCTTAAATGCACCCTTTGGAATGCGTGTCATCATTTCTCCCAATGTCTTCTCAATATGTAGAGGAAGAGATGGAATTTCGGCTTCTTTTCCCTTCTCAGAGGCACTTGGTTTACTATAGTCATGTGCTCTAGTCGTTATTAAAGCATCACCCCTAACCATATATACATTCGCGGATGAGGAGTTCTTTGGAGGAGGGCAGGTTTCCTGGCTGCCTCCTTCGACACTTGTAGAGGCTTGAGTTAAATATGCCCATGCTGAAAGGGATTAGTTAACACGGCTTGCTGTTGTTGTGTGACAAACTTCTGGGCCTCTGCAAGTCAAGGGAAAAGATGGGTTGGGTGGTCTTCCGCACACAAGTTGCACGGATACCTCGCCTTCCATTTTTCCGTGGTGCCCTCGCCAACATTGTCAGTGGTTTTTTTCTCCCCCTTACCCTTCTTGCGTTGTTTTTTCTTCCCTTCAGGCTGCTGGTTGGCCTTTGGGTTAGTCATCTACATGGAATGTACTTCCGATGTTTGGGTAGGAGGAGCAACCAAAGCAGTAGTCTGGCTGTCCATTGAGTGTTGTATCTATAACTGTTGCAATTGTTTTGTCAATTTCTCAGTGGGCTCGGTTTGGGCAGAACCAACAATACCATTGGCATGTGGTCCGGCTCTCTGTCTAGTTTTATCCAGTATTGATTGTGGTGCATCCGGCAGGATGTTGTATAATAAACTAGACTGAGAATAGATAAGCTCAAACTGTTGAGCCCTCATGATGGCATCTTCTTCGGAGAAAACCCCAGAAGTTGCGACGTCTTTGGATAATTGTGGGACTAAAGACTTAAGGAACCACTCAAGCAGAAATGCTAGTGGGACTGGTACTTTGATTAGACTCTTTCGGCATCTCCACTCTCAGATATGATCAAAGATATGGTCTGTTGTCATCTATTCGAAATTGGCTAGCAACTCTGTGCTGGCGTTGTATCTCATAGGTAACTGGAAATGGTTAAGGAAGGCCATCGCCAGTTCGCCAAAAGAAGAGTATCGTGAGCGATCAAGCTCTATTTACCATTTCGCAGAACTCCCGATAAGAGTGCGTTGAAACAATATCAACTGGACGGAGTCATCTTTCAATGAGTTAGATGAACACCAGAGATGGAAAGTAGTCACGTGATCACCTGGATCTTCGTTAGGCTTGGCCTCGAATTTTGGAATGTCCGCAGGCAACTTCGTTGGCATAGGAGGCCAATGCGGATCGTGATAGATAAGATCATTTAACAACCTTGTCAAATCTGGCAAGTGTAGCGTTGCCAGTAATGGTAGTTTGGGTTGCTGCTGATAGCCTGGGAAAAAGGGTCCTAGAGTTTGACTGGCACCAGGTTGCCAGGAAAAGTTTGGCTGTTGGCCTGGATTCTGGTAGAAACCATGGCCCTGACCAGCGTAAGGATTTTGCATCTGTGGAGACATCATTGGCTGATTCCCCATGAAGGACATAGGATGTTGGGTATTCATCATGTTTGACGGACTTTGGGAAGGATTACCCCATGCCAGTCCTACTGGGAGAGGCATAGAAGTATGTCTAGGGTTCCATTGACTGTGGAAAGAATTACCCCAGAACGACATTCCAGAGGAAGGAACGGATCCTTGTCCTGAGTTCCAAGGTCCTAGTATATGTTCCCCCGGTGCATGAATAGTACCCTGTGCCTGAGTAGACTGTCCAAAAATGGGAGTGCCCCCAAACGGGAAAGCAGTGGATGCGAAAGTGTTGTTACCAAACATCCCGTTCCAAACAAATGGTGACAAACCTACTGGCAGAGTTTGCGCAAGTGTTCTTTGACTCTCAGCTCCAAATGAACTCGTGTGTGCAGGCTGCCCGGCGGACT
The DNA here is from genome assembly GCA_009831015.1 of Picea engelmannii. NCBI lineage: Eukaryota > Viridiplantae > Streptophyta > Pinopsida > Pinales > Pinaceae > Picea > Picea engelmannii. The sequence continues at coordinate 62,272 of ML789631.1, forward strand.
GCTGATGCAGACCACCAAACAAAGGGGACGAAGGAGAGATATGACCTCTAGCGTAAGGAAAAGCATTAAAAGGGATAGGAATGTCCCCAAGTTGACCTTGCAGAGGAGCGTTAGAGCTCCCTGCCCCCAGACCCAAAGTCTGTAAAGTGGAGTAAGTGAGTGCAGGACTTGTACCCGAACTAGGCATACCGTATGAAAATGGAGGGCCTGTCGCACTAGGTGTGAAAGGAGGTGTGGCCTCCATGATAGATGGGTTCAATCCACTATGCGACATAGTTGTGGCCGAGACCGTAGTGACTCAGACCGATGACGGGAAGTTAGGAGAGGCTTCTCCTGTGGTAGCAACGGTAGTGGGAATGGAAGAATTCCCAGAGGAAGTAACAGCATTTGTTGCCATAGCCATGTGAGGCATTGACAGGCATTCGTAAAATTGAATTGGCACAATAACTTGCGGCCAAGTATCAGTGGTTGGGGTTTCAACCGAACCAATATTGGCGGTTGATTCCTCCGAGAGTTTTTCGGGCTTAATGGTTTTTAACCCGGTTGCTTCGAAAGACCCTTGTTGGTCTAGCTTCCACCTCAATGGTGGCGGGGGTGGCTCCAGTATAACCAGCGTCAGGCCCAGAAGCCTTCATGACCAACGGATCTCTGGATCCTCCACTATGTGAGAAGATCCACGACACGCTAAGGTATTCTACACGTTCAAACAGTAACACACACTAAAAAAAGAAGCCCCTAAAAGATAATTCAAGCAAACACTAAACTAGTTGGAAAAACAGTTACAACAACCAACACTAGAGCAACTTACCGGTGTAAGTGAAACTTGAAAACGGAAGCACCCTCTGGGTATACTCTGCAAAGTGTGGCCCGATGTCTGTCCTAGGTACCACGGTATACCCCCGCAGTCACCTGTGTATGTCCCTATGAAAGATTGCAACTAGTTTGCCAGCACGTGAAGAGTCACCAGGCGGGTACACCACAATGAGAACGGTATCAAGCCCGAAACCTGTCAAGGGTATCGAGAACAAATGGTCCAGAAGACAACTAAGGACCTCGAACAGATTCGAGACCCATGAAGCCCCATGGCAAATGCAAACGACGGAATCCCACAACAAATCCTCGATATGTGTTCTCCACTACGGTTGGTCTGGCTTTGGAGGGGTTATCTCCACTACCTTTCCTTGTTAGGATATTTAGACGCTTAGGAGTTAGTTAAGATCTACTTGGTCTAATATGTCGTTAGGTAAAAGTGTGTTTCTTTAGTATGCATTTGTAGTTAGGCAATCCGATGGTCACGATATGTTCCTGACATAGAGTGATCCGATGGTTCATACTCTCCTCGATCTTAACGGCCATTGATCTGTGGCTTAAAACCCGATTGGTCCATGATCTCTATTTAAAGAGCATGGAGGGTCATTTTCCGATGATCAATTGTGAGAAACTCTCTTGTAAAATCTCTCTGTAATCTTTTTCTTTGCATTAATAAACTGCTCCAAGTGGGCACGTTGGTTGGGGCCGTGGATGTTTCCCCGTAGGGGTTTTACCACGTGAAAACATCGATGTGTTGATATTTGATATGGTTATGTGAGTGGTTACTGAAGGTGTTCATCCTCTGTTGGGATACCTGTGTTGTCGAACATGGTATCAGAGCCTGTTTGAAGACCCGCTCCTGTTGTAGATCGAGATCGTGAAGAAGAGTTGACTCATCTCCATTTTTTGGCATTTCTATATATTTCTGGGCTAAAAGGACTGTTCCATTGCATCCAAAGCATGCTTTTCATTCAGGAACACTTTTCGTTTCACTCGAAAATGTTTCTGTTTGCCCAAGATACGGCCATTACAGTCAGAATCCGGAGGTATAAAGTCTGAATACGCATTTTTAAATTTTTTGCAAAGTTTTGATTTTATTTCGGTTTGTATTTTTTTTTCCGGGCTGCTACTCTTTTAGATCTGTGTATGCTCTTTTCTCTGTGCCTTGTGAGATCTCAGAAAATCAGAAACAGATAGGAAAAGTTGCATCTTCTAGGTAAGCTAACCGAGATCTAACCCTTGTTGTCATCGAGAAGCGAAATTTTTTCTTGTGTGAAAAGAGTTTTTTTGGAGCATGCTCTCCAAGGCTATCTTCAACAACAACAACAACAACAACAACAACAATCCTCCTTCTGAACATTACAATATGTTTTGCTAGACTAGTTGGTTAAAACTTGCCTTATTAAGTAAGAGGTCTTGAGTTCAAGTCTCTCTTTTGTTACTTTTTTGAAAAAGTTCATGCTAAAAATTGTAAAGTGCATTTC
>ML789631.1:80427-125121 GCA_009831015.1 Picea engelmannii
AAGTATCCATGTGATTGGGTCCTTGCCATCAAACTTCCTCATATCAATCTTAGGAACGTGGTTGGTCTTCAAACCAAAGTTGCAGTTTCTCCATTCTTGATTCACCTTCCTTGTGTCCTCATCATGAATTTCATGGGATGCATGTTCACTTTTAGGTGTCTTCTCTATTACGAAATTTTTCAATACTTCCATGATCTCCCCTTTTAAACCATCCATCTTAGTATCGAACTTAGCTTCCATTGAATCCATCATCTCTTGTAGTTCATCTTTTGTTACTATCTTCTTTTGTAAATAATTTATGTCCCTATGCCTTTATTCACCTTCATCAAGAGTCCAAGTAGGATTTTCTGGAGGCTTAGTTGGTGTAGAAGTTCCCTTTTTGGGGAGCATGTTGGCCAAGTATCACTTTTGAAGCTTGATTTTGAGGTGGTTCTGCTAGACAATATTTCTTCTGTTGTATCTCCCAAGTTTCAGCCCTTTTGGGTATACAAATTTATTTTATGTAGTTCTATGATATTTCTTCTCTGCAATGCCACATGTCTGATCAAAATTGGATGTGCCAAGTGGAATTTACGGTAAATTCCCCACAATTTGCCGATTTTTGGCCTTTCCAGGATATCTCACTTGTATAGCGTGCCCCACCCAACATAATTGATATAAAATTATGAAACTCACACCAAAAATACTATAGACTGTCCATGATCTAATGAAACCATTCCCACTCAATTTGGATACTCTAGGAAGGAGTTATGATTGTTTTATCTGGAACACCTTCTTGAGACTAGTGAATAGGACTAGTCAGATACCCGATCTTACACAATGTGTATCTAAACATTTAAGATGACCTAGAAGCTGAAAATTTTACCACAGATACATTTCTAATTTTTGTAAATATCCTCCAGATTTTACTGTTTGAAACGTTACATAAATATTTTTATAGCGAAAATTCTGCAATGACTCAGTTCAGGATGATTCCAGAACCCTATCTTGTACAGGCTGTATCTCTGAAAGTATAAGGCCTCAGGAGCTGAATTTTGAACCCAACGTACCTTGATCTGTATAATAACTATCCTCCAAGTCGTTCCTTATGAAACATTGTAGAAAAAAAGTTATAGAAAAGGTGTCTCAAATGTAGCAGCGAAACCCCAAGACCTTGAGCTCTGATACCATATGTTAAGAACCAAACATCAATATAGCATAGAAAAACCTCAGGAAAAGTACTCAACGCTTTCAAAAAGAGATAATTTCAGATAATAAGCCTCTTCGAGGGGGAAACCTATTGGATCCTGAAGCCATCATTGACACAAGAATTCACCAACTGAGGAATAGATCCATTTCAGAGTATCTCATTAAATGGAGGAAACTACCAGCTGAAGATTCCACTTGGGAAGATGAGTCTTTTACAAAGAAGCATCCAAAGTTACTCAGGCATTACAGACAACACTTGTCTCAAGTGGAGGGGCATGTTAAGCCCTAATATTGGCCCATTACCCCTTAATTGGGGCATATTATATTAGTAATGTTATTTTATTTATGTCAACTTTAGGCCATTAGTTGTAATTATACCTCCTAGTCTCCTATATATACCAAGGAGAAATTTTCATTTTGAATCATCTTGTACTTGAACATTTAAGTGGGGTAAAAGGAGGTTTCCCCCTCGAAGAGGCTTATTATCTGAAATTATCTCTTTTTTAAGGCGTTGAGTACTTTTCCTGAGGTTTTTCTATGCTATATTGATGTTTGGTTCTTAATAGGGTACCTTCCATTCCGGGGAATGGAACACCACTAAATATTTGACGACCAATGGACTGCGTAATCCCTACTTGATATGATCCTCTAGTAGGAGTTCCAATAGGAGGTTGTTGACCAATAAGAGTGTACATTCCAAAAATAATTTTTTGTCCGAAAGGAGTGTAAGTTCCAAAGGATAATTTTGGCCAAAAGGATGATTTTGGCCAAAAGAAGAATTTTGTCCTATGGAAGGTGATCCCCCAGCAAATTGAGGTTGACCCCCAGAAAAATATTGTCCTCCAAGAGTTTGTCCCCTAGTGGGAATGGAACCTTCATAATATTGACTGATAGTCAAAGGCACAGATGGTCCTACAAATGGTTGAATTTGAGCATTGGTCCCACTTGTCAAACTAAGTTGTTGAGTATAACTAAGAACAACATTAGTTTGTGATTTTTGTACCATACTTGCGATAGATGAAGTAGACGAATAAGGCATGCCAGATGTCCAAGGAGGGTAATGAAAAAGTGAGGCACTAGTCAAGGATCTAGAAAACTTTCTGCTGAGAGATTGATACCTAGGCAGTATAGAAGGTCAACCAAAGTTATGAGTTGTACTAGGTGTACTAGAGTTAAGATAACTACTAGATATGCCTCCAAATAAGGAAATACCATCGATAGTAAGAGGTGAGGTTTGCATTGGAACAATTTCAGAGGTAGATTCAGTGGATGTCGACTGATCCCTGGTTGACCTAGTGAAAAAAGACGACGGTGTATATAGTAATGGAGTTCGACTATTGGAAATTAAAGATTGGTACCAAGCATTGTCCTGCCATGGGGATACAATAGGTGTAGGTAATTAAACTAGAATAGTTCCTTATAAATCAATGATAGGTGGATTAACGTGAAGAGGACGTGCTTCAGCGATATCTTCTACAGTGACAAGATCAGGGTCAACAACAATAGACTCTTGAGAACTGAACTATATAGGATTCAATTCCAACCTATGTGAAACAATAGAGTGTTAAGGAGTTACCGATTGAGGATTAGATACTGAGCTTGGCGTAGGAGTAATTGGTTGAGTACTATGAAATGAAGTTGTTGACTCTAAACTTGGTAGAGGAGGAAAATTCTCTAGTATGTCAGTTTCATCAAGTTCAGGTTCTGAAATAGATTCAGTCTTGACAAGTTTAGGTTCAACAATTTATGTACTTTCAATCTCAGGTTCCTCAAACTCTTAAGTCTTAGTTTGTACAGCCTTAGATTCTTATATTGTTTCAGGTTGTGTAGTGATTTATGGTGGTACAATTTCAGGTTGTGTAGTTTCAATGTTTGAATCTTCTGGTTGTGACACATCAGGTATCTTAGGGGGTAAACACTTCATTCTATGAGAATGGAAGATATGTTCTGCCACTATAAAATTTAATTACCAATTACCAATTATGCCTATGTTCTACTAATGAAAACAAACAACACTCAATAAAAAATCCAAGAAGAAAACATACAAACAAAAGACCTTCTGACAATGACACACTAGTTGGTGATGAAATCCAACATCGTGAGATCAATATGAGAAGGGGATGGGATAGTTCGGGTGGAATAGTTACATTGGCGACTTGCTTAATGGATTTATAGCCTAGTGCAAGCTCCCTCACGAAAAAATCGTGGGTTACCCTCCAAGGATCCCGAGTGAGTTTGACAAATGTCTGTCCTAGGTACAAAAAATACTTTCCCCTTCATCATCACCTTGTCTATGATCCATAAATACTATGGCCACTAAGTTTACCACTTACAACAACAGAGCCTTGGGAAACAATCGACAGTCGGGTATACACACAAGGGAAGGACCGAAACCTGAAATCCCCTTGAGAGGCACCTATAACCGAGGTGTGTGCCTCCCAAGTGATCCCCAAGTATATAACAACATCATTTGTCATATGTGCAGACCACTCCACCAAGACCAACGAAGCAAGGTTAGTTACTCCGCTAGCCCCAATGTGACCTCGTGATTAACCCTTGTGTGAGAAGGGATTCCTAGGACAAAGATGCAGCAAATGGATTTCTCTCCCTAAATCAAGATTCTATGTTTGTTTAATAGCTTTGGAGAGTTATCCTCGCCACCTATTCCAAAACTCTATACTTAAACTAATGTAGGTTTGCATAGCCCTAGAAAGAGAAATTTCTAGACATATTTTTATTAGTGCTTGATTATTAGGCTATTGTTTGCTAAGAGGTATGGAAGTGAAATATATGGTATTGTGACCCGACTCTTAAAACCATGCAAAAAGAAAATGAAATGAAAAAATTTCAATTTCGACGAATGCTAACTATGGAAAGGAGAAGATTTTTTTTTCTTTTGAATTCTTGAATTCACAATGCCCCAAACTTTCATAAAGACCAATACATTCACTACTCAAATAAACTAAAGATATCCTCCCACCAATGCAATGCAAGAATATAAAACTTTTGAGTTCAAAGACAAAACTAGATTAACAATATAGCAGTAAATATCCTTGAAAAACAAAAGTAATTCAAGTAATATTTTTTTTGTTTTTGAAAAATGAAATATGCAATAAAAAGAAAAACTCTTTTTAACTAAATATTTCAAAACAAAACACTTTGAGAAAATCAATTAGGATATAAACTGAAAGACACTTGAAGATAAGCTAAGAGATTATACCTCTTTCAGAAACAAGAAAACATTGACAAAAAGAAAGTTAACAATCAGGGAAAATCATAATGATTGAAACAATGGTAAAAAACAAGCTTTAAAACTGTTAACAATATTGTCAAGCAAACCTAAAATTCACAGTTAGAGTCAGATCTCGGATCTGGGAAGGAAATAATCAAATCAATTTTGTTTTTTCAAGCAATGTCACGGGTTATTGTGGAACACAATGCAACAACCAAGATTGTCATATGCTACTGTAGTACAATGCGACAATGTCGCACTAAATATCAAAGGGAGAGTGAGACAACCAATAAAACTAGGAAAAAACAAAAATTTCAACATTCCAGTGAATTTCAAGGTCTACCAATCAAACCGTGTCAGGTGATGACTCAAAAAATGAAAACAAGGCAAAGAAGAAAGACTGAGAGAACAAATCCAAAGGATTGTTCCCCATTGGATTTGCCAATTTTGTTGACTAACAAATTTTTTTATGCAGACACAAACCAATCTCCCTAGTTTGAGAACCCAAAACTATAACAAAACAACACAGAACATGTTTCTTTCCCTAGATTCATACAATCAAAATATTAAAAAGTGATGACTCTTACCTTTTGATCGAAGGTTGTCCTCGCTAATGTAGATCCCAACTTGATTCAAAGGATTTGATATGGAAACCTGTATAAGAACACAAGATAACTAGTGAAAGCAATAATAATATTTCGACAAATCTATACAAATGACCAAGGAGAAATGTAATAAAGATAATTAAAAATATTTATGGGAAAGAGAATATGTTACTATATTGATTATAGTGGAAGAGTTACAACCAACGCCTTGGTGTTGTGAAGCTCCTTCCAACAGTTCATTTCTCAAATGCCCACATTGCATCCATGAGATCCATCACCATCAACTAACTACTTTAGCCCAAATTGAATCTCTCAAGGACAAAGAATTACTAACAATCTTCTAATCACAAACCAAAAGAAAAAATCTATCAACCATTATTCTCCATTAACTATTGACCTTTCCTCATGAGGGAAACCTCCTTTTATAGATTGAAGAGGAAGGGGTGAGGAGGTTAGGATCAGAGGTTAGGATATCCCCAAATCAAGAGTATGTGTGATATCCAAACCGATCAGAGGACACCTCATATTCAAAGCTTCTCTTCTACAAACTTCTTGAAATTCTCCTTTTTCTCCTCTTTTAAACAGTGTCGCACCCTGTGAACTAACAACTTGAGACACTGTCGCACCCTATAGCGGTGCAACATGGGCCACTTAATGTTTTCACATGCTGAAATGGTGAAACATGTGATACTCTCATAAATTAGGGATTTAAGGACCATTTTACATGGTTGGCTTCTCTCAAAGAAAGGTTCTTCTTCAATAATCATGGCTTTTATGCTTCGGATGATAGAGATTAAGTGAACATCATTAGTTGCGAAAAAATCATGTGCAACAATGATCCTCCTTCATACTTGTTTTTTAATGATGGAAAATAATATGGTCACAATCTTATGTATATAAAAGGGATAGATTAGCCTCAAATGACAATTTATTTGAAATTGTATGTACCTAAGACAAATGATGATGTAATGGATGCAAGCCACAATAAGGAAAGTCTACCCCCATAACTAAACTAAACTAAACTAAACTATATATATATTTACTTAACTAAACTACAATTATCTATGTGAATGTTGCTTGTGCTAAATTATTGTAATTGAAGGATTTCGTGAACATTTTAAATAGTTTACTATATTTTATTAAATGAATGGTCTTGTTGATTGGATTGGATGCATACAAGAATTACTTTAGGTGTGATAATTATTTTCATTAGTACATGTATGAGACATATATGTGCTTGCTACACATGCATGCCTTGCACATGTACACTAGTATGTGTAAGTGTTTTAAATTGATGATGTTGCTTATTTGATGTGGATGTATGAATCATGTGTCATTACCCTTGTATTGTAAATTAGTGTAACTTAGGGACATAGTTTCTTGAAGGGTGGGTGTATGTAACAACCCAATTTGATTAATTGTTTATCATAGTTTTTAAATTAAATTAAATTAATTATTAAAATAAATTAAATGAGTCTTAATATTATTTTATTATTAAAAGGTAGGTGAAGTAATGAGGGGATAAGATAGTTGGGGGAATTGAATGAGAGGGGAGGATAAGCAAGAGAGGAGAGGAATTGGAGAGGGGTCTCATTTTTGGATTGGAATTTTCCTGCAAGAGGTGAAGGAGGAGGATGAGGAGGAAAATGGGAAGAACATATGGTTTTGGAAACTCTCACAGGGCATTGTTGTTGCTGGGAACTTTCGGCACAGGGTCCAGGAAACCGCAAGGATTCTTGGAGCTAGGGAGCTGAAGATGCTTTTCCTAGTTGGTTGGGAGGTTAATATTCAGTTGGGAAGTTTGGGCAAGCTCAAAAAAAAGAGAACCAGGGAATAAATCAACTAATCTATAGATAGAGGTACATATTTTGTGCATTTTGTGCTGTTATTATGTTGTTGTTGATTATTATGCTGCTGTAAAGAAAATCATGAAAGGAAAACCTTGAACTAATTTGAATTTATTTTGTAAGAAGATGAATAGATTTTTGATTTATTTTGAGGCTTTGTATTTAAGGCCTTACAATTATGACATATTGATATGGTCACCTAAAGCTATATAAAGGGACCTATTATACAATGGAAATACACACAAGAATGGATGGATTGAATAGAATTTTCCCCTTTGAGGTTTTGTTGAGTGTATACGCTAGGTGTCTCTTGATTAGTATGTGTTTGACTCTATTTGCTATTGAATCTTCAACACAACAAGAGTGGAAAGTCCCCATTAAAAAAATGATATTTTTTCTTGGAAATATATCTTTGAGAAACTTCTAGGCACTCCTCCCCATTCCAAGGATTGTACATGGTGTAAAGTGAACAATGTATATATAGTGAGACTAACTCCACAAGGATAAAATCATGGACCTACACAATGCAACTAATTACCAACAATGTCTTGGCAATAATGACACCAACCAATTGATCTAAACCTCTAGAATAATTTTTTTTTAAATATGTGTATATATAATAAAGTTGTATAGAAAAAATACCGATAAACCTATTGTTGGAATACTGAGAGAGAAGGGAGGGGGGTGGGGTGGTGAATCAATATGAGCACTTTTTACCACTTTTAACCACAATATATAAATTTAATTCAATCAACAGTTTATCATCAATGTATCATCTATGAATGCATTAAATATATATATCATAAGCATGTAATCATAAGCAACATCACGTCAACATCACATCAAGGACACAATACACCAATATTTACGTGGAAACCCAAATGGGAGAAAACCATGAAACACTTTCTTAGATATATCAAGAATTCATTCATAGGAAGCACCAACTTTCAAATTATCCATCTGCAACTGGAAGGAGGCTACAAGTCCCTATTCTCAGGCTCTAACCTGAAGGAAGCTACAACTCCCTGAATTCTCTGGCTCCAACCAGAAGGAGGTTACAACACCATGATTTCTTCGGCTTCAACCGGAAGGTGGTTACAACCAGCTTTCCTTTCTCCATCCTACCGCCCTAAAATATAAGTGTATACCAACTATCATTACCAGAATCACTTCCACTGTCACTACCAATGTCACTGTCACTCTCACTACCATTGTCACTGCTATTGTCACATCAACATTTCCAAATTGTCACTATCATATCAAGATCACCACAATCATAACTCAAACCATATGCTCAACATCACCAACACATGCCTGCCGCTGCCAAGCATGTACCAACAAACCATCACATGATATGTGTCTCAACCAAGTACGAAACTTTTACCATGCATCAACCTATACCATACCATGTACATCAACCTATAAGTCAACATGTATCATCAACCATGTGCATCAACCTGTACCACAACCTGTACCATAACCAATGTCAAACATGTACCACAACTTGTACCATCAACCATATACCATGAAATGTGCCTCGACCATATACCATGCATATAACAAATACCATAAGATATCATCAATGAAATGCCTCAACCATATGCCAAGAATATGTGCCAAATGTGTACCAAGAATTTATATAGATCACCAACAAGTGCCTCATACATATACTAAAAATGTGTCTCAAACAATGTGCCTAATATCCAAGATTCTCCTTGGACCATGTGATTAGACAATATACCATATCACTCATGATATGTCTTAGTTATGCCATACACCATAACATCATCAACATGTAACCGTCAAAATATGTAGATAAACATACATGTAACTCTGTAACAAACCTAGTGTATATGATCATAGACCTGCAGACCTTCCTCAACTTCAACAACAAGAGAATAACATCTTCATCAAACATTACCTTAGTCTCACAGGACTAGGTTTTGGATTAGTCACAAACCATAACTTTAAACAAGAATAACTTTGTACCTGTAATGAAAAAAAGTATGAAACTTGTACTCAATATTCTTCAATATCTTCTCTTCAATTCCTCCAAGTTTCACTGCTTGGAACATTCCAGAAAAAGAGTTATAGAAAAAATGGTAGACCTTTCTAAATTATGGATTATTCTAGATATCGAACTTGTAGAGCATGACACATGTGGGAATATTTGATATATAGATATGAAAATTGAAAAAAACATACTATGGACTGTATTATATCTAGTTAATTTAGTCTCACTGAATTTGGATCTTCTATGAAGAAGTTATGACTATTTTACCCGGAGCATCTATTTGAGATTAGTTTCAGGACTAGACAAAAACCCTACCTTCCATAGGGTGTATCTGCCAAACTAAAACGACCCAAAAGATGAATTTCTACCATATGTACATCGCTATGTTGTCTCAATAACCTCTAGGTTTCACTATATGAATCATTCTAAAAACAAATTATAGTGAACATGATAAGATGACATGTAAATAGCATACCTTAGAACACATCCTCACAATACTTCATCCTCCCTTGGAATTTCACCCGTCATTACTTCATATTCCCTATGAAAATTACCTCAGATATCCTTGGTTACCTCAGATAAGAATCACTTGATCACTTAGATAGATATTCAATGAACTTATGTGTATATAAATGTACTTATGTGAGACTTCTTAAGGTTTTTTTATACTTTTTCTAAGTAATCTCTTTGCTTAAGTTTAGGACTTAATTTCAGGGCTTCTTCAACTTTCTTGTTACAACCACTTTACCCTTTAATTAATTTACTTGTAACCAACTAGGGGCCTCTTTACCATGCTTTAAAGCTTCTAACTTCACAAGTCCATAACTCCTTAACTGTGAGAAACCACGTGACATACCACATATCACCAGAAAGGACATGACGAGTACTATCCATCTATGAGTGTCTTAGTTGCATTTACTCTATCCTTCATGTACATATTCCTAAAACAACTTCTGGTTCCATAGACACACATCTAGGGCTTCATGTAGACTTCATCAAATGTGTCCATCACATCTATTGACATCAACCACTCCATCAATGACAACTAAATCACCATCAATCTCAGCCATACAACTAACTCACCATCAATCTCAACCATGCAAATGATAACCAAATATCCAATGATCTCATCTACATATCTAGGGATTTCGTACTTCTCCAAGGGTTGACATCAATCTTCAAGGGTTACTATCAATGACAACAATCTGTCCAAACCAACTACCCAACAATCTCTCCCTTTAGCATTGATGGCAACACTAATGGCATGTATTGATGGCAACACTTGACATGGGAATACTCATTCTCTTCTTGTGATCATCATTTCCCTTGCATTCATGCCATTTCTCTTATATATCCCCCTTTGACATCAATGGCAGAGGTTGTCTCTTTTTGGGGATGCTCCCCCTGTCTTCATGCTTCTACCTTTTATTTTTCCATGTTCCTCTTCTCTTTTTATATTAATAGAAAATTGGTTTGAGGTTGTTCCCCCTGTCTCCTTCCATCTATTATTTCTCTTTGTTACCATTCCTTGTTCTTTATTCCCTCATCTAAAAAAAGGGTAATTTCCCCTATTTATATGTCTTCTCTAAATGTTTTTTCTATGACTTTATCTCCCCTTGACAATATAACTGCTCTAAACAATCATGGGAAAAAATAATAAATCCCCCTATTGGTATGTCTCCCCCTGTCTTCATGCCATTGTTCTTTCTTTCTGGATCTCTTCATTTTATGATTTCTCTTCCCTTGGATTTTCTGCAAGATGGTATGTATATCAATGTAGGTCTACTTGTACATGTTTCCTTTCATCTCTTCTAGTGTTGCTTATTTTCCATTGGTGCTTCCTCTTGAAATTCACTGACATATATAAAAATCATTCATTACTTGATTTCTTCAATCACTTTTCATGTTCACTTGACCATACTTTAAATCATTCATTGATTTCCTTCTGACAATATAACTTCTTTTGACAATTTATCTTTCCTTTTTCTTCTTATGCCTTTTACTGCTTGCCTTTCTGTGACCAAATGATTTCAACTGTCAACCGATTCCACTAATTCCCTTTGTAAATACATCGTTATGCATTTTTCTGACTCATGTCTCCTATTCCTGATAAGAATCTCATGAATCTATCTCATATGTCACAAACTATCTATAAATTTTTTACTCAACTATCCACAACATTGACTCATCTATTACTATATTGTTCTGAAGACTTCTCTGTTGCAACTGTTCATCACATATTCTTGTTTCTCAGACTGAATCAAATACTTCCATTGATCCTTGAACTTCCATTGAATGTATCTTTGCCAAGAAAGTATGTCAATAATATTTCTTTGATATTTGATTCCAATTGTTCACTCACTGTGATATATCTGTCCAGACCTGCTTAAGAATGTGTTCTGAAGGATGCTCCTCAATAAATCAAATTTTCATTTTGTACTTTTTTTGTGTGACCGCTCTGAATATGTCTATCCAAATACTTCAAACTAATTGAAAGATGGTTATGTGAACTATCTCATCTACTGCATAGAATCCATCTCTCCAATATTATTATTATTGGGAGTCTCCAATATGGATGGATAAAAAAAATACCCGCTCTGATGCGTAGTAGCATTCATCTTCATTTGTAGATTCATCACCTTTATAAACTATGACTTCTTCCTTTACATCTTCTTCTCGGATTCTGACATCTTCCTTTTTTCCTGTAGATTTATTATGCACTACAATTCCTGAGAGTAAAATATCTTGGGCTTGTTCCTTAATCACATGCTCTTCTTTTATTTCTCATACTACTGTAAATCTTGTGATCTATGGGAACTATTCTTCATCAATATGATATTCTTTCCTTTCTTTTCTTCTCCAAGAATTCTTGTATCTGATATCAATATTTTTCTTCATGGAGGGATTTATAATGCTTCTGCAATCACGGGATATGTGTCCATAGTTGTGGCATTTGTAACATTCAATGTTATGTGGGGCCACATAAGTATCTCTTGCTTGAAAACTTCTTCCATATGCTCTGCAATATACAACATTATGTCCAAATTTAGCATAATTAAAACAATGACCATAAAATATACTTTCATACCTGGGAGTGTATTATCTTCTTTGCGGTGCAATCCTTCTGAATCCATGTGTTGGTTGACCAATATCTACTCTTATGTTGATTCCTTCATCATGATTGAAGATTCTTTGATGCTTGATTGTAGAGGGCTTCTTTGATATCCAACTCTTCTGTAATCTTCTTCTTGAGTCTTCTTTATCTATGGAATGTTCTCCTTTAGGGGCTTTCATTCTTCCTTCTTCATAGAAACTTTGATGACTTCTACATAACTCTTAGGATATTCTTCATTCTTCCTTTCTAGCAACCTAGAGTGCTCCCATTCAACTTTCTTTTCTGATAATCTGGACAGTTCTCTCTCTTCATCATTCTTGTTGAGCTTGACAACTTTAACTCTTAACATGACAACTTCTTCTTCAAGATTTTCAGCCTCTTATTCTTTCTTCATCATCTGGATCTTCATGACTTATTTTGTTCTCTTGGATTCTTTTAGTTGGATCTTCAAGGTGATTATCTCTTCTTCAAGTCTTCTTTCTTGTTGATTGAATTATGCTTCAAGCTAGTTTAAATCCTTAGTTCTTTCCTTGAGATGATATGTCAAAATATTTATCTCTTCTCTACTTCCTCTCTTTGTGCTACTATTTTGGCTTCCAAACACTCCTTCTCTTCCATCTAAATTTTGTATGTTTATTCAACCCTTTTGGCTTCGTCCAATTAAGCTCTTAAATTTTCAACGATCTGTTGGGCTTCTTTGGAATCTTTTTGAGAATTTTTTTTGACTAATTGTCCTTTCTTTTTTTACTTCATCTAGAGCACTGATTAATTCTTCTTTAAGATATACTATTCCTTATTCACACTCTTCTTCTTTTGAATTTGTATGAATGTGTGCATTTTTCTTCTTTTTCTGTATCTGCATCTTCTTTGGAATTCTCTGACTCTGTGATGGGAGAAAAATAGATATTATGTAGCTTATGCCAGAGTTCTTTAGCCGATGAACATTTTCCCACCTTATCCTTTATTGAATCACATAGTCCTTCCTAGATGAAATCCATTGCAATTTTGTTGTTTTGTTTTAGTTCCTTCTTGGCTACAATTTTTGGTTTCTTTGTAGCATTGTATCTTGTCACAATTGATTGCCAAATTTTATGTCCCTGTGCCTTTAAGAATGTTTTCATCCTTGTGATCCATATTTCATATTCTTGACCATTTTGACCATCAAACATCGGTACTCCATTCTTAGTGTATTCCATCATCTCCTTCCAATGGTTAGACTGCTTCATGAAGGACCTACTCTAATACCAATTGTTGGAATACTGAGAGGGGGGGTGAATCAATATGATCACTTTTTACCACTTTTAACCACAATATATAAACTTTAATTTAATCAACAATTTATCAGCAATGTATCATCTATGAATGCATTCAATATGTATATCATAAGAATGTAATCATAAAACAACATCACATCAACATCACATCAAGGAAAAAATACATTGGTATGTACGTGGAAACCCAAAAGGGAGAAAACCACATAATTCTTTCTTATATATATCAAAAATTCATTCATAGGAAGCACCAACTTCAAAATTCTCCAGCTACAACTGGAAGGAGGATACAACCCCCTATTCTCAAGCTCCAACCTGAAGGAATCTACAACTCCCTGAATTCTCTAGATCCAACCAAAAGGAGGCTACAACCCCCTGAGTTCTTCATCTCCAACCAGAAGGTGGCTACAACCACCTTTCCTTGCCCCATCTTGCTTCCCTAAAATATAAGTGTAGACCAACTGTCACTACCACAATCATTCCCACTGTCATTACCACTATCAATATCATTTCCATTGTCACTGCTACTGTCACATCAACCTGGCCAAGTTGTCACTATCATCAACCAACCTGTCACTGTCTCATCCAGAAAACCAAATCCACTCTCATCCTCATGTAACTCATGCCAAGATCACCACAAGCATATCTCAAACCTTATGCTCAACATTACCAACACATGTGTTAGGGACCTAACCTCTCTAACCCCTCACATAGATAGAATAATATATTTTCCATGTAATAAAGGTCAACATTAGTTAATAAGGCCTATTTAATAATTATAAACAACTCAATGTAAGAAGACCTAATAGAATATTCCACTTATAGTAAGATCTTCATCCATAATGTTCTTTAGAAGATAGAATTAGTATAAATAAGAGTATGAGGCATGAGAAAGCTTTTTCTTGAGAATTATTGTAATAGAGCTCTGCTCTACTGGAGGTTTCCCCCTCAAAGAGCCAAGTGAATAATGTTTCCTATCATTAAAGGTATTATTTTTGTGTTGTGTTTCCATATATTTTGTTATTTCGCTGCTATATTTCTATTCTATGTTGTTATTTCATTGGTATTCACTGCAATATTTCTATTTTCTTCTATTATAATAGATCAGGTCCCTAACAAGTGGTATCAAATCACATTGCTTGGTAGGATTTGTGGGTTAAATTTTTTTCCAGGGTAGACATGTGTTCCGACATCTTTAAATTACAGAGACATGTCATTCAATGTATAAATTTGCAGTCATGGAAGCATACACATAGGAAATAAAAGAGGTACTTAAGATCACATTGTTGGACACCCTTGTAACCCATGTTGGTACCCCTTCGAGTGGTAGTGCATCAAACAAAAGATTTATAAAAACTTTCGCTTCCATGTACCTCTGGTATATTAGGAGCCCCCTCTAGTTATCTTGAAACCAAACATAGATCAATAGATCAACCGCCTAACTGCTATAGTGCCACCAAGAACAACACTCGGGAAGATACTCTCTAGTATCTGTGTAATTGGGTAGTATGGTTAAGGGTATGGTCCAGCCTCATTATTTAGTGCCCTGAGATACTGGGCTGAGTACTATTGCTCGACCCAACAAGTATATTAGAGAGATATAGCATAGGGAAAACCCTTCTTTGTAGGAACCCTAGAAACCCTCACCCTTGGGAAGGAAACAAAACAAAAAAGGAACATAGAAGATCTATTTCCCTGCAACCTTTCCTCCTGCATTTGGGTTGCAAAAATTACAAACATAAAATGAACAGAGAAGATCTATTTCCTTGGAACCTTTCCTCTTGCATTCGGGTTGCAATAATTACAAACAAAAAAGGCACAAATGCCCTGCAACCCTTCCTCCTTCATTCGAGTTGCGAAAATTACTACACATTTATTTCATTTTTTCCTCTTAAGAATTTGGGAATTTTGATACTACGATATTATTCCGATTTGCATATAACCCTAGAGAAGTAAAAAAAAAATGAAAGAAAGAAAGAAAAAGAAAAAAAATGGGAAAAAGGAAAGGAAAAAAGGAGAAAAAATGGGGCCTGCCAACACCCTTATTTGAGACATATCTCATTGGATTCCCCTTTTCTCACAGATCATTGTGAAACCTATCATTTTAAATCTTTTTTTACCTCCCCGAAACCTTATTTTAGACCTATCTCATTGGATTTCCATTTTTCCCTTGATTGTTGTGATACTTATCATTTTTAACCTTTTTTTTACCTTCTCACACCCTTACTTGAGATCTGTCTCATTGAATTCCTCTTTTTTCCTTGCTCGTGCTGATACCAATTACTTTAACCTTTTTTGTTACCTACCCACACCCTTATTTGAGACCTATCTCATCAGATTCCCCTTTTTCCCTGATCATTGTGATACCTCTCTTTTTTGACTTTGTTTTTACCTGTGGCCCACTCCTCATCCACTCATGGCTCCCACCCGCCAAAAAGAAACCAATAAAAAATCTAGTACTAACCTTACTTCCCTTCAGGCCCAAGTAAATAGGGACATTTCAACCATTCATGTAAAAATGGACTACATCCAAGCCCAGCTCGGTACCCAAATCACTCAAGTCCATTCTACTCTCAACAAATTCATGAAAAAATTCCAGGGTCCTTCCTCCTCTAACCCACCTCTCCATACTAAAGGTGTTGACTCAAACCAACCTCTACACTCTCATTCCAACTCCCTACCTCACGACCCTCATCTCCCTAGAGTTGAGGTCAACAAATTTGATGGATCGAATCCAAAAGCCTACATTACACAGATGGAACACTATTTCTCCCTACATGGTATCATTGATGAGTTAACCAAGATTCTTTATGGAATTATCTATTTGGATCCGGAAATATGGAAATGGTGGAAATGGCGTCGCAATGCACACCAAGGGTATGTTGCTTGGTCACAATTTGTAGCAGAGTTGTATGAAATCTTTGACATAGACACCCATAATTTAGGACGTCCGA
Organism: Picea engelmannii; assembly: GCA_009831015.1. Classification (NCBI taxonomy): domain Eukaryota; kingdom Viridiplantae; phylum Streptophyta; class Pinopsida; order Pinales; family Pinaceae; genus Picea; species Picea engelmannii. Next base: position 96,654 of record ML789631.1, read on the forward strand.
CCAAGTTCAAACAGTTTGAAACAGTGGAAGATTATATTTCTACTTTTGAGAATTTGGATTTCAGAACAGAGGGCATGAAAAATGGTTTTTTTAGAGAATGATTTATCAATGGCCTTAAGGATGAAATTTGTGCCCAGGTTATCATGGATCACCCTCAGACTTGGTTGGAAGTCACTAAGCATTCCAAGGAGGGACAACATTCCATCTTGGCCCAAAGTAGAGAACCCACTTTTGTCCCTCGACCTAAACCCAACCCCCTTACCCTTCAGGCCCCTCATCTCAAGGTTCACAAGTTAACACATGTAGAAATGGTTGAACACCAACTCAAGGGTATTTTCTATAATTGTGATGATAAATACTTTCCAGGGCACAAGTGTAAAGAATAAAAACTTTTTATGGCCATTTTTGAGGATGTTCCTAATGAAGATGTTGATGTTTCACCTGATGCAATGCTACCACCAATAGATGATATTACACCACCCTCTTATCCTCCTGAAGTTGAACCATTGATTTCTCTACATGCTCTCACTGGTTTTTCATCTTGTCAAACCCTCAAATTTATTGGTTACATTGAGCATAAGAAAGTCATCATCTTAGTTGACAGTGGAAACACTCATAATTTCATTCATCGCCACCTTGCCCAAGAAGTCAATTGATGTACCTGCACTATCAATAATTTTCAAATCGTGATTGTAAATGGTGGTTCCATGAAATGTGGAGGGCATTGTGAAAATGTGCACTTACAAATTGGTCGGTATAACTTGAAATCTCACATGTTTGATATTGATATGGGTGGTTGTAGCATTGTTCTTGGTGTGGAATGGTTACACACCCTATGACCCATACTCATGTATTTTAAGGAGTTAACCATGAAATTCCAACAGGAAGGCCAACAATATAAATTCCAAGACATTACCATAGGATCTTTGGAGATCATCAGTTCCCACCACATGGAAAAGTTACTCAAAAAAGGTCATTATGACATCATTTCCCAACTCCATTCCATTCAAGCAGCTGAGACACAGCCGGTACACCCCAAACTTCAAGCTATCCTTTCACGCCATCACATTATTTTCCAAACACCCCAGGTCCTTCCCCCCTCCCATGGAAACCATGATCATTCCATTCCTTTATAGTACAATATTCCTCCCAATGTTCTCCCTTATTGTCATCCTTTTTCTCAAAAAATTGAAATTGAGAAAATTTTCCACGAACTTTTACAAGATAGTTTTATCCATTCTAGCACTAACCCCTATTATGCCCCTATTGTCATGTTCCTCAAGAAGGAGGGAACTTGGCGATTGTGTCTTGATTTTCGTGCCCTCAACAAAGTTATCATTAAGGACAAATTCCCCATTCCCATCATAGATGAACTTCTGGATGAACTTAGTGGGGCTCAATACTTTACCAAACTCTACCTTCGTTCTGGCTACCACCAGATACGTATGAAAGAGGAAGACATTATCAAGATGAAATTTCTCACACATGAGGGCCACTATGAGTTCTTGGTAATTCCCTTTGGTCTCTGTAATGCTCCCTCCACTTTTCAAAGTCTCATGAATCATGTCTTTCGTCCTTTCCTTTGTCACTTTGTGTTAGTTTTCTTTGATGACATTCTCATCTATAGTAAAATGTGGTTAGCCCATATCACCCATTTAGATAAAGTTCTCCATCTCCTCTCCATGCACAAATGTTTCCTCAAACAGTCTAAATGTTCTTTTGGTGTCTCTAAAGTTGAGTACCCGGGTCATATTGTTGGCAAGGATTGTGTAAGGGTGGATCCTAAGAAAATTGAAGCTATGCAGAATTGTCCTCACCCCAAAATTCTTAAAAGTAAGCATGGTTTCCTAGATTTAATATGCTATTATCACAAGTTTGTTCAAAATTATGGAAAAATTGTGCCTCCCCTAAAAACTGTCCTTAAAAGGAATTCCTTCAGTTGGACTCCAACAACAAACCAATCCTTCCAATCCTTGAAGGACGTTGTGTGCACTACTCTTGCATTGGCCCTACCTAATTTCACCAAGACCTTTGTTCTAGAATGTGATGCATTAGGGAGGAATTAAGGAATTCCTCATGCAAAATTGATGCCCTTTGGCTTTCACCAATAAACAATTATCAGAGAGACACTTGGCCCAATCAATCTATGAAAAAGAAATGATGGATATTTTGCATGAAACAGATCTATGGTTCCCTTATCTATTGGGACAATGCTTACAAATTAAAATGGACCATCAAAGCCTCAAGTACTCCCTGGAACAACACATTTCATCTCTAGAGAAAAAAAAATGGGTCACCAAGTTGTTTGGCTATGATTATGAGGTCATATACAAAAATGGTAAAGAAAATGTGGTGGCTGATGCTCTTTCTAAGAAATATGAAGAAGAAGGTTCCCTCTTTTCCCTCTCATTCATTGTCATCGATTGGCTTCGGGTTGTACACCAGGAATGGTTGCACAACCCCAAAATATCCAGCCTCATCCAAAAATTGCAACAAGATCCTCAAGCTGCTCCGGGGTACTCTTGGAACAATGAAGAGTTTCGCTATAAAGGTCGTCTATATTGAAGCAAACAATCGTCCCTTAAATCCAAGGTTCTCTATGAGTTTCATGCTTCTGCTACTGTAGGGCATTCAGGTTTTTCCAAAACTTATGAATGGGTCAAACACTACTTATTTTGGGATGGTATAAAACATGATGCTCGCACCTTTTTCGCAGAATGTTATATCTTCCAATGCATTAAGGGTGACACTATAAAAAGTCATAGTACACTCCAACCACTTCAAATTCCACCTACTGTTTCTATGGATTTCATTGTGGGCTTACCCAAATAAGGAAATAAGTCAGTCATCATGGTGGTAGTGGATCGTCTCTCCAAATATGCTCATTTCTGTACTCTTCAACACCCATTCACAACATCTACAATGGCTAAATTTTTTATGGATAATATCTTCAAACTTCATGTAATTCCTCATTATATTATTTATGATCATGATCCAACTTTTACTAGCAATTTCTGGCAATATTTATTCAATCTCCATGGAACGCAATTGAAGCTTAGTACATCCTATCATCCACAGACGAATGGCTAAAGAAAAGCGGTGAAAAGTGTCTAGAAACATATTTGAGGTGTTTTGCATCTGAATGACAACATCAATGGGTTCAATGGTTACCCTTATTTGAATGATGGTACAACACCATTACCATACGACCACTCACATGACTCCCTTTGAAGTAGTCTATGGATAGAACCCACCATCAGTTCTCCCATACATGTCAGGCGTCTCCAAGGTGTTGAGGGAAAGGTATGGAAGACCTTACTCAATCATTTTTTAATCTTACTTGGATAAGGTAAGATAGTTGGGATTATCACCCAAGGTTTATATCCTAAGAAAAAATTATCATTTGATTCACGAGAAATAAGTACAAGAAATCAATGTTGTTTTTTATGATAATTAATTGCGCAAAAGAAGAAAGTGAAAAATGTATATGTATTGTGTTTAGGATAAAGAAAAAAACGAAATACCAATTTGAAAAAAGTATTATAAAAATACACAAGTGAGACAAAACCAACAAAATGATTTATTTATTTATTTCATTCTCAGTTACAATAATAATCCTCTTTTCAAGCTCCCACGAGGGTATGAACCAATATCATATTTAGAGGTCTTCGATGGGAACCATACAAAACTAATCTGGCAACAAGAGAAGACTGAGACTAAAGATCTGGGTCAACTTTACCACAAAAGAATCAACTACCGACTCTGCAAAATATTCCTTATCAGTAATGAAATTTAATCTATAAACAAATTAGAATATATAGACTGCCAGGAATAAATGATCAACCTTTATATAACAAGATTCTAGAGTATACGAATCAATCTTTGAATCCTGCTATCTTCAATAAGACCTTGTTGTCAACAAGAGGGTTAAGATTCCTAGAAAACTCAAAATGAATGAAAATGATAATCTCACAAGTATAAGAGAAGACCTTATATCAAAAAATTATTTCCTTGCTCTCTCTCCTTTTGTACCCTCATTGTGATGAGCCTTTATCTCTTCCAAAGAGGTTGTGGTAGTTTCAACTACCTTTTTTAGTTAAGTCTTAATTGACTTAACACAAATTAGGGACAAATAATAACAATAAAATAATAAATAATAAATAAGGGTATATTGAATAATAACTAATAGGTGGGACCCGTTAATTCTCTTTTTAAAATCCTTTTAAGTTTTTATTCTCTCCTTGTTACTCCATGATTCATTCAAATAATACAATATGCCACCGATTAAAAACTTATACAACATGCATTTAAAATCCCCCTTGTGCCTCCCAAAATCATTCATATATATATAAATAGTCAAAATTTTTTGTCACCACATAACAAATACATGTTGGTGTCCAAAAAATAAAGCACCATCTTGTACAAATAAATGTAAAAACATAAATTAAATTGTACATCATGTTGAACAGGATAAGTCAACTGAAAGGGGGGGTGAATCAATTGTATAAAATTTCTTTCATTTTATAAGAAGATTACTTATTTGATCCGGATTTTATGAGCAGAACAAAATGAATACATATTATTAACAGGTGCTTAACACAAAATAACAGAGATACAGTAAAACTAGTTTTCTATTCAATAACGAAATAAGTTGAAACTGTAAAATGCAGCGGAAACAAGCTTGCTGGAATGGTGGTGGCTCATCTCTGAGAAGAGATGTGACGATAGTGCGCATTCGCAAGAAGATGATTAAAATGAGGCTCTAAAGGCCTTTTTACAATAAGAAAGAATGCCCAAAACCCTATACATCCGAAAACCTAACCCTAGGAGATGAAGCGCCAAAAGTCGTGTGGGCCCCATTTGGGTAAGTTAGTACATCAACTTCCCGGGGTCGTAACTTTTGCATACGATCTCTGTTTTAGGCGTGTGATAGCCCGTTGGAAAGGTATTTTTGAGGAGATTCATTTTGCAGGCTCAGTAATGCCTTTAGCTATCATTAAGGAGATTTATTATGAAAAACCTTCATTTAGGCCCTTAAAATGGCCCCAGAAGTTAAAATTGCTAAAAATAGTAAATTGCCAAAATTGTCAGAAAATTGTTTTGAGCCAGTTGGAAAAGGTGGGTGGTCACTGATATCCATCTGGATCAATAATACCTCCTTATAAATAAATGGTCTCCATTGCGTTGAGGTCCCCCATCAAATGAGGAAATTTCTGCTGAATTTGGCCCCAAGTGAGCCACTTGCCTTGGTGCAGGAGTTGCCCTTCTTTGACGACTCGATAAAGCTGGATCCTTTGTTGTCGAGTGACCTTGATCTGTCTGTCCACAATCTGATCATTGGATGCCTATTGTAGGCAGTCAGGGTTGAGCTCTGTTGGTGTCAGTTGTTCTGCTACTTCTGAGGTGTCCAATAATGGTGGGCAATAAGGGCGAAGGAGATCCATGTTGAACATTGGGTGCAGACCAAGGAAAGGAGGAATGTTGAGCTCAAAATATTGATCCCCCATGGCCTTGGTGATAGTGTACGACCCATAATGGAGTGGGTGAATCTTATGATGGGGTCCTGTAAGGTGTTATTTCTGCAAGTGCAACCAAACTTTGTCGCCCACCTGAAACTTATGCGGCACCTGATGTTGATCATGGTGCTGTTTGTACTTGTCATTGGACTTCTGTAGGATATCTTGAACCTGTTGGTGGATGTACTGGATCCGCTCAATGAAATGGGTGGCTTTGTCAGCTTCAGTTGGAGCAGGAGATGAGTGAGTCGAGGTGACCGCAAGGGGAAGTGCAACATCTATGGGTCCCAATGGTTGGAATCCCAACCCCACTTGAAAGGGGATGTGGCCGGTTGAGCTATGAAGGGCTCGGTTGTAGCTATGTTGGACATAGGGAAGGATATCATCCCGTGTGCAAGGGTGCTTTGAATTATACATGCGAATAATATGCACAATCATTCTATTTACAACTTCAGTTTGGCTGTCTGTCTGGGGGTGGAAGGTCATGGATTTGGTGAGCTTGGTGTCCAGCAGTGACCATAGGCTCAACCAGAATGTGATGAGAAATTGACTATCCTGATCTGAGACAATGGTTTGTGGGATTCCAAAATGTACCCACACTTGTTCAAAGAAGAGCTTGGCAGTGGCCTCTGCTGTGATGCTCTTCTTGCAGGCAACTAGGATCACCATCTTAGAAAAATGATCAATAACCACAAAAACACAGTCATTTCCCTACTTGGTGGATGGGAGGCCCGACATGTAGTCCATTGAGATGGATTCCCATGGCTTGTCAGGAGTAGGAAGAGGGGTGTACAGGCCCTATTTCTTAGTGGTCGGTTTGGCAATAGCGCATGTAGTGCAGGACCTGATAAACTTGCTAAACTCCTGTCGAAGTTTTGGCCAGTAGAAATGTTTCTGTAGCATCGCCACTATATTTTCAATGCCGAAGTGTCCTACCACCCGACTATAGTGGGCTTCCCAGATTAGCTTCACTCGCTCACTTGATGGAACACAGATATGGCCCAGACGACACAACAACCCATCTTGAAGATGGAAATTATTGACAACTTTGTTTGCACCCAACATTTGGTAGGGGGTGGCAAAGTCAGGGTCTATCTCATAGAGTTGGGTCCATTCAAATGTCTCATGGCCACAAGAGTCTAGCACTGTGGTGAGTGCCACAACTGGCGGTCTGCTGAGGCAATCAATGACGCAATTGGTGCTTCCTGTTTTATACTTGATGTTGAGGTGGAATTGTTGCAAGTATGTGGACCACTTTTGATGGCAGTCATTCTGCAATTTTCCCTGTGTCTACATGAACTGCAGTGGCTTATGATCAGTGTGGATGACTGTCTCCTTCCCAAGAATGTAATGTCTCCACTGGCAGCATGCTTGCACAATGGAGTACATTTCCTTGTCATAAGTAGGGTACTTACAGACATTATTTGGTAGTGTCTCACTATGATAGGCCATGGGGTGGTCGTGTTGAGTGAGAACGATGCCCACATCATAGTCTGAAGCATCTATCTCAATCTCAAAAGGATGTTGTAGGTATGGTAGTGAAAGTACTGGGGCTGAGCATAAGCGCTGCTTCAAATCATCGAACACTTGTTGTTGGGACTGGCCCCATACAAATTTTGCCTTACCACCACCCCTATTTATTTGGTCGAGGGCCCATGCAATATGGGAGAAACCTAAGACGAACCTGCGGTAGAAATTGGCAAGGCCTAAGAAGCTCCGAAGCTCAGTGAGTGTTGTTGGGATAGCCACTCACGGATGACTTGGATCTTGGCTGGATCCACATGTACACCATGCTGATCAATGATGTAGCCCAGGTAATGGACCCTGCCCATGCCGAAAGAGCATTTTTCCAAGTTGGCGTATAGCTTGTGCTGCCGCAGGGTGTGTAGAACCTGCTGAATATGCTGCAAGTGTTCGGCCCAAGTCTTGCTATAAATTAGAATGTCATCTAGATACACCACTACAAAAGTATTGGTGAATGGTCGCAGGATATCATCCATCATCCTCATAAAAGTGGTTGGAGCATTTGTCAAACCAAAGGGCATGACCAACCATTCAAAAAGGCCTTCCTTTGACTTGAAGGTCATCTTCCATACATATGTCTATTCTATCGAGACCTGGTGGTAGCCAGACTTCAGATCAATCTTACTAAAGTATTTGGCCCCCGTGAGTTGATCAAAGAGGTCATCAATTCGGGGAATTGGGTACCGGTTTCTAACTGTTATTTTATTCAAAGCTCGGTAATCAATACAGAGTTGCTAGGTCCCATATTTCTTCTGTACCAGCACGATTGGGCTTCCGCAAGGTGATGAGATGGGGTGGATATGCCCCTTGTGGAGCAGTTCTTGGATATATCGCTTGATCTCCTCATACTCTAACAAAGAGAAATGATAGACTAGCCCATTGGGTAGCGGTGTGCCGGGGGTCAGATCAATGGGGTGCTTGACCTGGCAGTGTAGAGGTACCCCTATAGGTGAAGAGAAGATATCTAAGTATTCTTCCATGACCTTATCTACTTGCTTCTGCTGTGTGGAGAGGTCAGCCATAGAGACCCTGGATGTGGTTGTGATCTTTCTTTTATTCTGAGAGCGAATCATGAAGAAGACAAACTTCCTCATCTGAGAGATGACCTTCCTGCATTGCCTAGCAGAGATCAAGGAAATAGCACTAGGTGGGACTGCCTCAGGTATCCTGTACAATTTCCTGTTCAAAGTAATAATAACAGTACGAGGCCTAGACTCATATACAGAATGAATTTTCCATAAATAAGGTTGGCCCAAAAGAACATCACAAAATTTGAGAGGAGCAACATTACACAATACCTCATCTTTGAAGGGATTGATGTTGTATGACAGTCGGCACTGTTGGCTGACGTGGAGATCGCTTCCTTGGTGGAGCCATCCAATGGTGTACGGTTGTGGGTGTGGCATTGTTGGCAGGGCCAACCGCTTGATGACCTCTACTGAGATGAGGTTCTTCTAGCTACCACTATCAACGATGAAGTGCAATGGAGTGCCTTTTACCCACATCTGTGAATGGAAGAGGTGCTCTCCTTCTTCTAGCTCATCTGGTTCACCATGCTAGAGCTTGGTGGTAGCAACGGTGGCACTGGGTTCCGCATAAATGATCTGTCTTCCCCTTTCTGGTTATGGCTTAGAGTCATAATCTACATCTGATTCATAGGCATGTTGGCAGCCAATTAACCTTCTTCTATTATCCTATAAGCTGCCTACACCTATGTCTTGCGAATGTCAAAGCTTTTCGTCACATTTTTCAAATAGATGACACCTTCATTTCTTGCGACATTTACACATTTGTCTTTGTTAAGTTTTCACGACTATAAGCGTGAAAAATTCTCCTTTCGAAGTTGTTTTTTGATCATTATCTGAACTGTGGTTATTTCTTTTGTCATTTGCGCTTACATTTTATTGATCGTTACACGATTGGCAATATCCTTTGATCAGTTCTCATACTTCGATTGATTATATGACTTGAATTTTTGAGTTTGTAAGACATTGAGCATTTGGATTTGCATTTTATGACTTGCCTAATCTTTGATTCTATGAAATGCATAAGGGTTTTGATTAAATTTTTATATATGTATGATAGGATCCTTATGTTAATCTTTTTATATTTGTTTGGCTTGTCAACCATTCGGCACCTTGGTTAAACTTATGAATCAATACATTAGCACATCTTTGATTTTGGGTGTTGATTTGTATGTTCGGTGTTTAAACACTATGGCATAGTGTTAGCATGTATTGGTATGCACATTGCATTTGATTAGTTGTACACCTGACTTAATGGATGATACACTATTATGAATTGAATAGCTATATCGACGATTGTACTTTGACCATAACCTTTTTGCATGGCAGTGAATGACTCCACCACCTTCGCATGCTTGCGTTAATGCTTACCCCTTTTGGCTCGATTCATTGCTGTTGGTTTGGGTAGCTCTGCTACTGTGTGTTGATGTATTCGAACCCTTCCCTTACCATGCATTCAACTCCATGGCACCAGTCGTGCGAGTTGAACCCAATGGAAAACATGCCCTGTTGATGTTTGACAATGCCTGCCAAGATTTGGCAGACAGTGGGTGGCTTACCTTCGTGGAACATTTTGAGGGTTTTAACCTTTATGTGGCTCGACAGTTTTCCATGACCTTCGATGGCTGTCGAGCCAAGGTCGACGATATACAATTGGAGATTGATGAACAGTTTATCAATCTTGCTACGGGTTTGCCTGCCACTGGACAACGATGGTACAAGAATTGCAAAGTCAAGGAGGTCCCATGGACACTTCTCTTCCAGTCGCGCAAAATCACCTCCTGTGATAGAGGTATGCCCGTGACCATGCTTAAACAATGTTGGCACGATTTATTAATGATAATCAAACAGTTTATCACCTGTGAAGGTCACTACGTGTTTGTGTTCCTACACCACCTTCGTTTTCTTATGGTTTTTATGGGATATCAGCTCAATATGCCCTATTATTTGCAACGTAGCCTGTTTAAAATGTCGAAGAAGTACAAAATACACGAGGCTGACAGTAGCCTTTTTCATTACAGGCTTATCAAGCTCATCGTTGTCTATCATTTGACTTTGCACGAAGATAGTTGGAGCAATTTCATTGCTCGGAATGGTTTCGAGGATTCGAATCCTACACAGGTCAACAAACATGTGGTGAGTGAGGTCAAAGTTGTAACCCCAGTACCCTACCATACCCTACTACCTAAACCCTCGGCCGACCCTCCTATCGACCTACCCTACACCGTGTCTGAGAGTGTTGAGACTGTTAAGCCTGTGAGCAAAAATCCCAAGGCAAACCTCACTGCAAACGCCAAAGGGAAAAAGAATGCCCGTTTGATTTCACGGATGGCACAAAATAAGCCAAAACCCCCTGTCGAGCCAAACCCTATCATGTTGAGTGAAGACTCTGATTTGGAGGTCGAGCATTTTCTGGCCAATGAATACCCCTATTCGCAAGGTTTGTTTGCCGAACCCTCGTATGATTTCGTATCAAACCTACCCCCTGCCTAAAGGATGACCCTAACTACCCAGGAATTAAGTTGCCTTGTTAGAACCTTAGCCATTTGGCCAAACCCTCACCTGCTCTGTCTGAACCTTCACACTCACCCTGTGATCAGTGAAATTCATGGTTGGAGTGGTATTATATTGATGTCCCAATACTCCAGTCAAAGATTCAATCTTTGGAAGACCAGATTGTCGTGTTAACTAGACAAAAAGCCAAGCTTCAAGCAGTGGATAAAAAACAAAAGACAACGGGCTCTATCTTGTTCAAGAACGTGGAATCAGCCACGGCCGTTGTGAATTACAAGCTGGTATAATCAAGTGGTCTCGTCACTACACAGGTGTGGAAAATTTGATATCATTTTGTTTGTAAATAATCTAGGTTGTTATAATGATTGGTATTCAGTTTTAAACAGTTCTGTTTACATTGTGAATAGCTCTGTTATATTGTGTGTATTCTATATATAGCTTTTCTTTGAATAGAAACAAATCTTGATTCGATATACGATTTGATTATTCCTAGTATAGAAGTCCATAGATTTTGTTTGGATTTGAGTGCTATGTTTTGAGATTTGATTGACTAGTTTATAAAATTAATGATTTGCCTCCAAATGAATTGGTTTGTATCACGCTCAGATTTGATTTGGTGAAGATCCTTGTGCTATAAACGGTTTGATTAAGTGTGATTGTTACGATTCTTGCTCAGATTCAATTTCATTATCATTGGTATGCTATGACTAGTAAATATTTCGAGAAGATATTTGTTACGATGTTGTGTCGTTTGATTGTTTCCGAGTTAAGCATAACGACTCTGTTTCTTTGATGAAAAAAATACACTCGAATAACCTTCGCACCCGAATCAGGAAATGAATCCAAATCATAAAAACTATGTGAAAATTTTAGCCAATCGATTCGCTCTGGTTCTAATTTGGCAAGTTTGTTCTATGAGTCGAGTTTAGATTATAATTGATGCTCTGTATTTTAATTTTGTGAAACGAATTGGTCAAACCTTGTTATGATTCGTTTGATTCAAACGATTGTGATCAAAATTGATCGGTTTTGTTTGCTCACCGTGCAAGGATAAATGATTGAAATCTATGACATATTTTTTTTGATCCTTTTACGTTTTGGTTATGTGTCAGCTTTGGTTTGAATTCGTTCACAATCTAAATCTTTTCCTATACAGATATTATGGTAATCCTGTTCGATGCGATGATTTCTCCTGTTGATGAGACAAGTATAACGAAGTGTTTGCAACTGAATATTGAAATGATCTCATTCGATTTGCTGAGAATCGATTATGATGTTGTTACATGTGATTTCATTTGCCCGACTTGTAACGATAATCGAAACAGAGTATTTCTATCTTTGAATTCGATTAAAGGATTTGAATATTTTTGCTATATCGTTACAGCTATAACGAGTGGAAAATGATTTTGCTGGATCGGATTGTATCTATTGTTTAACAATCACATACGATATGTTTGGTTATTAGTTTCAATTGGATATGAAATGATTTTCAAAAATTGTTTGGTTTTGATTCTGTCTACCCGATCTATGACTTCAGTCGAAACAGAGTATGCCTGTCTCTCTATTCGGTTATTGGATTTTGATGCTATTTGATTTCAAACGATATAGCATTTTCAAGTGAAATGATTCATTTTAAAATGATTATTGGAATATAATTGGATTTAATTCTTTTAAAAGATTTGATTTGATTTCAATTCCGATTCTGTATATTATTTTAGACTAGCTACAGAATCAGATGATTCTGTAGCTAAGTCTGTGGAATCAGATTTTTATTGTTTTGCTCATAAAATATCTCTCTAACTTGTTATTTTTGGTCCATTTCAGGTGAATTCGAAATTGCATTGGATTGGATGGACAGTTTAGAGGATATTTGAAATATTTTGGTTTCAGTTTAGTTTCCTAGTTTAGTTGATTTTGGGAATATCTTCCCAGATTATGTAAACAGTTTGATACTATCCACAGGGAGGTTTTACCCTGTGGAAAAACTTATAAATACTCATTATTTTTTGTAATAAGATCATCTTCATTCATGGGAGAACAAGGATATGGAATTTTAATACAGATTGAGACAGAATTTGATATTCTGCTACAGCCTTAGCTTTTCATAATATCAATATTTTATTTTGCGTTTATGTGTATCTATTTGCATCTGGTTAATGACTACTTTAGCTATCTTAGTCTTTTGCAAATGATATATTTAATCAATATAATCCATATCTGATTCCTTCTAGTGTATAAAAAACATAGCAATTGCTTGATTCAGTTTGTGAATGACAGATTTCTCTTCTTCATAAATTGAATTATTAAGTATAAGTTTTTGCATAACAGGTTTCCCTTATTGCATAGACTTATAAATCATATAATTGTTATGATTTTTTTTATGTCTTGTTTGTCCTATCAATAAACTCAAAGAGCATTGTAGCTATCGTTTACGAGAAGCTTCTGGATCATCCGGTGCGAGTTTCCTTCCTCCGACCAGCTTCACAGTCATCATACACAGGACAAATCTGGAGCGTTTCCAGGTCTGTTTGTTGTTCCTTTGTCTAGTATATTTGTTAGTATTTTAGTTAATTAGTATATTAGATTGTTTAATTTCAGTGAGTTTTATCTCTTGTTCATAAAATTATAAAAATCAAAAAATATCTCTAGCTGTCTTAGGGAAGAAAGCAAATGAGTTTTACATGTTTTATTCAAATCTGCAAGTTGTAGATATTGTATATTTGTGAATAAGCTATAATTCAATTAGTAATTAGATAGTTAATTAATAGAGTTAGTATAGTAGTAATTAGTAGATTGTATTTATATAGTTAGTTAGATTAGTTTATTAGTTTGTTTTATTGTTAGTTGGTATTAGTTTGTTTTATTTATTGTTAGTTAGTTTAGTTTGTTTAGTTTTAGTTAGATTAGTTAGTTTATATTAGTTTACTCTTTGGTTTTCTTAGGACCTTAGAACGGCTAACGGAGTCGTTAAACCCGTCAGGGTGGTTCATTCCAAACGGCTTGGGTTATTAGACAACCCCAGACCGGTTCCACTCTCTCAGTTGACGGATGGTCAATTTCGCCCATCAACAAATGGCACTAGAAGGAGGGCTTGAACTTAATTAATACGAGGCGATCGCAAGACTCCTCCACCCCCTAATTGCTCAATTATAGTGACTAGAATCCGTTCACACGATAATATCCCTCTTCAAACAACAACTACTTCAACCAAAGATCCACAGATCACAGTTGAGCCAGCAACCCCTAATCCTACAGGTGGTGATATACAAGAGATTGTTCGTCAATCTCTCATTAAAACACATAGTTCCTTAGCTCGTCTTAGGCAACCAAACTGTCCATGGGGTCAACCTTTGGACTTATCTGATATCAGAGAACAATTAGGTGACACTAACCTCACTGTGAATCCTACAGATCCAAACTTAAATCCTGCTGCAGGAGGATCTGGGATACCTCCTTCACCACCTCCCTCATCTCCTTCTTTTTCTGGAGGAGATTCCTCTTCAGACGAAGGTATTTCACCTTCTCAGCCTTCCACACCCACTACCCCAATGGCAAATCAGAACAACCCTGCTAGACCCTGGTTGGACCAGGATGCTGTAGCTGTACCTGGAGCCCAACACCCTTTACCTAAGCACCCGGAGAAATGGCTTCCCAAGTTTGATCCTGATTCAAAACAGATAGCAGAAGATCATATCAAAAAAATTATGTTAGCCATTAGACTCCATAATGTTGAACATGAAGATGTTTTCTGTAGGTTGTTCCCTTATACTTTTGAGGGTAATGCATCCACTTGGTACTTTTCCCAATAGCCCCATACCATCATGTCTTGGGAAAAGTTTGATTCATGTTTTTTGGAAAAATTCGGAGACGGTAAACCTCCAGAAGTTTTAGTCATGGATCTTTCAAGATTAAAAATGAACCCAAAAGAAAAAAGTTAAATATTTTAATCAAATATTATTAACACTTAAAAATCGAATGCCTGCATATTCTATGCCTGCTAAGAGTCTTATAATAGCTTACTACACTAAAGCTTTGCATCAAAGCATAGCTATTTGGGTTAAACAATAAAAAAAGGTCATGTTGTTAGAAGCCTTCGAGGAGGCCAGCCAAATAGAAAAAGACATACTTAGACTTAAGGACTCTTTGAGCAATGAAACTGAAACTAGTTCTTCTTCCAAAAAGAAGATTGAAATCCTCCCTAGACCCACACAAAGTAAAACACAACCTGAAAACTCTGATTTGGAAAACCTAACTAAAGTTGTTCAAAAACTGTCTAATCAAATTATAGATTTAAAGAGGTCGACTGAAGAAGCTTCCTCGAGTAAAGGACCCTACAAACCTCCTTTCCGAAATCTGTTTCCTACCAATCGACCTAACCCAACCCTCGAAGGCCTAAATCTAGAAAGTTTGCAATGTGCCCTTCAAACAATTCTAGAAGCCCAAGATAACTTGATACCTCCTGAGATTCCTGAGGAGGTAGCAGAACCAGAAATAGTTCAAGAAGAAGAGTCTTCTCCAAACATCTTTGGACACTTCTCAAACAACATCTTTCAAGCTAACTTCGAGACTGTTCACCCTTATAACACTAGGAGTAAGACTGCAAATAAGCCTTCTACCGAGAACACTACTACTTCACCTCCAAAGCCATCTAAATCAGCAGAATCTAAACAGAGTAATGTCAGCCCTAACTTAGATTATGATGTTCTTGAAGATATTAAAAAATTAAGGGCTAACATTTCTATTTATGAGTTATTGAAGTTTCCATTTTTGTTACAAAAAATGTTGCAAAATATTTCAAAAAATGGCAAGAATGGTAATTCAATTGGTAACAAGGTTGTGCAAAGCAAAGTTCCGCAGAAGACTTCCACTAAAAATGATCCTGATCCTTAAGATAAAGGAATCCTTCCTGTAGTTCCTGTAAATAATGTAGATAAAGTAGCCTTAGAAACCACGAGTAAAAATCCACAAGCTACTACTCTTAGTACTCGCAAGAATGTACCTCCTTTTCTTTTAACTTTCGAGATTTTCAACAGAAATGTGCATAATTGTATGGTTGACTCAGGGGCGTCATCCAATGTGATGCCTTGGTCTATATGCCAAAATATTAACTCTGAAGTGGAACCATCTACTTTGAAAATTATACAACTTGATCGGACCGATGTTAAAGTTATAGGCGAACTAAAAAATGTATTGATTAGATTATCGTCTAACCTAAAGGTTCATCAGGTTATTGATATAATTGTTGTGGATATTCTGAAAGTGTATGGTCTATTTTTGAGAAGGGACTGGTTAGAGCAACTACATGGTTATTTCGCGACAGATTGGTCTCACTTATGGCTTCCACAGAACGAAAAGCCTAATAAAATCAGAGTAAACCGTGAGTGTTACCTCAAATTCATGGTCACTGATTTGAATGATCCTAATGAACCGTACACCCCCCCTGCTGATTCACTTGAAGTACAAGGGATGGACACCTTCTTCGGCAACTTCATGGCCGAGGTTTCACCTATCATCAATCCAGAACAACAGTCTGATATCGTATCATTCGTGCAGCCCGCACCTTACACACAACAATCTCATGAACCCGATGCAAATCAAATTTGGTCTCTGTATTTCGACGGGTCAAAGTCCAAAGAAGGATCCGGAGCAGGCTGCGTCATTATCGATCCGACAGGTAACAAAACATTGATAGTATGTAGGTTGGAATTTGAATGTACTAACAATACTGCAGAATATGAGGCTTTACTACAAGGTCTCAGAAAATCTTTGGACATGAACATTCAAAATTTAACCGTTTTCGGCGACTCTGAAATAGTGGTTAGACAGGTGAGAGATTCTATCCACTGTCTTTCTCCACATCTCAAAAGCTACCAGTCTGAGGTATGGAATTTAATGAATAAATTTTTTTCTTTTAATATAAATTCCATTCCTAGAATAAACAACTCTAAAGCAGATTTATTAGCTAATGTAGCTTCTAAACTTCTTCCTGCAGAAGGCTTGTCCCCAGACGCATTCTCTGTTGAGCTATTGTTTTGGCCATCCATTCCGGATAACGTTACAAATTGGAGAGTATTTGATGATGATCAGCAGATTATCAAATTTCTGCACATGGAAGAAACCTTTCAAGGCGCGGTGATAGATGAACGCATGCACAACGACAATTTGCATGATTTTACGGTAATACCTGATCTGAAGTCTCCTGAAGTTCTATCGGACATGGTAAATTCCATATCCAAATCTATTGTTAGATTAGAAAAGTTTTATGATTTTGAAGATAAATTTAAAAAGACGGTCAATTGTAAAACCAATAGTTCCTCGATGTCTTATGAAAAAGTGAATTTAGGAACTAGTGAGAATCCTCAGTGTATTAATCTAGGCTTGGGATGTTCTAGACAAGAAAAAGCTTCTTTTGTTATATTATTCAAATAATTTAAGGATGTCTTTGCATGGACGTATGATGATCTTAAAACGTTTGATCCTAATATCATACAGCATGTCATCCCGATGAAACCCCAAACCTTACTCTTCCAACAGAAACTAAGGAAAATGCACCCTAAACTAGAACCGACCGTTCAAAAAGAATTGAATAAACTCCTAAGTGATAAAATAATTTTTCCTATTAGGCACACTCAATGGGTGTCCAACCTTGTCCCAGTTTGGAAGAAAAACGGGGAAATCCGACTTTGCGTCAATTTCTGAAACCTCAATAGAGTGTCTGACAAAGATAATTATCCTGTCCCACCCATGGAACAGATCCTTCAACATGTATCTGGTTCCGAGAGGCTATCTTTATTGGATGGTTTCTCCGGATACAACCAAGTCCTGATGTCTCCACCAGACCCACTCAAAACTACCTTCCGTACTCCATGGGGCACTTATGCTTATCGCAAAATGCTCTTTGGATTGATTAATGCTGGTGCTACCTTTCAGAGAGCAATGGACATTGCTTTTCGAGGCTTAATCAATCACTCCATCGTACTTTACTTAGACGATGTGACTGTTTATTCTAAAAACAAAGACGATCATCTAGCTCACTTATGAGTTGTTCTGCTATGATTTCGTAAATACAACATCTCCTTGAACACCAAAAAGTCCATCTTTGCAGTGGAATAGGGTAAACTACTAGGATTCATTGTGCCTAGTGAAAGAATGATTATTGACCCCGAGAGGACTCAAGTCATCGCTAAACTTCCTCCCCCTACATCCAAAAAATCCATGCAGTCTTTCTTAGGCCAGATTAACTTCGTGAGAATATTTGTCCCCAGCTTCTCCGAAATGTTCAGGCCTCTATAGAACTTGATTAAGAAAGACACCCAATATCACTGCGGACCTACAGAAAATCAAGCTTTCAATGCCATAAAGAAGGCCATAATAGATGCTCCATCTCTCATGAGCCCTGACTTCTCTCAAGATTTTACACTCTATACTTTTGCCTCTAATCATTCCTATGCCGCAGTCCTAACTCAGAAGAATTCCGAGAACAATGAAGTACCCATCGCCTTTATGAGCTTAGCTTTCAAAGGTGCTGAACTTAACTACCCAGCGGTCGATCGGCAAGCCTACACTATTTTCAAAGCAGTTAAGCATTTCCGGTCCTATCTTTTGAAGTCAAGGATGAAATTCATTGTCCCCTACCCTGCCGTAAGGAACTTGTTAGTGCAGAAAGAGTTAGGAGAGAAGAGAGCTAACTGGGTCACCTCCTTGCAGTAGTATGACTTATAAATTACTGCAGTTCATATCGTGAGAGGACAAGGGTTGTGTAAGTTGTTTGTTGATTCGAAAACCGGACAGTAAGAAGATAGTGATACATCAAACCTAGGACAAAGTGATCAAAGTTTGATCTGTTGGGCACAAAACCTCGTTAGTCACTGGTACGATGATATTAGATTTTGCCTTGAACATGGGTCATCACCCCATCACCTAGACCCCGCTAAAAGAAGATCATTAAGACTAAAGTCTTCCTCCTTTCATCTAGTTAACGGTGTACTGTTTCGTCAGAATTTTGACGCTGTATTGATGCGTTGTCTCGAGAAAGACGAAGAAGAAAAAGTCTTGCTCGAGTTGCATGCAGGAGAAGCTGGTGGTCACTTTGGTGGCAACACCACTGCTCATAAGGTTTTAAGAGCCGGTTATTACTGACCCACGCTTTTTAGGGATGCCCATGCCTTGTGTCGTAAATGCATCATCTGTCAGAAAGCATCAGGGTGGTTGCAAAAACCAGCCTTTCCCTTGCAACCTGTTTCAGTAGATTCTCCTTTCCAGCAATGGGGCCTTGATATCATAGGTCCTGTTAAACCTCCGTCCTCAAAACAGCACAAGTATATTGTGACAACCATAGGTTACTTTACTCGATGGTCTAAAGCTGCTGTGCTAAGAACTGTCAACACCAGTCAGGTTATCGCTTTTCTAAACTCAAATATTATCACTCGTTTTAGTATCCCTGATTGTCTGGTCTTTGATAATGCTTCATACTTTTCTTCTCTTGAGATGAGCGAGTTCACTTTGGAAAAAGGAATAAAGCTAAAGTATTCTGCTAGTTACTACTCCCAGGGCAACGGATTAGCAGAATCAACAAACAAGAACTTGATTAAAATTATCAAGAGAACCGTGGCTGAAAATCACAAGAATTGGCACAATGCATTGTTGAACGCACTTTGGGATGATAGGGTAACACCTAAAGCTGCTATAGGTAATTCCCCCTTTTTTCTTGTTTATGGCAGAGAAGCAATTCTTCCACCTCACATTCTTCTTCCTTCACTTCAGTTGTCACAAAAAGTCCAAGAAGAAGATTGTCCCCCCCTAGAAAGCCGAATTAACGCTTTGATGAAGTTAGAAGAAGTAAGAGCCCAAGCTAAGCGTAAGTTAGATCAACATCAACAATTGGTTAAAAGATGGTTCAATTCTAATTCATCTTCTGATAGGAATTTTGAAGTAGGTGATCTCGTCTTGAAGTGGGACAAACCACACGAAGGAAAGGGTGAGCACACAAAATTTCAAAACTTATGGCTTGCACCATTTTTAATTGCTGAAAAGTTGGGTCCTAGTTCCTTTCGATTGCAGAATCTTGAAGGGCAGCTTGACACCTATCCGGTGAATGGCCAAGCCCTGAAAAGATACTTTGCTTGATAACTACCCTTGTATATTATGTAAATATTTCATTTTTGTTTTCACTTTCATTTGCTTTCTATTTCGATTTTGATTTGAATTTATCAGTTTGTGTTTTTTGAACCATACACATCCCTGTACGTTGAGCCATTCAGACAAAGACGATAGAAAAATTTCTTCACTAAAATAACTTCTGCAGATTTGTACAAACATCAATGGTATATCTCTAAAATTGATATCTATGTTGGAAAATTTTGTTGTTTTAAAGAAGTTTACTGATTTCAATCTCTGAGCAAAGCTCGTCATGATCATCTATTATCTTTTTACGCTGTCCCTTTTTCGTAAAGGAATGACTCAAAAGATGTCTCCCTATCGTAGGAAGTTGTTTTGTAAATAAAACATTTCTGGAGATAAATAAAGGACAGTGCTAAAAAATTCTGATGAGCTCTAAAAAATATATGTTAAAATATCAGGATTTTCAGCGTCACCCCGCTCAGTTATATATCTATAAAAGAAAATAAATAAATAAAATTATTAATAAGAGTTGTGGGAAGTGCTTGTAAACCCGCCGGGATACTGAACAGGTCTGCTGGCAGCGGGTAAATGCAAGCATGGTGCCAAGACAACTTCGTCGGGGTACTGAACAGGCCCGCTGGCAGCGAAGCAATGTTGGGTACATGAAAATCTGCAAAAAATATAAGAAACCTCTTTAAATGTCCTTTATTCTGATCTAGAACTTCTTGGCAGGATACAGATGTCAGAGTGGGTTAAATGGCAACCCTGTCGAGGCTATGGATGCCTACTGGCAGCAGTGGCCATGCCAACAGTATCAAAGATTTTATATTTAATATCATGACTTGCTGATCTTAAGACTGTTATTGGTTTTCATCTTTTAAAACACTGCTGGAAAAAATGATTGATGACGATGTTTGTACAATTTTTTGGTTGTTATTTTTTGAGTTGAAATTTTCTTGGCTGTCCTAATCTAAATTTGTTACTTTTGCAGAGATAACTGCTTCTTCCAGTGTGTCACCATTGTTGGCAGCCAATTAACCTTCTTCTATTATCCTATAAGCTGCCTACACCTATGTCTTGTGAACGTCAAAGCTTTTCGTCGC
Organism: Picea engelmannii; assembly: GCA_009831015.1. Taxonomy (NCBI): domain Eukaryota; kingdom Viridiplantae; phylum Streptophyta; class Pinopsida; order Pinales; family Pinaceae; genus Picea; species Picea engelmannii. Next base: position 117,456 of record ML789631.1, read on the forward strand.
ATTTTTCAAATAGACGACACCTTCATTTCTTGCGACATTTACACATTTGTCTTCGTTAAGTTTTCACGACTGTAAGCGTGAAAACTTCTCCTTTCGAAGTTGTTTTTTGATCATTATCTGAACTGTGGTTATTTCTTTTTTCATTTGTGCTTACCTTTTATTGATCGTTAGACGATTGGCAATATCCTTTGATCAGTTCTCATACTTCGATTGATTATATGACTTGAATTTTTGAGTTTGTAAGACATTGAGCATTTGGATTTGCATTTTATGACTTGCCTAATCTTTGATTCTGTGAAATGCATAAGGGTTTTGATTAAATTTTTATATATGTATGATAGGATCCTTATGTTAATATTTTTATATTTGTTTGGCTTGTCAACCATTCGGCACCTTGGTTAAACTTATGAATCAATACATTAGCGCATATTTGATTTTGGGTGTTGATTTGTATGTTGGGTGTTTAAACACTATGGCATAGTGTTAGCATGTATTGGTATGCACATTGCATTTTATTAGTTGTACACCTGACTTAATGGATGATCCACTATTATGAATTGAATAGCTATATCGGCGGTTGTACTTTGACCATAATTTTTTTGCATGGCAGTGAATGACTCCACCACCTTCGCATGCTTGCGTTAATGCTTACCCCTTTTGGCTCGATTCATTGCTGTTGGTTCGGGTAGCTCTGCTACTGTGTGTTGATGTATTCGAACCCTTCCATTACCATGCATTCAACTCCATGGCACCAGTCGTGCGAGTTGAACCCAATGGAAAACAGGCCCTGTTGATGTTTGACAATGCCCGCCAAGACATTTCGAGGGTTTTAACCTTTGCGTGGCTTGACAGTTTTCCATGACCTTCGATGGCTGTCGAGCCAAGGTCGGGGATATACAATTGGAGATTGATGAAAAGTTTATCAGTCTTGCTACGGGTTTGCCTGCCACTGGACAATGATGGTCCAAGAATTGCAAAGTCGAGGAGGTCCCATGGACACTGCTCTTCCAGTCGCGCAAAATCACCTCCTGTGATAGAGGTATGCCCGTGACCATGCTTAAAAAACATTGGCACGATTTATTAATGATAATCAAACAGTTTATCACCTGTGAAGGTCACTACGGGTTTGTGTTCCTACACCACCTTCGTTTGCTTATGGTTTTTATGGGATATCAGCTCAATATGCCCTATTATTTGCATCGTAGCCTGTTTAAAATGTCGAAGAAGTACAAAAGACACCAGGATGACAGTATCCTTTTTCATTATGGGCTTATCAAGCTCATCGTTGTCTATCATTTGACTTTGCACGAAGATAGTTGGAGAAATTTCGTTGCTCGGAATGGTTTCGAGGATTCGAATCCTACACAGGTCGACAAACCTGTGGTGAGCGAGGTCAAAGTTGTAACCCCAGTACCCTACCATACCCTACTGCCTAAACCCTCAGCCGAACCTCCTATCGACCTACCCTACACTATGTCTGAGAGTGTTGAGACTGTTAAGCCTGTGAGCAAAATGCCCAAGGCAAACCTCATTGCAAACGCCAAAGGGAAAAAGAGCCCGCTTAATTTCATGGATGGCATGAAATAAGACAAACCCCCTGTCGAGCCAAACCCTATCATGTTGAGTGAAGATTCTGATTTAGAGGTCGAGCGTTTTCTGGCCAGCGAATACCCTTGTTCGCAAGGTTTGTGTGCCAAACCCTCGTATGATTTCATATCAAACCTACCCCCCTGCCTAAAGGACGACCCTAAATACCCAGGCATTAAGTTGCCTTGTAAGAACTTCGGCCATTTGGCCAAACCCTCACCTGCTCTGTTTGAACCTTCACACTCACCCTGTGATCCATGCAATTCATGGTTGGAGCGGTATTATATTGATGTCCCAATACTCCAGTCAAAGATTCAATCTTTGGAAGACCAGATTGTTGTGTTAACTAGACAAAAAGCCAAGCTTCAAGCAGTGGATAGAAAACAAAAGACAACCGGCTCTATCTTGTTCAAGAACATGGAATCAGCCATGACCGTTGTGAATTCCAGGCTGGTATAATCAAGTGGTCTCGTCGCTACACAAGTGTGGAAAATTTGATATCGTTTTGTTTGTAAATAATCTAGGTTGTTATAATGATTGGTATTCAGTTTTAAACAGTTCTGTTTACATTGTGAATAGCTCTGTTATATTGTGTGTATTCTATATATAGCTTTTCTTTGAATAGAAACAAATCTTGATTCGATATACAATTTGATTATTCCTAGTATAGAAGTCAATAGATTTCATTTGGATTTGAGTGCTATGTTTTGAGATTTGATTGACTAGTTTATAAAATTAATGATTTGCCTCCAAATGAATTGGTTTGTATCACGCTCAGATTTGATTTGGTGATGATCCTTGTGCTATAAACGGTTTGATTAAGTGTGATTGTTACGATTCTTGCTCGGATTCAATTTCATTATCATTGGTATGCTATGACTGGTAAATATTTTGGGAAGATATTTGTTACGATGCTGTGTCATTTGATTGTTTCCGAGTTAAGGATAACGACTCTATTTCTTTGATGAAAACAATACACTCGATTAACCTTCGCGCTCGAATCGGGAAATGAATCCAAATCATAACAACTGTGTGAAAACTTTAGCCAATCGATTCGCTCTGGTTCTAATTTGGTAAGTTTGTTCTATGAGTTGAGTTTAGATTATAATTGATGCTCTGTATTTTAATTTTGTGAAACGAATGGTCAAACCTTGTTATGATTCGTTTGATTCAAATGATTGTGATCAAAATTGGTCGGTCTTGTTTGCTCGCCGTGCAAGGATAAACGATCGAAATCTATGACAGATTCTGTTTGATCCTTTTACGTTTTGGTTATGTGTCAGCTTTGGTTTGAATTCGTTCACAATCTAAATCTTTTCCTATACAGATATTATGGTAATCTTGTTCGATGCGATGATTTCTCCTGTTGATGAGACAAGTATAACGAAGTGTTTGCAACTGAATATCGAAACGATCTCATTCGATTTGCTGAGAAACGATTATGATGCCGTTACATGTGATTTCATTTGCCCGACTTGTAACGATAATCGAAACAGAGTATTTCTATCTTTGAATTCGATTAAAGGATTTGAATCTTTTTTCTATATCGTTACAGCTATAACAAGTGGAAAATGATTTTGCTGGATCGGATTGTATCTATTGTTTAACAATCACATACGATATGTTTGGTTATCAGTTTCAATTGGATATGAAACGATTTTCAAAAACTGTTTGGTTTTGATTTTGTCTACCCGATCTATGACTTCAGTCGAAACAGAGTATGCCTGTCTCTCTATTCAGTTATTGGATTTTGATGCTATTTGATTTCAAACGATATAGCATTTTCAAGTGAAATGATTCATTTTAAAATGATTATTGGAAGATAATTGGATTTAATTCTTTTAAAAGATTTGATTTGATTTCAATTTCGATTCTGTATATTATTTTAGACTAGCTACAAAATCAGATCATTCTGTAGCTAAGTCTGTGGAATCAGATTTTTATTGTTTTGCTCATAAAATATCTCTCTAACTTGTTATTTTTGGTCCATTTCAGGTGAATTCGAAATTGCATTGGATTGGATGGACAGTTTAGAGGATATTTGAAATATTTTGGTTTCAATTTAGTTTCCTAGTTTAGTTGATTTTGGGAATATCTTCCCAGATTATGTAAACAGTTTGATACTATCCACAGGGAGGTTTTACCCTGTGGAAAAACTTATAAATACTCATTATTTTTTGCATACGATCTCCATTTTAGGCGTGTGATAGTGTTGGAAAGGTATCATCAAGGAGATTCATTTTTGGGGCTCAATCATTCCTTTGGCTGTCATTGAGGAGCTTGATCCCGAAAAACCTTCATTTAGGCTCTCAAAATGGCCCCGGAAGTTAAAACTGCTAAAAATAGTAAATTGCCAAAATTGTCAAAAAACTATTTTGAGCCAGTTGGAAAAGGTGGGTGGTCACCGATGTCCATATGGATCATTATTAATCAATAAATCATGCCTTTAACATTTAACTTGCAGTAATACATTTAACCAATAAATATACAATCACATAAATGAAACAGTGACACAGTGATTTTTCATGAGGAAACCCAAAAGGGAAAAACCTCTTCTTCTTATGAATGAAAGGCAAGCTCCAACTCCTCTTTACATTATTATTTTGTCTTAGCTACAACCTAGATAAGGCTTCTACCTATGTTTCTTCACCTATTGAATGGAAGCTACAACTCCCATATGTACAAGCACCAACTTGTACAGGAGACTTTTATAGTCTCCCCTTGCTCCTCCCTACCACCCTGAAATCATTCTCTATCACTAAGAACTTGCAAACCAACTCTTTATCTTCTTTGTCAAAGATTAAGAATTCAAATCCTCTCTGCATAATTCATTCTTGACCAGACCACTTAGATTTATCAATCTGTGTATGTGTCTTCCCTCCTCTATCTTTTCTTTTCCTCAAATTTTATAGAGTCGTATATATCCCATAATCCTCTCTTTTTATTTTCTTGCAACATTCACTTTATATATCTTCCTGTATCATCAACACGTACAATCGAACTCTCAAGCTTCAAAGAATCAGTTACAATAACTGAATAACTTCCTTACAATAATTCTTATTGGTCAAGGCCTCAAGAAGAACAGTAGCCACACGATCAGTTTAAATATTTAACCAGCACCATTCGATGATCATACATTTGTTTTGTCTCAACATAGAATAACCCTCGAGTGCTTAGGCAAGACAATTGTACTTAAACCATATGCCCATTGGCTATGACCACGGGCTTAACTAAAATGCGTTTCACATTTTGGCATTTCGACATTCCTATGATGAAGTGTCTTGACACTCCAGGTCGCGATCCCCAAAATGGATCTTGATCAACGGTCCACAAAACTTCATAATCTGATCCCTTCTTTTCTTAATCTAACGGCTGACAGGATTTCGACGTTTTTTCCTTTCGGGTTTTCAAGACTCACAATAGTCCCTTTCGACATTTCAACTTTTAGCGTTTCATAATTTTGGGGTTTGCTACTTCAAAGGTTAAAGTTCCTTTAATCTTTGATTTCCCAGTCTGCGAAACTCCGAAATGGAGTCTTTGTTGATGTGCCTGTTTCGGGATTTCGGCGTTTCATATTTCGCAACTTCCGGACTCCTGTGATGAATATTCTGGACTCTTGACTCCTCCAACTCTCGGTATCTAAAAATCTGAAATGGATATTAAGTCTTGGTTTTGCATTTTTCCATTCCATGTTTCGACGTTTTATCCTTTCATATTTCGGCATTTTGGATTTTCGCATTTCGACATTTTTCGAGTTGGAATGCTATCGCATTTCCTTCCTTTGACTTCTGATTTCCCAATATCCACATCAACGGTCCCACGACCTTTCGTGATCAGATGGTCCTGATCTCATCAGGACTTTTCACTCCAATCGACGGCCCACAGCCTTTCGTGAGTAGACGGTCCCGACCCCATCGGGACTTTGCATTTCGTGATTTCGCGTATCACAATGTCGAAGTTTGGAGCTCCTCCTTTCTTTCATTCCCAAATTCCGAAGGAACTCTCAACGAACCACCGTGCAGCTTCAAGTTTGACATTAATGACAAAACCTGTACAACAACCTGTGCAAACTGACCAACACATCCATCAAACATAAAATTTAAAATCCATATTTGTTGTGTGAGGCAGTTCGCCTCTTCTCACTGCTTGTTGCCTTTTCTATCTTCTTTGTTGATTTAGATTTTTCAACAAGGGAATGATTTGATCTTTGGGGTTGAATTTCATTGAAAACATGAGAATTTGCATCATTATGTTAGGCATGAGAGGTGACTGATTCTAAAGACTAATTAGAAGACTTAGATGGAGAGGCCACTTTCTTGCATTTATTTGTCAAAAGATCAAGGATGGTAGTCTTTAATATCTTACTAGCATGTGAATATTGGACAGGGGAGATGACATGGTCAACTTGTTGGGCATGCTGGTTTAATGGAGGTGGTGGAGGTAATGGTAATGAAACAATGGGCCAGCCATTGTGATGAATCACAAGTTGGTGAACAAATTCCTTCCACCCATCATTGATGGGGAATTCGGGTTGAAGAGAAACATGAGCATGGACATGAACATTAGAAAAAAATTGGCGAGGTTGAAAATGGGGTCTCTCTAGTCTAGGATGAGGTTGTAATACTCCTTGACCAACCAAGTTGAAGAACCCATCTTGAAACAATTGATTTAATTTTTGCGGGTCAGCATCAAAGTGAATGGAAAACCTGGGTCTCCTATGTCATCTTTGCCAAAACAATATTTATGCCCCCGTTTCCTCCCATGCCATGGCTTCCTCTACTACAAAATCTCATATCTAAAGAAAATTCAAATTAGAATACGAATCAAAATGACTAATCAATCGTCAAATATTTTGCCTAAAGATAAAATTGAAATATTGTCTCCTTCATTTCACACACTAGAGTACATGCAAGGCATTCATCACTCTGCATATAACAACCATAATAATTTTCCAACTTGATCCATAATGTATTAGAACGGGGAGGTATAATGATATAAGGGATATGATGGGAGTTATAATGAATGTAAAATGAATTTATGACAAGAAAAATATGAATACTATTCTAAACACAAAACAAATGTTCAACCCCAAATTCATCTTCTATACTTATATCACCCTCTTCATTTGTATGCAAATTACATCAATTTTGTTTATACTCCTCATTGAAAATTTGTCTTCTAAAATCCTTTGAATAATCAAATCTCTTATGCAAATAGAACATGGGATTAAACAAAATGATTCGGGAATAAAGAGGGGGTTATAATTATCGTAAAGTGAACTTAATGAATAGGAAATGTAATGGTCAATGTCCTCTTACTATATATTTACAATTCATTCAATATCAATAATCATAATTGATCCCAGGTCAAAACCTTTTCTCCATAATTTCTGGATAATAATTGACCAAAACAAATTAACAAAGTCCCCGAAATTCTTCACATCACAATGTTTGAGCTCTCAATCATTACTCATTTGAACTATGTTCTATCAAACTTCTATCTATTAAATTCATCATAAAATATCAAAGCAACAAAGTGTTGGATCATGTTGTCATTGATGCCAATGGTTTGATTGATTGATGTCAACTGATTGATTGATGTCAAAGGAGTGATTGACTGATGATTTATGTAATATAATATGTATTGTCCTTGATGAGAATGCATAGATGAAGATGGATCAATGAATTGTCATCGATACATGATGAAGATGGATAGATGTGGTTCCATTGGTATATGATGCATTGTTGGAAAAATGTATAGATGACTCATTATTGTCTTATCATGATTGATAAGGTGCACAAATGGATGAACTCCAAAGTGGTCCCCTTATGGTGAAAGCCCTCACAGGAAGACACTTTGCGGATTGAGTTATCCTAGAAGAATGGTTGGAGGACCCATGCTCTCATTATTGTCTTATCATGATTGATAAGGTGCACAAACGAATGAACTCCAAAGTGGTCCCGTTATGGTGAAATCCCTCACGGGAAGACGCTTTATGGATTGAGTTATCCTAGAAGAATGGTTGGAGGAACCATGCTTGTATGAGGAATAATGAGATGAAGATCAAGGAAATTGTTGG
>ML789631.1:131228-142477 GCA_009831015.1 Picea engelmannii
ATCAATGGAGAGCTTCTTGTGGGAATATATTTTGGAGTATTGATGGAGAGCTTCTTGTGAGAGCTTCTTGAGCATTTTTGGTGTGGAACACTTGAGGATATTGAAGATCTATAGGTGAATGAGGTAACCAAGGATATCTAAGCGGAAATGCTGAGGAAAGCGAAGAAAATAAGGCTTAAATGCAAGGAAGGATAAATTCTTTTGATGGTGCTTTCTAAGGTATGTTATTTACAGGTCATCTCACCATTTTCGCTATAACTTTTTTTCTATAATGATTTAGATCCTGAAATTGCTATGAAAGTGAGAAAACATAGCCAAGTATCTGTGGTTAACAATTTAGATTGCGGGTCATTGTAGTTTGAGAGTTACACTTCGTGGAAAATAGGGTTTGTGGCTAGTCCTGAAACTAGTCAAAATCAGGTGTTTCGGGTAAAAACGTCATAAATTCTTCATAACAGATCCAAATTTAGTGAGAAAAATTGTGTTGGTTATATTATATTCTATAGTATGCTCTATAATATTTTCATATCTACTTATCAAATATTTTGTGCGGGGAACACTCTACAAGGTTTCTCTCTAGAATAAGCTAGAATTCAACAAGGTATGCCATTTTTACTATAACTCCTTTTCTAAGAGGTTCCAAGTAGTTCCAATTGGAGGAATTGCATAAAACACACTGAAGAACATTGTATATCAGTTTCATATCTTTATTTAGTATAGGTACAAAGTTATGATTATTTCAAGTTAGGGTTGTTGACTAATCCAAAACTAGTCATGATTGAGACAAGCAATTGATGAGTTGGCACATACATGAGGTGTATAGTTGATGATGTTGGTACATATTGATGAGTCATTGTTGATGAGTAGTTGAAACATGATTAGTATGTACTTGGTACGTGTTTGGATGCACTTGTTTATGGTATAGGTTGATTACAGGTTGTTTGGCACAGGTTGGTGCATGGTTGATGCTCTTGTTTATGGTACAGATTGATATCTATTGAGGATTGTTGACTCATATCAATTGGTGCTGAGAATGCAAGATGAGTCTTGCATATAGAGCTGGTGCTCTTGTAGAGCTGTACTCTATTCAGTTGTTGCTGATAAACCCCAAGAATTGTAGTCTGTAATAAAAAGAAAATTGTACATACATATTGTGTTCTTTGTGTTCATTGTGGTGATGACTTGTTGATGATATATTGCTGATATATGTTGTTGATATGTGCTTACATCTAACTAGTTATAAATGAAAAAAATGGGTAATGAATAAATGTTGAATTCTAATTGATGAGTTTTTGTGCAAGAGGGAATTTTTGGGAAAAAGAGCCCCACACTCATTCACCCCCCCTCTAAGTGTGGTAGGTGTGTCCAACACAAAGTGCATTTGGACTCGTATCACTATCATGCATCAGCTCGCAAGAGGTTGAACCTAGATATTGTTGAAATAATGACTGTAAAATAACATTCCAACCAACAATCCCAATAACATGTTGTTGGGGACTCATAAAAATGAATTTGTAGAGATCAATATCAGTAAACAAGTCATGGCATAAAAACTAAGTCAAAGGAATCCATACAGGTTTTGCAACAACACCAAAATTTATCCATCAACACACCGAAGCAAGGAGAGAAAAAAACCTTTGTTTTGAATCAAGAACTAATTTTTGCAAGTATTTCAAAATCATGTATAGCTGAGAGAAAGTCGAAATGAGAAAAATCAAATTGTTCAAGGGTTTATAAGACTATCAAGTGAAGATGGGAGGTTGATATCATAATCAATTTTAAAATGACAATGATCATAACAGAGAACAATGTCGAGCTATAACCATGATAAACCATACCCAAATGATACCCACATTCTTTCATCGTTTTTGGGTTAAAAAAAAACTATTTGTGACAACACTTATCACAACCCATCGTTTTTCCAAGAGAAAAAATAATACAACAGAAGTAAGACATGGGTATGCCAATAGCATCTATTTCGTATTCCCTTATTCTGTTGCAAAACACAATTCCCAAATGAGTGAAAAATGAACCCATCATAACAAATCCAAATGGGTGGTATCAAAAGTGTTCATCACTAGAAGTCTCTTGGTTCGAATTCCATTTTCATGTAAAACAAAAATGCATGCAACCTAGGTCGTGAGCCTTCCTTGCATTTAAAACCTTTATCATTTATTTTATATGATCTCAACAGAGCCAAATGCCCATATTGAACAGAGAGACATATCCATAGTGCACAAACAACATGCAAACAAAACAAGCCAATATCCCAATTTTATTAGAGAAAGAGTTAAAAATTGATGTTGGAAGAGCCAATATCCCAATGTCCCTTGAATTTTCTGTAAGATGTTGTGTAGATCAATGTAGGGATACATGTGCATGTTTCCTTTCATCTCTTCCAGTGTTGTTTATTGTCCATTGGTGATTCCTCTTGACATTCACTGACATATATAAAAATCATTCATTACTTGATTTCTTCAATCACTTGTCATGCTCAATTGACCATACTTTAAAGCATTCATTGATTTCCTTCTGACGATATAACTTCTGCTGATGATTTCTCTTTCCTTGTTTTGCTTGTGCCTTTTACTGCTTTCCTTTCTATGACCAACTGATTTCAACTGACAACCAATTACACTGATTCCCCTTGTAAATACATTGTTATGCATTTTTTCTAAATCATATCTTCTATTCCTACTAGGCATCTCATGAATCTATCTCATATGTCACAAATTGTCCATAAATTTGTTACTCAACTGTCCACATTGCTAACCCATCTACCATTGTATTGTTCTGAAGAATTCTTTGTTGCAACTGTTCATCACATATTCGTATTTCTTAGATTGAATCAAATACTTCCACTAATCCTTGAACTTGCACTGAATGTATCTATGCCTGGAAAGTATGTCAAAGGGATTTATTTTTTATTCGATTCCAATTGTTCACTCATTGTGATATATCTTTCCAGAACTTCTTAGGAATGTATTCTGAAAGATGCTCCTCAACCAATCAAATTGTCATTTTGTACTTTTGTCATCTGACTTCTCTGAATGTGTATCTGCAAATACTTCAAACTACTTGAAATATGGTTCTTTGAATTGTCTCAGCTACTACATAGACTCCCTCTCTCCAATATTATTATTAATGGGAGTCTCCAAGTTGGATGGATCAGAAAAATACTATCTCTGATGTGCAGTAGTCTTCATCTTCATCCGTAGATTCGTCACCTTTCTAAAATCTGACTTCTTCCTTTTCATCTTCTTTCTAGATTCTGACATCTTCCTTTCTGCTTGTAGATTCATTATGCACTATGATTCCCAAGAGAAAAATATCTTGGGCCTATTCATTAATCACATGCTCTTCTTTTCTTTCTCATACTACTACAAATCTTACGATCTATGGGACATGTTCTTCATCCATTTGATCTTTTTTCTTTTCTTTTCTTCTCCAAGCATTCTTGTATTCGATATCAATTTTTTTCTTCATGAAGGTATTTATCATGCTTCTACAATCACGGATATGTGTCCATAGTTGTGGAATTTTTAACATTCAATGTTAAGTGGGGCCACATAAGCATCTCTTGCTTGAACAATTCTTCCATATGCTCTAGAATCTACAACCTTATGTCCAAAGTTATCGCAATTAAAAAAATGACCATAAAAGAGACTTTGATATCTGGGAGTGTATGATCTTTTTTGCGGTGTAGTCCTTCTCAATTCATGCCTTGGTTGACCACGATATTCTCTTGTGTTGATTCCTTCATCATGATTGAAGCTTCTTTGATGTTGATTGCAGAGGGCATTCTTTGATATTCAACTCTTCTGTAATATTCTTCTTGAGTCTTCTTTATCTTTAGAATGTTCTTCTTTGGGGACTTGAATTCTTACTTCTTCATAGAACCTTTGATGACTTATGCATAACTCTTTTGCTTTTCTTCATTCTTCCTTTTTAGCAACCTAGAGTGCTCTTGTTCAACTTTATTTTCTGATGATGTGCACGTTTATCTCTCTTCATCGTTCTTGCTGATCTTGACAACTTTAACTCTTAACATGACAACTTCTGCTTCAATATTTTCAACCTCTTCTTCTTTCTTCATCATCTAGATCTTCATGACTTCTTTGTTCTCTTGGATTCTTCTAGTTGGATGTCCAAGGTGATTGTCTCTTCTTCAAGTCTTCTTTCTTGTTGATTAAATTATGCTTCAAGATAGTTTAAATTCTCAGTTCTTTCCTTGAGATGATCTGTCAAAAATCTTTTCTCTCTTCTCTTATTCCTCTCATTGTGCTGCTATTTTGTCTTCCAAACACTGCTTCTCTTCCATTTGAATTTTCTATGTTTCGTCAACCCTTTTGGCTTCTTCCAATTGAGCTCTTAAATTTTCGATGACCTGTTGGGCTTCTTCGGAACCTTTTTGAGAATTTGTCTTGACCATTTTGACCATCAAACATCCGTACTCCATTCTCAGTGTATTCCATGATCTCCTCCTAGTGGTTAGACTGCTTCTTGAAGGACTTTCTCTGATACCAATTGTTTGAATACTGAGAGGGGGGGTGAATCAATATGAGAAATTTTTACCACTTTTAAACACAATATATAAACTTTAATTTAATCAGAATTTTATCATCAATGTATCATCTATGAATGCATTCAATATATATATCATAATCATGTAATCATAAAAAAACATCACATCAAGGACACAATACACCAGTATTTATATGGAAACCCAAATGGGAGAAAACCACATAATGCTTTCTTATATATATCAAGAATTCAATCATAGGAAGCACCAACTTAAAAAATCTCTAGCTGCAACTGGAAGGAGGCTACAACCCCCTATTCTTAGGCTTCAACCTGGAGGAAGCTAAAACTCCCTGAATTCTCTAGCTCCAACCAGAAAGAGGCTACAACCCCCTAATTTCTCTAGATCCAACCGGAAGGTGGCTACAACCACCTTTCCTTGCCCCATCCTGCTACCCTAAAATATAAGTGTAGACCAATTGTCACTGCCACAATCACTGCCACTGTCACTACCAATGTCACTGTCACTGTCACTGTCACTTCCATTATCACTACTACTGTCCCATCAACCTTTCCAGCTTGTCACTATCATGTCAACCAACCTGTCACTATCTCATCCAAGAAACCAGATCCACTCTCATCCTCATGTAACTCATGCCAAGATCACCACAAGAATATCTCAAACCATATGCTCAAAATCACTGACACATGTGTTAGGGATCTAACCTCTCTAACCCCTCACATAGATAGAATAATATAGTTTCCATGTAATAAAGGCCGACATTAGTTAATAAGGCCTATTTAATAAATATGAACAACTCAAAGTAAGAAGACCTAATAGATTATTCCACTTCTATAAGAAGATAGAATTAGTATAAATAAGAGTAAGAGGCATGAGAACGCTTTGTCTTGAGAATTATTGTAATAGATCTCTGCTCTGGTGGAGGTTTCCCCCTCAAAGAGGCAGGTTAACATTGTTTCCTATAAATAAAGGTATTATTTTTGTGTTTTGTTTCCATATATTTTGTTGTTCCACTGCTATATTTTTGTTATTTGTTATTATTCCACTGGTATTCACTTCGATATTTCTATTTTCTGCTATTATAATAGATATGGCACCTAACAAGTGGTATCAAAGCACATTCCTTGGTAGGATTTGTGGGTTAAGGTTTTTACAGGGTAGAGACGTGTTTCGATGTCTTTAAATTACAAAGATCTGTCATTCAACACATAAGTCTATGGTTAGGGAAGCATACACACAGGAAATAAAAGAGGTACTTAATCTCAAATTGTTGGACACCCTTGTAACCCATATTGGCACCCCTTCAAGTGGTATCACATCAGAGAACGCCTGTATATAGACTTTCACTTCCACATACCTTTGGTATATCAGGAGCCCTCCTTGGTATCCTGAAACCAAACCTAGATCAATCGATCAACTGCTTGACTACTATAGTGCCACCAAGAACAACACTCAGGAAGATACTCTCTTATATCTAGGTAATCGGGTAGTATGGCTAAGGGTATGGTCCAGCCTCCTTAGTTAGTGCCTTGAGATATTGGGCCGAGTACTATTGTTTGACCCTGTACGTATATCAGAGAGCTATAGCACAGTGAAAACCCTTGTCTGTAGGTACCTTGGAAACCCTAACCCCTAGGAATGAAACAAAATAGAAAAGGACCAGAGAAGACATATTTCCCTACAACCTTTCCTCCTGCATTCGGGTTGCAAAAATTACAAACATAAAAGGAACACAAAAGATCTATTACCTTTCCTCCTACATTAGGGATGCAATAATTACAAACAAAAAAGGCACAAAGAATATCTATTGCTCTACAACCCTTCCTCCTGCATTCAAGTTGTGAAAATTACTATTTCATTTTTTCCTCTTAAGAATTTGGGCATTTCGATACTATGGTATTATTCAAATATGCATACAACCTTAGAGAAGTGAAAAAAAGGAAAAAAGAAAGAAAAAAAAAGGGAAAAAGAAAAAAGGGAAAAAAGGAGAAAATAAGTATGGGGCCTTCCAACAGCCTTATTTCAAACATATCTCATTGTATTCCCCCTTTTTCCTAGATCATTGTGACACCTATCATTTTTAACCTTTTTTTTACCTCCCCGCAACCTTATTTTAGACCTATCTCATTGGATTCCTATTTTCCCCTTGATCATTGTGATACTATCATTTTTAACCTTTTTTTTACCTTATCACACCCTTATTTGAGACCTATCTCATTGGATTCCTATTTTTTCCTTGCTCGTTGTGATACCAATTATTTGTAACCTTTTTTTTTACCTGCCCACACCCTTATTTGAGACCTATCTCTTCAGATTCCCCTCTTCACCCTAATCATTGCGATACCACTCATTTTTTACTTTTTTTTTTACCTGTGGCCCACTCATCCACTCATGGCTCCCACCTGCCAAGAAGAAACCAATCAAAAACTCAGTACTGACCTTACTTCCCTTCAAGCCCAAGTAAATAGGGACATTTTTATCATTCATGCAAAAATTGACTACATCCAAGCCCAACTTGGTACCCAAATCACTCAAGTCCATTTTGCTCTCAACGAATTCATGAAAAATTTCTAGGGTCGTTCCTCCTCTGACCCACCTTTCCCTACTGAATTTGTTGACTCAAACCATCCTTTATACTCTCATTCCAACTCCTATTTGGTGAGATGAGTGCATGGAGAAAATTGACTTGAAAGCAATTCTTTGCACCAAATTACCTTCCAGAAAATTATCATCAAACAAATCTATATATGTGTTTACAAATTAGGAAAATCTATCCCTCAGATATACCATTGAGCAATGATATATCATAGATCTAGATAAACCAAACACTGATACTTTATGACTCTTTTGACATTGATCTATTTTCAACAAAGAATTGATTTACCTAATTGAATGTCTTTTACACCTACTAAAAGTGCTTTAGTTCTCTCACAATGGCACACTCCTCTTATAAATGATCTTACACAATTGTATGGAGCATTATGAAAAATATGATAAACATGGACATGGAGACACCAAATCTCATAGAATTTAGATCCAAAATTGGATCCATCTAATGCAATAACCCAATAAAAAGAATCAATAGCTTTACATCTACATTTTGTCAAATTTCATACTATTTCAAAAAATTGTGTCATACAGATTTCAAAATTCTGAAAATTCTTAATGGAAAAATGCAGATCATAGTTATCAGATATTTCTAATTATCTGAATTAAATTGGAAAGGCCCATAGACCTTGAGGATTAAAAAAAATTTAATACCATATGTAATGGCCCCATCCAATTACAAATATAAATGTAGAAGTGATTCAAAGGAAATTATAGAGTCATATAAACATTGTTGTCCAATAAGGGAAAAATTTATTAAATTACTTAACTTGCAGGAGCAGGAGAAACAGTGAGGTACTTACATGTGGTGAAGAAACCAACATACCTATAAGTCTAGGGACTTTAGGAGTGTAGTGCTACCTTTATCTTTGATCTGGAAAATGTAACAACATAATGGGGGACAACTCTCCACCTAACCATAGACCTTGCTACCTTAATTCTGAGCAACAGGTTGGTTAAATTTTAAGCTATTATTAGGTTTATTTTGAATTTACTAGATAACCATAGCATATATAGGATCACTGAGAAAAACAAAATCACAAGATACACAACATTTATCCTGGGAAACCCTCATGGGGAAGAAAAACCAGCAAGAACTTCCTTAATATAGATAGCCAATACAATGCCAAGACAATAAACCAAACAATAGAGAATATCCTCTCCCAACTAATGTCTCTCTCTCTCTCTCTTCCTTCTTCTCCAACTGTAGCTACCAAACTTGCGCTTTGGATGATCGAATGAGTGAGTGAATAAATGAGTGGTTGGATTCCTTTATTTATACAAACTGGAAAGTGCTGAAAGGAGGTATCTCTTCACTGGCAGGGATGACTTGTCTTTTTGGGTGGTTAGAACCACTTTAATTTTCCTAGGGGACGACTTCTCAATTTTCATATTACAATTAGGGTTTGACCAATCCACAAAAGGGGATTTAGTCATTTACAATGCCCGACATGATCAATCCACAAAAAGGGATTGATCTGATGAATAATACATCAATAATAAATATAATACTCTTTGCAGTTACAATATTTTAACACTCCCCCTTAACAAAGGGTATTCTACAACATCATCAGGAGAGAGAGAGAGAGGGAAACAACATCAACAACATCTGGAACATTGTCTGGCATATCTATAAATCATCGAAATTTTTTCTCATCATCAATATCATCATTCACAACAGGGAGCTGGAATGGCATCATCATCTGCATCAACATGGATTCATATAACACTAATACATCATCATCAATAACAAAAACCACTGGATAACATTGTCACCTAGGCAATATCATCAACTGGGTAACAACATCAACTGGATAACAAGAGGCATCAATATAATCCACTTGGTCATCTGGCATCACGATCACTGACTGGTTCTCCATGAATCCATATTAAAGAAGTTTTGTTCTCTTTATCTTCGCACAGAAGATACTCATTCTTTCTTTCATATTCACACAGAAGATACTCTTTTTTATCTTCACACAGAAGATATATTATCTTCACAAAGAAGATATTCTATGAATTTTTCCATTCCTTTTATGTTCTCCCTTCTCTTGTAGTCATCTATCTCACCCATTCACTGGGGAGGACTACTACCATAGATTCACTCCTATTCATCCCACATGAACTAGAGAAGATAATATGCTAGCTTGGGCAAGACTAGAATCCCTTTCCATGATCCACACAATATCATGAAACAAACCTCAAGAGCCAACTAACCATTCCACATGGTCAAGGTTTGTGTTCCAGGATACCCAATCCTTGGCTAGAGGAGAGTATCTTACCACTGCCCCTTGGAGAAACATCCACACTCCTCTCTACGTGTTAAGCCCTAATATTGGCTCATTACCCCTTAATTG
This sequence comes from Picea engelmannii, assembly GCA_009831015.1. Lineage (NCBI taxonomy): Eukaryota > Viridiplantae > Streptophyta > Pinopsida > Pinales > Pinaceae > Picea > Picea engelmannii. Next base: position 140,736 of record ML789631.1, read on the forward strand.
GGGCATATTATATTAGTAATGTTATTTTATTTATGTCGACTTTAGGCCATTAGTTGTAATTATACCTCCTAGTCTCCTATATATACCAAGGAGACATTTTCATTTTGAATCATCTTGTACTTGAACATTTAAGTGGGGTAAAATGAGGTTTCCCCCTCAAAGAGTCTTATTATTCGAAATTATCTCTTTTAAAAGGCGTTGAGTACTTCTCCTGAGGTTTTTCTATGCTATATTGATGTTTGGTTCTTAACATATGGTATCAGAGCTTAAGGTCTTGGGGTTTCGCTGCTATGTCTGAGACACCGTGGAATTTTTGCTATAACATTTTTTCTACAACGTTTCAGAAGGAATGGCTTGGAGGATATTTAGTAAATGGATCAAGGTACGTTGGGTTCAAAATTTAGCTCTTGAGGCCTCATACTTTCGAAGATACATCCTGTACAAGATAGGCTTCTGGAATCATCCTGAAATGAGTCATTGCAAAATTTTCGCTATAAAACCTTTTCTGTAATGTTTCAGACCTTGAAATCTAGAGGCCATTTACAGAAATTAGTAATTTATCTGTGGTAAAAATTTCAGCTTCTGGGTCATCTTAAATTTGTAGATACACCCTGTGTAAGATAGGGTATCTGACTAGTCCTATTGACTAGTATCAAGAAGGTGTTCTAGGTAAAACAATCATAACTACTTCCTAGAGTATACAAATTGCATGGGACTAGTTGCATTGGATCGTGGACAGCCTGTAGTATTTTGGGTGCGAGTTTTAGAATTTTATATGAATTATTTTGTGCGGGGCACACTATACAAGTGAGATCTCCTGGAAAGTCCAAAAATCGACAAGTTGTGGAGAAGTTACCGTAAATTCCACTTGGCACATCCAATTTTGATCAGACCTATGGCATTGCAGAGAAGAAATATCAGAGAAATACATAAGGGAAAGTGTCATGCCCAGAAGGGCCAAAAATTGGGAGATACAACAGAAGAAATATTGTCTAGCAGAACCACCTCAAAATCAACGTTCAAAAGTGATACTTGGCCAACATGCCACCCAAAAAGGGAACTTCTACACCAAATAAGCCTCCAGAAATTCCTACTTGGACTCTTGATGAAGGTGAATAAATGCGTAGGGACATAAATGAACTACAAAATAAGATGGATTCAATGGAAGCTAAGATGGATTCAATGGAAGCTAAGTTGGATACTAAGATGGATTCAATGGAAGCTAAGTTGGATACTAAGATGGATTCAACGGAAGCTAAGATCATGGAAGTATTGAAAAATTTCGTAACAGAGAAGACACCTAACAGTGAAAATGCATCCCATGAAATTCATGATGTGGACACAAGGAAGGTGAATCAAGAATGGAGAAACTCCAACTTTGGTTTGAAGACCAACCACGTTCCTAAGATTGACATGAGGAAGTTTGATGGCAATGACCCAATTACATGGATACTTTAGATGGAGCAATTATTTGATCTCCATAATGTGCCACATACACAAAAGGTACGAATTGCTTCTTTATATTTAGAACCTAATCAATTTGTTTGGTATCGATGGCTTTTTTCTCGCAAGTCACTCGTCACTTGGACAATTTTCATAGAAGAAATGATAGCACACTATGAGGATACAAGCAGCAATACCTTCTTTAGCCAATTGATAAATCTCAAGCAAAAGGGTTCAGTTACCGAGCACATTGAGAACTTCCAAAGATTGAATATAAAGGTAACCGATATTCCAGATGA
>ML789631.1:194494-205892 GCA_009831015.1 Picea engelmannii
ACACTGGTGTACTGTGTATGTGTGTGATTGTTTATTTATTACTGCTCATTATTGGATAATAATTCTACATTGATATAACATTTGAAGAAAAAGGATTATAATTATGCTATTACTGATTCACCCCCCCTCTCAGTAATCCAACAGGGAGTTGGTGCTTCCTTCTAGTTGGTGTTAGAGAAAATAGAGAGTTGGTGCTCTCAACAAGTAGCAGCTTGCAAAACAGAGGTTGCAACCTTATTATGAGTTGGTGCTCATATGTATGATAATGTAAAGAATGTAAATATTACTTATCATATAAAGAAGAAGAGGTTTTTTCCCTGTATGGGGTTCCTCAAGAAAATATGTCTCTTTATATCTCGTATGTGTGACTGATGCTGAATATGCTATTTCTTATTGCCCTGCATCATTGTGATTTTCATTGAGTGCTTTGTAAAGAATTAAAAATAAGTATAATTGTTCAAGCTCGGTAAACAACTGATTCACCCCCCTCTCAGTTGTCCAACAATTGGTATCAGAGCTGGCCCCTTTTATCTAAGGGTAGATCCTAGAGCTTAAACATGTCAAGCCATGAAGGAAATTCAACCAATAAGGCCCCTCTGTTCAATGGAACAAACTTTTCCTTCTGGAAAGTTAGAATGAGAACCTACATAATGGCTTTAGGTGTAGATGTCTAGGATGTGGTAGATACTGGTTATGTAAAGCCAGTTGTGCTAGCTAATAAGGATGACAGGCTAGAATTTAGCTTCAACGCTAAGGCTATGAATGATATCTTGAGTGGGCTTGCAGAAGCAGAATTTGTAAAAGTTATGCACCTAGGAACTGCCAAAGAAATGTGGGACAAACTCATTAGAAGTTATGAAGGTAATGAGAAGGTAAAGGACACCAAGCTTCAAACCTACAGAATACAGTTTGAACAGATGAAGATGAAGGAAGATGAAACAGTTGGAAAATACTTTATGAGAGTAGAAGAAATGGTAAATGCAATGAAAGCACTTGGTGAAAAAATTGAGGAACCTTCTTTAGCTCAGAAAATCTTGAGATCTCTCCTAGATAGGTTCAACCCGAAGGTCTCTGCTATAGAAGAACTTAATAATCTAAAAACCTTGGAGTTTGATCAACTTCTAGAAACATTGACTGCTTATGAAATGAGAATAGTTAAAGATAAACCCACCTCCAGAGAAGCATCATTCAAAGCAAACAAGAATGAGGATTCTGAGTCTGATGAAATTGAAGAAAAATTTGTGAAGAGACTGAAGAAGGGATCAGGAAAATACAAAGGTAAACTGCCTTTCAAATGTTTCAACTATGGTAGAATAGGTCATTTTGAAAATAAATGTCCCCACAAAAGAAAGGATCAGACATATGATGACGAGGAGAAGCATAAACAAAGAAATTTCTTTAAAGAGAATAACTTTAAGAAGAAAAGTCTTTGTGTAAACAATGAGGATGATCCTTCAGATGATGAAGACAATGACTTCCCTATTGAAGATAAACTAAATGACTTCATACTTATGGTCAAAGAGGATTATGATAATAACAACACAGGAAGTGAAGTTAATGAAGAAGAAGCTGTGGTTGACATGGAAGGAGAACTGATCAGTGCACTGGAAGAGATTGACAAACTAAGAATTAAGAATAGAAAGAAAAGACAGTTGTTGATACAGTTCGAGAAAGACAGTAAAGAACCTGATGAATACCTTGTCCTACTAAAAGTAAAATTAGAAGAGGAAAAGAAAATCGAAGACATTATGAAACGACAGTTCTTAGAAAAGAAGGCAAGATGTGAAGCATTAGAACAAGAAGTAGTGAAAACTAGGAAAGAGATGGAGAAATTTCAAGCCTTGTACAATCAAAATCTTTCAAGTATCAAAGCCTCAAAGGATTAGCCACCATTCTGAATCAGCAAAGGAATCCAAAGCTGAAAACTTGTTTGGGTTATGAAGAGGGATCAAGCAGTGGTAAGCCAGGAAATGAAGAACCCATCAAGTTTGTCAAAAGTACAACCAATGACAACAACAAACCTGCAGAAACAAAGGAAGACAATCAGCCACCCAGGATGAGTAAAGAAAAAGGTGCCAGGACTAAATCTGTAGAACAAAGAAACAATGCATTCTCTGCTAAAAGATGTCATCAACATGGAAGAAATCGATTTGCTCAAAGAAGACAACCACTTTCCAGGTACAAAGAATTTTTCTATGGTTATTGCTTCCACTGTTCTAATTTTGGTCACAAAGCTGTAAATTGTTCCTTAAGACTTAGACATGAGAAATTAAGATTTCAAAGGAATAAATACTTCCCACAAAAAAGATTGATACAACCAAGTAACAAACCTTCACAGTCTGCAAATTTCCAAATTAAGTCTAGGGACATGCAACTAAGGAGGTCAAGAAATAATCAACAGTCAATGAGTAGACAATGTTGGAACAATAAGTTTGACATATTGAATAATGAGATTGAATGCTACATCTGTCATAACTTTGGACATAAATCTATTGATTGTCGTTTAAGGAACTATGAACCGGATTCGAAATCCCCTGCTGAAAATGTCAAGTTTTGGAAGAAGAAAGAAAGTGACAAGTGTGGATTAGTATTGTCCGCTCAAAGAAAAACAAACCCTTGGTATATAGACAGTGGATTCTCCAAACATATTATGGGAGACAAAGGCAAGTTTATCTCTAAGTGAAAACAAATCAGGAAACGTAACCTTTGGAAATGATGCTCCGAGGAAAATAAAGGGTAAAGGGATGGTGAGCTTAAGTAATGGAAAAGGAAAATCCCAAGATGTTCTACTTGTAGATGGGATGAAACATAATCTGCTCAGTGTAAGTCAAATGTGTGACAAAGGATGTGAAGTGGTGTTCACATCCAAGGACTGCAAGATAAAGTCTGTAACCTCAGGACAACTAGTGGCCAAAGGCATAAAGACAAAAAATAATTCATATGTACTGAAAGAAAATAGAGAAGAATGTTATCTAAGCAAACATGATGAAAGTTGGTTATGGCATAGGATACTTGGACATATAAAATTTGACCACTTAATCAAACTCAAAAAACTCTAGGCAGTAAAAGATATTCCAAGAATATCAAAGCCCCAAGATTCAATGTGTAAACCCTACCAAGTAGGGTAGCAAAATAGGACACAATTTAAGTCCAAGAGATTTACTTCAACAGAGAAACCACTCCAATTAGTTCATATGGATTTATGTGGACCATAAAGACAGGAAGGCATAGGGAAAGAAAACTACTTCATGTTGATTATCGATGATTACTATTGACTTACTTGGGTTGCCTTTCTCAAGGAAAAAGTTGAAGCATTTGAGAAGTTTAAAATATTTAAGGCTTTAACTAAGACTCAAACATGCAAGAGGTTAAAGGAAGTAAGATCAGACCGAGGAGGAGAGTTTATGTCAAGAGACTTTAAGGAATTCTATGATGAGCATGGGATCAAGAGAGAATACACAATCCCAAGAACTCCACAACAAAATGGAGTTGTTGAGAGGCAAAATAAAAGAGTGCAGGAAATGGCCAGGTCAATGATGAATTAGAAAAACATTGGTCAAACCTACTGGGTAGAAGCAATACACACAACAGACCATGTTCTTAACAAATCTCACCTCAGACCATAAAGTGACAAGACACCTTATGAACTGTGGTTTGGAAGACCTGATTCAATTAAACACTTCAAATTATTTGGGAGTAAATGCTACATAAAGAATAATAATGAGAACCTCAAAAAATATGATGACAGGGCTGATGAAAGTATCTTCTTAGGGTGTGCTACAAACAGTAAAAGATATAGATGCTATAATAAGAGGCTGCATAAAATGGTTGACTGTATTGATGTAAAAGTTGATGAAGGAATCCCAGCAAGAGAGGTGTACAATAATGAGTCTTCTACAGGAGACACAGCTAAAGATGAAGATGAACAAGTCCAAGAATCAAAAAATGAAGACTCTGAATCAGATGAAGACACTCAGACAGACTCAAATCAACAATTGACTACAAATTCCTCCTCCAGAATCATTCAAAAGAATCATCCTGCAAGTTAGATAATTGGAGAAAAAGACAAAGGTGTACAAACCAGGAGAAAGCTAATCAAAAACACTGAACAATCTCATATAGATTGTATATCCATGTTGGAACCTAAGAATTTTAATGAAGCCAACAAAGATGAACACTGGGTTAAAGCAATGAATGATGAACTTGGTCAGATTGAGAAAAAAAATATGTGGGAGATGGTTCATAGACCTGAAGGTAAAAATGTCATTGGATCCAAATGGATCTTTAAGAATAAGTTGAATGAGCAGGGACAAGTTGTCAGGAACAAAGCAAGGTTGGTCTATAAAGGATATGCTCAGATAGAAGGACTAGATCTTGATGAAAAATTTGCGCCCATAGTAAGATTAGAAGCTATCAGAATGTTTCTTGCCTATGCTTGTCATAAAAGGTTTAAAGTCTATCAAATGGATGTCAAGTAAGCTTTTCTAAATTGAGATTTAAGTGAAGAAGTCTATATGAAACAACTAGACGGTTTCGAACTGGCTGATAACCCTGACTTAGTATGCAAGCTGAAGAAAGATTTATATGGGTTAAAACAAGCCCCTTGATCCTGGTATCATAGACTGGATACGTATCTCAAAGATAAAGGGTTCAAGAGAGGAACAGTTGACAAAAATCTGTACATTAAAACAAAGGATAACGATCTGCTCATCATATTGGTCTATGTAGATGACATCATCTTTGGATGTAATAAGGATTCATTGGTACAATGGTTTTCTTCTACCATGGAGTCTGAGTTTGAAATGTCTATGATAAGAGAACTATCATTTTTTCTTGGTCCGCAAATTACTCAACGGACTGAAGGGATGTTCATTTCTCAAGAAAAATATCTAAGAGAAATGCTGAAAAGATTTCAAATGGAAGATTCTAAACCTGTGGGTACACCTATGGTTACTGGATGTAAATTAAGAAAGGATGATGACTCACCTGATGTTGATCAAAGATCATATAGATCAATGATAGGCAGCTTGTTGTACATAACAACATCTCGCCCAGACATAATGCATGTTGTAGGAATGGTAGGAAGATATCAGGCTGCACCTAAACAAAGTCATTTGCAAGCTGTCAAAAGGATATTCATGTATTTGAAAGAACAATGACTTATGGTCTGTGGTATCCTAGAAATCATAATTTTCAGTTAACTTCTTATTCAGATGTAGATTGGGCAAATTGTGTTGATGAGAGAAAAAGCACCAGTGGAGGAGCATTCTTCCTGGGTGACTATTTAGTAGCAAGGCTTAGTAAAAAGCAAGGTTCCATTTATTTATCAACTACATAGGTAGAGTATATTGTTGCTGCTACCTATTTCACTTAGGTATTATGGATGATTCAGACACTTGCAGACTTGGAAGTAAAATATTCTGCACCGATCCCAATTCATTGTGATTACACAAGTTCCATTAGTGTGTCTAAGAATCTTGTATTCCACTCCAAGACCAAGCATATTCCCATAAAATATCATTTTTTGAGAGAGCATGTCACCAATCAGAATGTTTAGGTCCATTACATTCCAACCACAAAACAAATTCCAGACATCTTTACTAAACCCCTAGCCAAGACACCTTTTGAATACCTCAGATAGAAGCTTGGAGTCATCTCGTCTCACACCTAAGAGAGTCCATCATGTTAGGTGGAGTCTTGTATTGATTGCATATCTGATACCTCCTAAATATACTGCAACAGCTCAGGGGGAGCGTGTTTTCTTTGACATTGATGTCAAAGTGGGAGAACAGAATAGGTACGGGTGCCTTTGTTTCCATCAATGCCAAAGGGGGAGATTGTTGGCATGTTTTACAGACAGTGTATGCTTGTCATTGATGGAAAGTACAACAATGATGATGACTTGAGCATAGGAAGGATGTGCCATGCGGGCACCATAAGTCTTTTGGGAAGATGCTGCAGAGAAAGCTCGACAAGATCAGAGTATGCAGTGATGGATCTCATTGAGATTTCCCAATGAATGTCAGATCTGAGCCCGAGGTCCGGCCGACGTTGGATCTAGGAAAACCTGCACACTCTTTAACGAGCAAGGTGAAATGAGAAACCCCAAAAAATTTGAAACAGACACCTCAACAAAGACCCCATTTCGGAGTTTCAGTTACCGAGAGATGGAGAAGTCAAGAGTCAAGACTCTCCAACACAGGAGTCCTGAAGTCGCGAAATGTGAAACCCAAAAATCGTGAAATAGGCGCATCGCTCGAAGTTTTGGATACCGGGATTTCAGTTACTAGGAGATGGAGAAGTTAGAGACTCTCAACATTAGGAGTCTCGAAGTGTCAAAATGTGAAACCCTGAAAAATTGCAATAGTCACATCGCTCGAAGCATTGGATACCGGGATTTCGGTTATTGTGAGATGGAGAAGTCAAAGACTCTCATCATCAGGAGTCCCGAAGTGCCAAAAAGAGAAATGACGAAGATCCAGAAACAGGTACACCATACCAGAGTTTCGGATACTGGGAGATGGAGGAGTCAAGAGTTGAGACCCTTCATCACAGGACTCCCAAAATCGCGAAACCCGAAGTCACAAAATGATAAAGACTCCATACTGGAGTTTCGGATACCGGGAGATGGAGGAGTCAAGAGTTGAGACCCTTCATCATAGGACTCCCAAAATCACGAAACCTGAAGTCACAAAATGATAAAGACTCCATACCGGAGTTTCAGATACCAGGAGTTGGAGGAGTCAAGAGTGAAGACTCTTCATCTCAGGAGTCCCGAAATTGCGAAACCCGAAGTCACGAAATGTGGATTTGCCGAAAAGAGAAACGTTGAAATACCAGACTATTGATCTGACTCCATTTCAGAGTTCTGGATACCGGGAGTTGAAGTGTTGAAACACTTCATCATAGGAGTGCCGAAATGCCGAAGTGTCGAAACGCGAAATTGACAAATGCAGTTTTTGAATAAGGCTATGGTCACAGCCGTTGGTCACATTGTAGAAGAGCTGTAGAAAAGAGTGTGCAAATTTAAGCTCCATTTTAGAGTTTCAGGCACCGCGACATGGAGAGGCAAGTATCACACGAATGGTGAATTGTCGAAAAGACGAAATGCGAAACACATGTAAGGCTCAGCCAGAGGTCACAACCATTGGTCACATTGGCAGAATATGGGGGAAGGATTTAAGCTCCTTTTCGGAGTTTCGGGGGTTGGGAAATGGAGAGGAGTAACACCCTCCACCACGGTGATCCTGAAATTCCAAAGAGCGGAATGAAAAAATGAACGCAAGATTTAGAGAAGTTAATCCAATGGTGCAGATAAAACTGAAGAAGATTGGAGGGCTACTGTTGCACCTCTTAGTGTAACTACTAGAAACCACTAATGGTTTCTGCCAGAGGACTCCAAGAAACTTCGGTGTGATTTCCAGAGGGACTGAAGAGTCACAAGGAATCTTCCAGTGGAATGAAGATTGTTCATGGAGACAATTGACAGCTGGCTGAGTGTTGGAGCTTGTAACTGCAACAGAGTAGTTGAGATTGACTATAACATAAGATGAAGAATCTCAACTACTGGTGATGTGAAGGCATGTGATGATGACACCCAGTGATGATGGAAAGATGGGATAAACAAACAGAGAAACGAAGAGCGGCCATGGGGAAGAGGAAGAGCACTTGACATGTAGAGCATGCAGAACCATTACATACAGAGAATGTACAAGATGCACAGGGAAAATAAGGTGGAGAAAAGAAGATATTCGGTTGTTGGTGTTGTGAGTGATGAAGGTATGTAGAAGGAGATTGAGTGCAGCAGCTGAAATGGATAGAAGACAAAAATTGCATTGAATGGGAATGGTGCACATAGCACAAAAACCAGAAGAACAAATAGTGCAATGGATGTGTGCAGGAAGATAGTGAGGCAGGCAGAGCATCAAAATCTTGCAGAACAGTGATGAGACTGGTAAGTCATTGTTGAACATTGTATCACTGTAATAAGTTCAGTAACAGATATTATTTCAGGTTGGTAGGGAGGTGCTAGGGAGGAATGGTGTCCTCAGAGGTTCAAGTGGGTGCTTGAACATAGGGATTTGTAGCTTCCTTCTAGTTGCTGCTAGAGAAACCAGGGAGTTGGTGCTTCCTTCTAGTTGGTGCTAGAGAAAACAGAGAGTTGGTGCTCTCAGCAAGTAGCAACTTGCAAAACAGAGGTTGCAGCCTTATTATGAGTTGGTGCTCATATGTATGATAATGTAAAGAATGTAAATATTACTTATCATATAAAGAAGAAGAGGTTTTTACCCTGTATGGGTTTCCTCAAGAAAATCTATCTCTGTGTATCTCATATGTGTGATTGATGTTGAATATGCTATTGCTTATTGCCCTGCATCATTGTGATTGTCATTGAGTGCTTTGTAAAGAATTAAAAATAAGTATAATTGTTCAAGCTCGGTAAACGACTGATTCGCCTCCCTCTCAATTGTCCAACAAAGAGTACCCCTGTGTTGACGTGCATTTATGACACACCATCAACGGGAAGGATAGATCTAGACCGGGGTTGTCCAATTAACCCAAGCCGTTTGGTATGATATAACCTGACGAGTTTAATGGCTCTGTTAGACAACTAGGGTCCTAAAAACAATGAAAGGAAATAAACTAACTAAAGAAATGATTTGAACAATCGACACACTAATTACAAATGTACAACAAGAGTGTTAATATACAATTTGAAAATTTTAAACAAAGCTTTGCGAAAGTGGTTGTTTGAGGTGATGTTTCTTAAACCGAGTAAGTAAAATCAAAACTTATTATAATTATCAAAACTATCAAACTATTAAATAGCGAATGAATATAATTGTAATGATTTGACAAAAGCATACAAAGCTAATTAACGTTTAGATAACACAATCATTATTCATTCATAAATAATTAAAATAAATAACACACTGACCATCCTCTAGTTGATCAACAAAACTAAGTTTTTTTCTCTGTGTTGTTTGATCTCATGCTTGTCCTGTATTAAGTGGAAACCTATTACAAGAGCAATCATAGTACTTCTAGAATAAATTCAAAGAAGTGTTTGATATTTTTGGAGTGAATTTTTAACAACAGAAAGATAAATAACTATATTTATTGTGACCTCAAGATAACCAACAACTGAGGACAAAAGAAATCTCAATCTTGGGCATTGATGTTATCAACCATTTGATATCAAAAGTAAACTCAAAAATAACTAAATAGTTGATTGATCACAAGTACAAACTGAACCAACATATCATGGACAAAATTTAAATATTTAACGATATGAAATATCATATGAAGACAAGACTAAAGATAAATCAACAATAATAACATCTCATAACATAGAATAAATAGGAGAATACAATGAAACTAGCATTGCACAATTCACACAGGTCTAAATCCAATAACGAACTTCTTTCCCATATCACTTCAAAAAATTATTTGTCCATACTGTAATCCAGAAAAAGTTGTCCTTAACACTGAACAACAAAAACTATTTAAACATGTCTTGGATCAATAACTTCTTATCATACAAGATAGAGGATGATCCCTGAAAATAAGTGTGCTTTACAAAAATAACAAACGGAACACTCCTGCAGGAGTCCTTACATAAAAAATAATTACATAAATGACATTGTTTTTTTTCAAAAATGAGAAATTACTAAGCTATCAAGCACTTAATCCACAATTCCTTCTACTTGAAAATAACATCATAAACTATTGTTTTCCTTTTGGGCAGCACTTCGATTTCTTGGATACCATGAGAAAATTCCAGGGCTCACCTTCGATTTTGGCATTTTTGAACCATCGTTCTCCCTCCTGGGATAGTCCTGTAGCTTGTGCTATGGAATCCTCGATCACTTCTAGTTGCAGATCCCCAATATTATCCTTGAATCCATCAAAATAATGAGCGAAATCCTAGGCCACAACGAATTTATTGTAAATTCTAACCTTGTACAATATCTACTGCAAACTGATATTCAGAAAAGAACAGAAAAGATACAATGGTAAATACAAACATTACACAGAGATTTTTCACCTGGAAACCCAAACCGGGAAAACCAGCATATATTATATCCATACAATTGTGTTACATTGTTTACAATACAATATGCATATAGGAGCCAACGGCATCCAAAACCCTAACCCAATGACCTGGATTAGTCCAAAACCCTAATTCCTTAACCGGAAATAGAAAACCATCGACAAAAAACCATGTGCTGAAAACCACCTAATATCATGTGGTCCCGGAAATATGTCGGCCCGGCGAAAATGTGTCGGCCCAAAAAAAAAATTTTTCGGGGGCGCTGCCCCCCTGCGCGCCCGACGCAGGTGCTCAGACACTACTACTCGTGCAAAGAATATAACACATACCCAACATTCTCCCACTTGTTGTTTTCTTTGCACACAGGGGGTTACAAGGTTACATAGTCAACAATCTAGGGCAGCAATGCCCATGGATCCTCTACACCAAGAGAACTTCTCAGTGCTCACAGACTTTGTTAATGAATCTGCAACATTCTTCAAAGTGTCCACCTTCATCAGTGACACTTTCTTTTCTTCAATCATGTCTCTCACAAAGTGATATTGAACATCAATGTGCTTTGTCTTTGAATGATAAGCAGGGTTCTTCGCCAAGAAAATTGCACTCTGACTGTCACACTCTATCCTTACAGCTTCTTGTACCAACCCAATACCTGAACACAATCTTTGTAACCACATTAATTCCTTACTTGCATGAGTGGCTGCCATGTATTCAGATTCTGTAGTTGAAAGTGCCACTACAACCTGTCTTTTGCTCATCCAACTTATTGCTCCTCCAAACAGGTTAAACACACACCCGCTTGTAGATCTCCTATGATCCAAATCTCTAGCCCAGTATGCATCCACAAAGCCATGTATATCAACCACTCTTTCCAATCCTGGTCTTCCTTTGTAGCACAATCCATAGCTAGCAGTGCCACGCAAATACCTGAAAACTCTTTTTACTACTGTCCAATGCTCCTTCCCTGGTTTTGACATATACCTGCTCAAAACTCCCATTGCATGTGCAATGTCCGGTCTAGTACAGACCATTACATACATCAAACTGCCAACTGCACTCGCATATGGAACACAAGACATGTCCTCCTCTTCTTCATGTGTCTTGGGACACTGATCCACAAATAACTTTGAACCAACAGGAATAGGAACCTTAACCGGTTTACATTCCTGCATATTAAACCTCTGTAATATTGTCTCGACATATTTTCTCTGATTTAACCAGAGCTTCCTCCTTTTTCGATCTCTTTTAATTTCCATGCCCAAAATGAAATTTGAAGCACCAAGATCCTTCATGTCAAATTTGGAGGACAACTGAGTTTTCACATCCTGGATAATCTCCTTGTTG
>ML789631.1:223885-247799 GCA_009831015.1 Picea engelmannii
GTAATGTTATTTTATTTATGTCGGCTTTAGGCCATTAGTGGTAATTATACCTCCTAGTCTCCTATATATACCAAGGAGACATTTTCATTTTGAATCATCTTGTACTTGAACATTTAAGTGGGGTAAAAGGAGGTTGCCCCCTCCAAGAGGCTTATTATCTGAAATTGTCTCTTTTTCAAGGCGTTGAGTACTTTTTCTGAGGTTTTTCTATGCTATATTGATATTTGGTTCTTAACAAAATTTGATATTTTCATACCAGGAATTGGGCATATTTTGTGCATAGTTGATTTGTTTTTTTGTTATGTTGATTTACAATTGATGTATTTATTTAATTTTCTGACTTTTCAACTGAATCAACTACCAATTTACAAAGGCCTTGACCTCTCACGATTTGTACAAGCACTATTTCGAGGTCATATTCTTGAACTGATGTCATCAAATTTTCCCTTTTCTCCCCCAGCTCTTTCTGCACTAACAAATTTCTCATAGTAGGGTAAGGAACAACAAGTTTTGTCCTAGACTTTAACAGGTAAGACTTGAAATGTTTCATAGCTTTAAAAACAACGTAGGCCTGTTGATCTACCACGGGGTAGTTTAGTTCTTCTCCTTTAAAGGCAAAGCTCATAAATGAGATAGGTATTTCATTGCTTTCATTATTTTTCTGTGTGAGTACAACAACATAATATATGTTAGATGCAAAAGTATATAATGTAAAATCCCAAGAAAAATCAGGGCTTATTAGGGAAGGTGCCTCGACTATGGATTTTCTGATAGAATTAAAAGCTTGACTCTCTTGTGGTCCCCACCTATATAAAACAACCTTTTTAATCAGATTTTGTAGAGTTCTTACCATTTCAGAAAAGCTCAAGACAAATCATCTAACAAAATTAATTTTCCCCAAAAAGGATAGCATGGCCTTTTTGAATGACAGAGGGGAAAGGTTGGCAATGGCTTCGGTTCTTTCAGGGTCAATTATCATTCCATATTTAGAAACTATAAACCCAAGAAATTTCCCTTGTTCTACTGCAAAGACTGATTTTTTAGGATTGAGTGAAATGTCGAACTTGCGACATCATTCTAACACAACCCTAAGATGCGACAAGTGATCTTTCTTGTTTTTTGAAAAAAATAGTGGCATCGTCTAGATAGACCACAACTGATTGGTTGATGAGGGCATAGAAAGAAATGTCCATTGCTCTCTGAAAAGTGGCACCGGAATTTATCAGTCCAAAAGGCATTTTTCTGTATGCGTAGGTGCCCCACAGGGTACGAAAGGTAGTTTTAAGCTGGTCTGAAGGAGACATAAGGACCTAGTTATATCCTGAGAAACCATCTAATAAAGATAGTATTTCAGAATCAGATAATTGTTGCAGAATTTGTTCCATTGGAGGAACAAGGTAGTTGTCTTTATCAGAGGTTCAGTTTAAATTTTGAAAATCGACACAGAGTCTAATTTATCCACTCTTCTTCCTCACAGGGACTAAGTTAGATACCCATTGAGTATGCCTAACTAGAAAGATGATCTTTGCAGTGAGTAATTTATTTAGTTCCTTTTATATGGTGGGCTCCAATTTAGGATGCATTTTCCTTAATTTTTGTTGGAAAGGTTGAGTCTAGGGTTTCATAGGAATTACGTGTTGTATTATGTTTGGGTTGAAAGTTTTTAAATCGTCATACATCCAAGAAAATACATCTTTAGATTCTTTGAATTTTTTTTATAAAAGTAGACCATTCTTGTTCAGAACACCCCTTTCCTAAATTGATATTTTGAGGATGATCTTGCGTCCCTAAATTTACAGTTTCGTACAGTAAAGAGGAACCGTTTGTTTTGCAATTGATTACCCCTCTAAAATTGTCATGTAGGTTATAAAATTTCTCCAAAATCGCAACAGATTTGGGGATAGAGTTTACCATCTCAAATGATGATTCTAGAGATTGAGGATAGGATATTGTCGTGAAATATTGGAGATTCTTGTCATGAGTGCTTTCATCAATAACTACATCCAGGAAGGTGTCTTCCATATGTAAAAATTTTATGATCTATTGATCATCATCAAATACTTGCCAATTTTTTATGTTGTCAGGAATCGATGACCTGAATAACAATTCAATCGAGAACGCGTTAGAAGAAAGACCTTCAATAGGCAACAATTTAGAAGCAACATTAGCTAGTAAGTCGGCTTCTGAATTACTCGACCTATGAATGGAATTTATATTAAATGCTAGATATTTGTGCATTAAACCCCATACCTTGTTTTGGTAATTATTAAAATGCGGTGATAAACAATGTATTTCATTTCTTACCTATTTGACTATGATTTCAGAATCACCAAATACTACCAGATTTTGCACGTCCATGTCCAATGCCTTCTTTAGTCCCTGCATAAGTGCTTCGTATTCTGTTTTTTTTTTTAGTGCATTCAAATTCCAATAGACATGCAATAAATGTTTTATTACATGTGGGATCGATGAGAACACAACAAACACCTAGCCCTTCTCGGGATTTGGATCCATCAAAATATAAAGACCATATTTTTTCATCGTTGGCAATATTTGGAGTACTTGGCAAAGTTGTTGCCTGAGTATAGGTTGTTACTTCAGATTGTTGTTCTGGGTTGGTGATAGAGGAATTTTCATTCATAAAATTACCAAAAAATGTATTCATTTCTATTGGGCCCGAGATATGATCACTTCTCTGATGGTTATTATACACTTTTTCCGCATGTACATATGTGTTTTTCATATTTTAAAGGAGATTTTTGAAGAATTTCATGATAAAATGGTATGATCGGCACAAGGTACGTATAATTCATGTTTAATGATTGTATCAAGTATAATTCATCATGTTTTATGATTTCCAAGAGCTAATTCATGTTTTTTTGGTGTTACAGGGAAAAAATGCACTGCATTTCTAGTTTCGACACTTGATCTGGCACTCCTTCCAGTACTCGTTTCGACACTCGATCCGACACTTCGTCCAACACCTCTTCCTACACAAAAACGTAGGGTGACTTGGAGGTTATGGTATTGGTGGCCAATGATGGGAAAATCATTCACGTGGGTTTTGTTCATAATTGTCCCCTCCAGGTACTGAACTCCAGACAACTCAGTTTCAGTTGTTCAAAGAGGGCGATTATTCGCTCGCTCTGTTTCGACAGTTAGGGAACCATTAATGAAATTTACCAATTTTAGAAGTGGTTCGAACCTCCTATGGTCGACCACTTGGCACATAAACATTATAAATACCACTAGGATGATCAGAAGATTGTTAACCAAGTAGAAGAGCCAATGTATTAGAGACAAATTCATTTTTTTCTCTGTTTTGAGTTTTTACATTGCCAGATTATGCCAAAACTACATTTTTGGGTTTTTATGGTGAATTCGACCCATTGAGTTCGTGGTGTGATTTTAGAGAGTGACCACGACTTGCTGGAGGGGCCACTAGCAGTCTGGTATCTCTGTGTGTGTTGTTCATGCATTTTATGATTTATTTGTCTCTTTATTTCCTGTACATGCATTATTAGATTATTAATTAGTTTGTTGTTGTAGTTTAAATTGTTTTGATTCCCTTTTGTAGGTTAGAATGACAGAGTGTGTTAGAATGCATTAATCTCGTAGATTAGAGATGAATTTGCAAATTCATCTACTAACGGCGTGTGCAAGTAGATATTACATTTTATTCATTCTTTTGAAATTTGATTTAAAATAAGAATTAAAACAGAGTAGAATAGATTTTTAGATTATGTTTTCTTTAACCAAGGCTTTGGTGGATGGATAGGGTTAGTTTCAGTTTTTATTGCCTATTCAATTGTTAATTAGATTTTTCTTAATTAGTTGTTGATTAATTTATTCATTGGTTTACTTTGTCATGCTTTAATTTATGTTTTAAGCATTTTCCTTATTACATTTTGAATTGTTAAGATAGAGCTAGTTTAGTTGATGTTATGTAATTTCTTGCTTAGATTTAGATTGCAATTTCAAGTTGTAGTTAATGACTGAATTTAGTATAGTATAAGTTTGCTTATATTAGTATAGAATGCATTTGAATTTCATAGATTAGAAAACAGTTTATTGTTTTCATAGAAGAGATAGTTTCTTTCTTTCATAGTTTAGAAAATAGTCTTATTTGTTGTTGTAGGATAGATAGACTTTGCTTTGATAGATTAGATAGTAGTTTGCTTATCATAGATTAAGAATTAGTTGTTAATCTTTATTTCTTTCAATAGAATAGATTTCCTTTCATGCATTGCATTGAGCATTTAATTTCCTTTCACACATTAGAAATAGTTTTGCATTAGGCATGTAGTCCACTTGCCTCTTAGGCTAGATAGTTGTTCAATGAGAAGTTTTGCTTGTAGTAGTTAGTTGCCTTTGGTTACTTGTCTTTTTCTTTCGTAGGTTAGTTAGGTGCCTTTTCTTACTTGTATTTTTCTTTAGTAGGTTAGTTAGGTGTCTTTGCTTACTTTTCTATTTGCTTTAATAGGTTAGGTAGGTGTCTTTGCTTACTTTCTTATTTATTTGCTTTCATAGGGTAGTTGCTCATTGAATGTAGGTTGGCAAGTTAAAGAAGTTTGTTTTTGTCATTTGCTTATTATTCTTGGTAGTTTTCTTTTGCTTATTGTTTGTTTTACATAGAGTTTTCATTTTCTTTATTAGGAACTATCCATCAACCCTTGGCCCAAAAGAATACTTAGGTTACCTAGTTTCCAATTGCTTAATATGGTTTGCTCATTAGATAATTTTTCTTGAGTAGATTAGCCTTAGATAACTACCTTCCTTAGTTAGACTATACTCCTACCAGCCTTCTACCTTGGGCATATATTTTACTACAACTCTAAGTTTACTTACCCTGGGTTGACAATTTAATTGAGGGTTTTTAGTGTGTTTTTAGTGCATACATAACACCCATCATTTTTGGTGTCGTTGCTGGGGAGTTGTCTCAAGGTAAGAAGTAGTTAGGAAATAGATCATCCTTAGACCTAAGCATTAACTTGGTGGTGGGGGACCTTTAAGACGAGAGGTAAGAACCTATGCATCTGCTATAGCAGGTTCCCCCAAACCCAATGGTAGTTTTTCTTTTTATTTTTGTTTTCTTTCATGAATAGACCTAGAAACCAAATGGTAGCTTTTTCTTTTTTTTTTCTTTTTTCTTTCATGAATAGGCCTAGAGACCCACAAGGTAGATACATTAAATCTAAATGAGACCTTTCATACAAGGTTCCTTCCGATCTCTTTGGGGGAAGGAACGTTCCACTTATAAAATCCACAGACCGATACCGAAAAACAGGAGCTAGCTCAACCCAAAGAGCTAAAGCAGTCTCTAAAAGAGACTAAAACAGGGAGCACTATAAAATAAGAAATTGAAGCATCAGTAATAGTGGGATAGGAGGCAAGACCACTCGAGATTTTTATAGGACCAAACAATACAACCTTTGTTTTCTTACCACCATCAGGAGATCCTAACTTTGTGGACATCATCTTTGTGTGAACCAAGTTTTATCAAATGGCAAGATGAACTCAGAAGCAACTTTTAGCCCCAGGGAACTTTCTCAAATCCTAGCAATAGCTGGGATCTCTTCTTCTCAAGAAGAACACATATTGACAATAGAAAAGAACTTGAATACCTCTCCAGAAATATTAGAAGAATCAAGGTCCTATGAGCTACAAAGTGATTTTTCTTTCCAAAATGCAAAGGAAACTGAGAAATTATGGACTACACCTAGTAGAGAGCAATCATTAAGACCTGAGATTGAGGAGTTATCAACATCCATCTTAGCAGATCCTTTATGTACTTTAGAAATCAATCATCCAAAAGAAGAGGATCTGCATAGCATGATGAAGGAGAGCATAGAAATTGTTGTTGATAAACATCAAGATTACATTGAAATTTGGTTTCAAGAGGTCATCAAGCCACAATATTATTCTCTTCTTCAACATCTTCTAATGCCAAAACAAGTAGGTTGGTTGGTTCTTCATATCCAGGTAATCACTGTGGTAAATTTTTCATATATGGATATGAGTATTTTTCTTATCTTGCTCCGCACATGGTTACATTGGAAGAGCTCTTACACTTGAATAAATATTTCCCTTTCTTTTTAGGTAGGGTAGAATAGTAAATAAAAGTTGCATGTTGTTAGTTTAGCTTAGAGTCTAATGCAGCCTCATTTTACATTTTTTTTAATAACTATGAGATAAATGTTCCTATGACTTGATCTCATTGATCTCATTAGTTTATTATATTTTAGAGTGTCGTTTTTGTGAACAGTTTTAGAGATCTCTGTAGGTATTTATTTCACCAGGAGTAGACAGTTTCAAGGATATATAAAAGAATAATTTATTCTTCAAAACATTGCTATACTTGAACCTTGTTGTATTCTAAGAATCAAATGAATAATGACTTATTGTAATTAGCCATATTTTTGCAAAGACTTTCATCTTCTTTTTCTCAAGGCATCTTAAATAGTAGTTGCTCTTGAACCTTCACCACCATATAAGGAAGTGACACCGTAACCATCAGGCTTAGAGGTCTCTTGTATAGTTTTTCCAAGAAACTTGAGTAAGTGAGTCAAGTGTCTTTATCAAAGAGTAACAAGGAGGTCTGATTAGCGGTTAGTCATGGAAACATCACAATAACTACAAAGGAAGAAAGTAAGTTGAGCCTAGAGATACCTTTCTGTTCTTTCTCAATGGGACCATCCACTGCACACTAAATATCTTGATTATATCATATCTTTAGATAGGTCACGTCCACTTAAGTACTCCTTACATCGAGAAAATAACTAAGTAATATAATGGAAAGTCATCCTCTAACATAAATACCATCCCAATTCAAAAAAAAAAAAAAATTGTTTTCAGAGCTGTTCCCCCATCTTCTTGCATAAAGCAATCTTATACTAAAATATTAAAGGATGGAAGGCCAGTCTCTGAGGGTTTAAGAGGCTAACCCACCGGGATACTAAATAGGTCTGCTGGAAGCGGGTAACGGCCTGTGGTATGACTAGGTAAACCCACCAAAGTACTGAACAGGCTTGCTGGCAGCGGGGCATTCTACCTAGCGAGGATGGTAATCTGACAAAAAATATATATAATAAATTTAAACTTGTCCTGATGTACGAAATTACTCGAAGACAAAGCTGACATGAAGTATGTATGGTTAATCTAAGGTTAATGAATCTCATACACTTTCCATTGGGAAATAACTCTTAAGACTATCGTGAAACTCTCTTGCCTCCCTCTTCTTATCTATATATATGATCTCTTATCCTATAGGTGGGGCCATGTTCTAACCATCTCGTCAGACCAATCTGTGAAATTTTATCTTTACACTTTTCATACTATAAATCTTCGACTATTGGGGGATACTGACTCGTTTCCTATACTTTTGATTGTGAGGTGTCACAATAATTAGGTGTGGGGGAGGGGTTCATGAGTTGAAAAATGATAACATTGCCTAGAATAAGTAAATCTTTGTAAAAAATTTGTATTATTTTCATGATATGGGTTATTACATCAACAATCATTTTATCTTGAAGTGCTAAACTCCTGTGTGCTATAAATTGTTGTATATGTCCTTAACAGACCACTCTGTTGGTTTATTTTTGTTAGAGATTGTTCATTGTAGGTTTGACATTACATGTTCTATGAAAGTGGATTGAGTGAGCATGGTGGAAAAATCAACAACAATGGAACACTCTTAGCCAGCCTCAACTCCTATTCACTATGTTCGTGGCCTCTAAGGAATCAATTTCCTTAGCCACAAATATACCAAGAGTTGGAGACCGTTGATTTAAACACCACCAATTTCCAAGAGCAATCTATAATAGGTTTTTCAAAACTGAATTTCAGAACATCTCTGGAGCTAAGGGATACTCCAAGGAGTGGATAAAAGAAGAGTTAATCAACCCTCTAATAGTCATCACCAGATTGATTACATGTAAAGGTATAAATTCCGTCTTTAAAGCCTATCAATTTCGATTATTAGCTCACTTTCAGTTCCATAAGCCATTGTAACTTTCCCTTTTACTTCTTGAAGAGTCTTGAGAAGATGTCTTCCCAAGTGAGGAAGGATGTAACCAATCCCCATAACAACCTATTTCACCACGGCCTTATCAAACTAATTTTCTTAGTCGAGTTGAAAAAACAGGAGAAAACATGGGATGAGTTCATTTACCAATTTTAAAACCCTCATATTACAATCAAGACTAGCAAGAAGACTCTTGATCTAGGGACTGTTACTCCACCCAAACCCTCATGCTCAAGCTATTCCTTTATTAGAAAAACTTGTTGATACCCCTACAGTCTCATCAGGAGAAAGGACCAAAAGCCTATTGCTAATTCATGGCACGAGGATGTGCCATATCTTCGGTCTGGGGGGAGTTTTCCTGAGCTAAAAATGCTAAGCATTGCCCATTTGTATAGCAAACCCATGAGAAGAGGAAGTAGGATTTTTGTCAAAATTTTGTCATACTATCTTTTTACAAAGTCTTGGGATATTATATCATCAATTGTTTGTATTGGTATGCTAAATTATATACTGTTGACATCAATGTGTGTTTTATAAGCTCCTGTGCATTTTTATGTTTATTCTATAGAATATTGCTTATACTTAACTACTCTTTGTGACAAATACATAGCGATTACAATTGCTAAATATTTACTGCCATATGTATTACAAGCTTATGAAAAGAGGAACAATTGTTTGAATTGTTACAGATCTATGAAAGGAAATAACAATTCTCCTGATTCACCATGCCTACCAGTACAAACCAAGCCTTTTTTTATTATTTGTCAATCTGTCAGTCACTCGTGATCAAGTTTTCTCTTTCATGTGATTGATAGGGTTATTAGGTCAAATTGTTATATTTTCAAAATAAAATTATCAAATACAATTAGACATGTCTTGGTTGTAAAATGTTTATTGGTGTGCCTAGGTGTCCTTACTACTACCTCCACTCATCCAAAGTCATAAATTTTCATCATGGTCATGTCATCATTCCTTGTCATCAATTTTCAAATGATTGTCTTGGTCAAAGATTTACTTCAAAATTGGTTCATGAATTAAGGAGGATGAATTTGACAAAAGTGAAAGAGGTTTTTGTCAATAATAGACCAAGAAACAAAAACCTCCCTCAGTTTATGCACATGTGTTATCATTTGAGATAAATTCCCCAAATACAGTTGCTATAGGAGGGTTTTTTGCACATTTGGACAGTTTGAATTCAAGTCAGTTTTTCAGAGAGTTGGAGAAGGAATTTGCAGTGCTTGATAGTTCCATTGTGTATCAGACATTATAAAATTTCCAACCATACCACTCTCAGCCCATAAATCCTCTGGGAAGGCCTCCAAAATCCCTCTCAAAGACCACGTTGTGCTTCTGCTAAGAGCACGTTGCGCTTCTGCTAAGAGCACGCTGCGCTTCTGCAAGTTTTGTGGAACCAACTTCAAGCTGGGATTCTGAGCCAATGAGAAAGTAATTTTGAAACTTGTAGGAGGTTTTTGTTCATAAAATACCAAAACACAACAAAATATCTCATTTTTTTAATATACTTTATGGTTTGGGATATATACTATCATCTTATAGGCCTATGCTTTCAGAAAATAAAACACTCTATTTTTTTCCTTTTTTAGCCATATTTTCATTTCGTGTTTTCCTAACAACGAAAAATGAATTTTTGAAAACCAAGAGAGTTTTTTATCAAGGAAATATTAAAAAACAATAACCTCTCTCAATTTCTAAATATAGGTTATGGTTGTGGATATATTCAATTCTCTTAGAGGCCTAGTTTTTCAGGAAATAAACCACTTCGTTTTTCCTGTTTTAGTAATGTTTTCTTGACGTGTTGTCCTAACAAATGAAAGTGAATTTTTGAAAACCAAGAGAGGTTTTTGTCAATGACATAGTAAAAAACAAAAACCTCTCTCAATTTTTACACACATTTTACTTTATTTTAGTTATAGGTGTCACTCTGATACCTATTTTTCATAATTTTGTCAGGCCAGAATTGTTGCGCTTATGGGAAGTCACTTTTGGAACTAATTTTGCAGAGGTAAAATTGATGTTTTGAATTGTTTAAAGGATCAAGGGTATAATATACATCTCAAGGCTTCCTCATATGTCATCAACAACCTCCAAAAACTCCAAACCCTCCAGTTCAAACTTAGAGAGCATGAAACATTGAGTTGTCATTTACACCATGATAACATTGCCCTACAAGCCAAGATGAATTATCTACAGCGTTAGGTTGATGATATTACTGCCACCAATAATAGTCTCTAGATGCAATTAAAAAACCAAAAAAATCCTAAGTCAAAACCCCCCATGCAAGAGGGAGAAGATTCTAAATCTAATCCACCCCCTCCTTCGCAAGTTAGTCATAAAGGGCAATTTCTTTTTGTTTGCAGTGGGACCTGCAAAATCTTAGGTGTGGGGTTAATGTTGGGCTCAAGATATGATCACTTTTATGACAGTTATTATACACTTTTTCCGCATGTACATATGTGTGTTTCATATTTTAAAGGAGCTTTTTGAAGAATTTCATGATAAAATGGTATGATCGGCACAAGGTACGTATAATTCATGTTTAATGATTGTATGAAGTATAATTCATCGTGTTTTATGATTTCCAAGAGCTAATTCACGTTTTTCTGGTGTTACAGGGCAACAATGCACTACATTTCTAGTTTCAACACTTGATCCGACACTCCTTTTAGTACTCGTTCTAGCACTCGATCCGACACTCCGTCCAACACCTCTTCCTACACAAAAACATAGGGTGACTTGGTGGTTATGGTATTGGCGGCCAGTGATGGGAAAATTGGGCACGTGGGTTTTGTTCATAATTGTCCCCTCCAGCTACTGAACTCCAGACAACTCAGTTTTAGTTGTTTAAAGAGGGCGATTATTCACTCGCTTTGTTTTGGCAGTTAGGGCACCATTAATGAAATTTACCAATTTTAGAAGTGGTTCGAACCTCCTATGGTCGACCACTTGGCATGTAAACATTATAAATACCACTAGGATGATCAGAATATTTTTAACCAAGTAGAAGAGCCAATGTAGTAGAGACAAATTCGTTTTTTTCTCTGTTTTGAGATTTTACATTGCCATATTATGATAGAGCTATGTTTTTGGGTTTTTATGGTGAATTCAACCTGCTGAGTTCATGGTGTGCTTTTAGAGAGTGACCACGACTTGCTAGGGGGCCCACCAATAGTCTGGTAACTCTCTGTGTGTTGTTCATGCATTTTATGATTTATTTGTCTCTTTATTTCCTGTACATGCATTATCAGATTATTAATTAGTTTGTTGTTGTAGTTTAAATTGTTTTGATTCCCTTTTGCAGGTTAGAATGACAGAGTGTGTTAGAATGAATTAATCTCATAGATTAGAGACGAATTTGCAAATTCATCTACTAACCCCATGTGCAAGTAGATATTAGATTACATTTTATTCATGCTTTTGAAATTTGATTTAAAATAAGAATTAAAACATAGTAGAATAGATTTTTAGTTTATGTTTTCTTTAACCAAGGCTTCGGTGGATGGATAGGGTTAGTTTCAGTTTTTATTGCCTATTCAATTGTTAATTAGATTTTGCTTAGTTAGTTGTTGATTAATTTATTCATTGGTTTACTTTGTCATGCTTTAATTTATGTTTTAAGCATTTTCCTTATTACATTTTGAATTGTTAAGATAGAGCTAGTTTAGTTGATGTTATGCAATTTCTTGCTTAGATTTAGATTGCAATTTCAAGTTGTAGTTAATGACTGAATTTAGTATAGTATAATTTTTCTTATATTAGTATAGAATGCATTTGAATTTCATAGATTAGAAAATAGTTTATTGTTTTCATAGAAGAGATAGTTTCTTGCTTTCATAGTTTAGAAAATAGTCTTATTTGCTGCTGTAGGATAGATAGACTTTGCTTTGATAGATTAGATAGTAGTTTGCTTATCATAGATTAAGAACTAGTTGTTAATCTTTATTGATTTCGATAGAATAGATTTCCTTTCATGCATTGCATTGAGCATTTAGATTTCCTTTCACGCATTAGAAATAGTTTTGCATTAGGCATGTAGTCCACTTGCCTCTTAGGCTAGATAGTTGTTCAATGAGATTTGAGACATTTTCATTAATAGAAGTCAGTTTCCTTTCATCATCTTGTTGCCTCTTATTATGAAATTCTCATGATTGGATGATACATATGAGATTTTGTGGTTGTGTTATAATGGATGTTTGATTATAATGTTGCTATGATTTTTTTTCAGTGTTTTGAACTTCAAGTTCAAGAAGTTCTTGTGACTGATTTTTTCTTCTCTTGGCTGCTTGAAGGCCTAATGATTATAGCAGACCTATCCACCTTCCTCACTAAGTATTCCTCCTATTCACTTTTACCCTTAAATCATTGACTGAAGTTAATCAAAACCTCATTTTCTTATGCATGCTAGCCCAGATTTACGTGTTTAAACATTCCTATGCTGAGGGTGATTCTCAGTGTTAACATTCTTGGCATCATTTCTAGGGAACAAATTGAAGACATTTCCCTGGGATTGAACGAAAAAGAAATATTGATTCTAAAGATATAAATCAATACATTAAATATTGCAGCTTGCACCTGGCGACTCCACTGTTTCAGTTGTGGCTCCCAAAGGTAGACACATGGGGTCTACTCCACATCTACCTCTAGAAACACCTGAAGTTGACCCAGAGAATATTATCAAGAAAGGAAAGGATTCTCAAGAAGGATTTTTAGCTACTGTACCAGGTAATTCTGGTCATTTACATGATTCTACTTTTAAAACTCCAGTAGCCATATCTAATCCTCCTCTTTTACCTTCTGCTGAAGTTTCTAGAAGTTTGGATTTTGAAAATTTTCCAGTTGAATACTCTTCTTTTAGCCCCAAATTGAAAGAATAAAATTTTGAAACCCTTTCTTCTCCTGATGTTGTAAGTTGGTTCATACTTGAGAGTCTTGAATATTTTCCTAATTTGGGCCTTCCTACTCCTCCTCCTATCAAAGTTACCATGACTAAAGAAGTGGAAACCTCTTTTCCCTTGGACCCTATACCATCTTCCTCTAAGAATCAAACTTTTCCTGTGAAAACTGAAACCTCTCCATCCAAGCTTCCTCTTTCTCCAAAAATCCAAGCTACATTTGTAGCTGTCAAAACTCCATCCCCCCCTTGTTCCCCTACAGTTCACAACTTAATGGCAGGTACTAATATTCCTAGAAATAGGATGGATGCCATAGTGGCTGCTAGGTATTCCCCTCTTATTTTACCTCATCCTATGAATTCTCTCCCAGTTGGAGACTACCTTAAGTACATGCTCAAGTTCACAGGGGAGGAAGACATAGTTGCAGAGGAACACCTTGTATCTTTTTATAGTTATGCAGATAATCTTAACATTGAGAATGAATATGTATGGATGATGGTATTTGTACAGAGCCTTGATGGTGAGGCTAGAAAATGGTTTAGGGTTTTGAATCCTAGATCTATTTCTGGGATTGAAGCTTTGGATGATGCTTTCTTGAGGAAATGGGGGGATAAAAATAATTTCGTTTATTATATTATAGAATTCAGATCACTTAAGAGGAAAGAGGGGGAATCCATTCCATACTTCTCAAAAATATTTAATAAAATGTACAAAAAGATTCCCACTGAAATAAATCCTACTGAAACCTCTACCAAGATTACCTATACCAGTGCTTTTGACCTTGAGTTTTGCCTCCTGTTGAGATAAAGAATACATACCTCTTTAGCTCATATGAAAGATGCATCCTTAGAAGTAGAATCTAATATATTGGTAGATAATAAACTTAGGGGAAAATCTGATAGAGACAGAAGAAAAGGTAGGGATGAAGCTTCAACCTGAGAATCCCCTATTGTCCACCTTCAAGTTGATGAACTTACAAAATTGGTAAAATCACTTTCTCTTGAAATGGAGAAGTTGAAACTTGAAGGAAAACATAGCTATAGGAACACACAAAATGCTAATAATAGAGGAAATTTCAGAAGACCAAATAATACCCCTCAGGTCCTCCAAAGAGATCAAGAAATAGGGATAGGGATGATAAAAAATTCCCAGCCCCTCTCCAAAAGAACCTTTTTGTTGATGAAGACGGAGAGGATGAAGAAACTAATCTTGAAATCTATTTTCTTGGTGACACCTATTCATCTCCTCATTTGACCCAATCTGCATATGAAGAGTCTGTCATGGATAGTCAATTAAATGAATTGACTAAAGGGGAAAAAACAAATGACAATCCTAGTAAATGCAACCTAAGGTCCTGTTGGCCCTTGACCAAGTTTTGAAGCTACTTGGTCACATTTGACCATTTTTGGGACTTCGACAGCCTGTCGAAGATGGAGCACCAAATGAAGCAAAGATCATGGGATCTCAGCCTATGTTCGGGCCCCTTTTTGGGTTTTGGGAAAATGTAATGGGAAAGGGATGTCGGCCCATGGGTTTACCCACGTTTAGGCCCACTTTTGTAATGTATAAATAAACACCTAGGCATCTAGTAGAAGGGGATTGTATCTATGTGATGTAAGATAAGTGCTAATAGTCTATGTAAGTGCTCTATGCATGACTATAGAAGGGTTACAGAGCTAAATGCAAGTTGTTGTAGAAGTTATAGAAGGATCTTTGTTGTACGTGCAAGGAAGAAGGATCTAGCGAGCTGCACAGATCTTTTGTTCTATGAGCAGTAGGGTTTTTTTTGGCTTTGTGTTGTAACTGATTGAAGATGCTAATAAAGAAGAATATTTGGTGGACGTAGCCCTAGGGTGGGGGTGAACCATGTAAATCTGTGTGTTATGATTTGTTCTTGGATTTGATGTGTTTATCTCTTGCTTAGTGCTTTGATATATTTAGATAGATCTATTTATGCTTTGTGCTTCTTAGATGTGTATGAATGTTAGATCTGATATGTATGAATATGATTAGTGTTGATCCAAGATCTGATCTATTCTACTATTGCTAAGTGCTGAAATACTTTAGATCTCAGTAAGTGTTGTGATGCTCTATGCTATCTACAAAGTATAATAAGGGTTGGATATTGACGAATGATTGATGCTAAGTGCTCTGTAAGAGATATAATCACAGATCTGTGTCCCAACTAAGGTTGCAGACACTTAATTCTTACAACTACCCATGCCTCTACCTCGGGTGAGACTTCACCTGCTTCGCAGGTGTTGCCGAAACGACCGATAGTTAGGGTTTTGTCGGTGCACTGTTATAGCATTGAACCCTGGGTCTACCCCTATGCCAAAAAATGGTTTCGTTGCCAGGACTGGAACTATGATTGCTGAGAACTAAGAAAGAAGAAGCTTTGTGAAAAGATTCATCCTAAAATTGTGGAAGCTCTGTGCATGGATTTGTGCCCTAGCACACAGTAATCCACTTGATATGAAAATCTCTGTGCTAAAGAAAGAAGGCATATCTAAAGAAAATAAGCGAGATCTAAATGCTTTGTGCTCTAAGAAAGGTTAAAGTGGAAGTTTCTGAAGAAAAGAGGTTAGATCTACAGAAAAGAGATAAGATATGTAATCTCTATGCTCTGATAAAAGTAAGAATAGTTAAAAGTTTTTAGATTTGGAAGCTTTGTTCTTTGTAAAAGTAAAATAAGTGAAAATTTTTGTTTCTAGAGTATGGATCTAGGTATGTTTGATAGATTTTGTCCTAGCTTGAAAACTAGGGCTCTGATAGATGAAAGAAAGTTTGAAATGAGTAGATATGATAAGAATAGTGATAGATATGTTATACCTATGTGTTTCGCCTCTTTTGTCACCTAAATGAGCAAAACAAAGGTGTTTACAAGTCCATTTGGGTTAGGTAGGAAAGACAACAGTGAATGAAAGAGTTAGAAACATTAAGCATGTGATATAAACAAAAGACTAAGCTAAGAACAATAAAATAAATTAAACTAGGGTGCATAAGGACATTAAAACAAGAAATAAACAAGACTCATGTCACCAATGGAAAGGATTGTATTAGTTAAAAGAAAACACCAAAGAGAAAGGGAGACTTTCGGTCCCCTCTTCCTCCAAGGGAGGGCTCTTGAATCCCCAATATTGAGCTCAAATTACAACTATCCAACTTGAAAGAAATGGTGAAGAATCCCAACCTCATTCACTCAAGAGGTGGTGTGACTAGCTCAAATGAAATGATTCTTTTATGCTCTAGACAAGGAAAGAGGATCCTCCAAGAGAATATAGGTAGCATAACAATACAAATGAATACCTTGAAAATGTAGTGCACCCATGGCCTCTTTTTATAGCATAACTTTGAGGCATTATTCAACTAACTTTTAGTGTGAACAAGGGGCATTTTAGGGCACCCTTAGGTCTTTGACCAGCCCCCTAGTCAAATTGTTAACGGGCGAAATCGACCGTCCGTCAACTGAGAGAGTGGAACCGGTCCGGGGTTGTCTAAATGACCCAATCCGTTTGGAATGGACCACCCTGACGAGTTTAACGGCTCCGTTGGCCGCTCTAAGGTATTCTATGAAAACCAAAGAGAGAAACTGATCTGAGCTAAGTGATCTAACTAAACTAACTAAAACAAACTAACTAAAACTAATACAAGAAACTAACTAAAATAGAGGAAACTAGAAACTAATAAAACAAACTAAACTAACTACACTAATCTAACTATAAACTACTAACTATTATATATACAAGATACTAACTATGATTATAATAACTCAAATCAACTATCTAATTAGAGCTATGATATTTCTTATTCACAAGTTTACACTATGGACAACCTACAGATTTAAGTAAAACCTGTAAAACTCATGTGTTTGCTGCCTTATGACAGCCAAGAATCTCTTTTTATTTTTTATATTTATGAAAAGGAAATAAACATTACTGAAATTAAACAATCTAATATAATTACTGAAATTAAACAATCTAATATAAATCTAACTAAGATTACATCTATATTAAACTACTTAATGAAAACAGTAAACACACTCTAATTGACCTGGAAACGCTCCAAGTCTGCCCTGTGTATGATTGCTTCTTAAGATGATTGGAGGAAGAAATTCACACCGTTTAGCCCTTAAGCTTCTCGCAAACAATCAACTATGCTGCTTCTTGAAGTATGTTACAGGACAAACAAGACATAAAAGAGAATCATAACAATCTTCTGATTATAAATTCCTGCAAAAGGGAAACCTATTATGCAGCAAATCTATATATTACAGTTCGATTTATGAAGAAGACAAAGCTATGATTCACAAATTGAACTAACAACTGTTATGTATTTTATCTATTTGGAAGTAACAAGATATAGATAAAAAGAATAAATTATATCATTTGAATTTGATTTAGATAGCAAAAGTAATACTAAACCATAAACAAAATGATATACAAAACATGGAACAAAGTGTTGATATATTGAAAAGCAAAAGCTATGACAAAACACCAATTCTTCTCCAGTCTGAATCAAAATCCCATATCCTTGTTCTCCCACAACTGAGGATGATCTATTATTACAAAACCATAGGTTTATATAGGTTTCTCACAAGGTAAAACATCCTTGTGAATAATAGCAAATAGTTTTACACAATCTGGGAATAATCCCAAAATCCCTTAAACTAAGTAACTAAAAATGCAGGTGAAATCCTTAAAATATCCTCCAACTGCTCCTCATATCCATTGCCAATTCGAATTTTCCTGTAATAGACACAAAGATCAAGTTAGAGGATTATTTTATTAAGAAAACAATAAAATTTGACTCCACAGACTTAGCTACAGAATCTTCTGATTCTGTAGCTAGTCAAAAATAGCAAACAAGACTAGATATAATCAAATAAAATTAAATCCAAAACTAATTACTAATGATTCAATTATTCCTTACATTAAACCAAATCAAAAGAATGCAATCGGGACAGGGTAGGAATACTCTGTTTTTCCAATTGACATAAAATCGAATCAAATCTTAACAAGACTGTTTCATGAATGCAATCACTGGTAAACCAAATCGTATGAGATACAAAACAATCATTATTGATTTGCATAGGATCCAAATCATTTAATCAATTGCCAATATATAAATCCATCACGATAGAACATGCATAACTATATCCATAGAATCTAGCCATAGACTTCGTTTGCTGAGTTTCAAACTGTTCACATGTATGGTCATAACTGTCATCCACTAGTTATAGCAACAGATTGATATCATTTAGTTAAAAGCACGATGTGTAAATAGCTTCCATTGTAATTGGATGAAATCATGTTCCATGAATATCGAATCAATAATTTTCATGCTTGATCACCACACAGTCAATGGACAGAGGCGCGACAAAATCGACAGAATTCATGAACTGGGCAATAATCAACATAAATCTTTATCGAGTTAACTATAGAAACAATATCGTAACCATGAACAGAATCCAATTCAAACAATAATGAGAATCGAATAAGTGCAATTGGTTATGTATCAACAGAAAAGTATCATATTTGGTCAAAAGACGTTGAAAATAGTTAACCCATTTATCAATCATTTTTACTCATAACTAATTCAAATAATACCATTGACTGTATTCGAGAATTGAAATACCAACAACAGTCTATTTTTAAAAATATTAACAACTTGTCTTATTAACAGAGCATCAAGCTAAAGTTAAATTTTAACCATCATATCTATTTGACGATACATTGAATCAAAACCAAATCCAATCGAATCTTAAACTATAACGAAAATTGATTGATCAAAACAAAAATTATATACAGAGAAGCATGCTTATGTAATAGAGCAGGTGAAATATGTACACAGAGTTTATGAAAGTGTAATATAAATGAGTGAAAATTATACCAGCGCAGTTGCTGAGACTATGTCAATTTTGAATTGACAATTGTTGTAGCAGAATCGACATTTTTGAACAAGATTGAACCAGTAGTTCATTGCTTCTTGTCGTTGGGTAGCACCTTTGCATTCTGACCAGTGAGCTTTGCCACTTGGTTTTTCAAATCGTGGATTCTGGATTGCAACGTAGGTACATCCAAGTAGTATCTTTCCAACCATAACCCACACTGATTGCAAGGTGGAATAGTAGGTTGAAAAGAAGGGGGTTTCGATGATTCACCAAGGGTTTCATGGGGTGGTTCAATAACAGGGAAGTCAGGGTTATCCCACAGACAAGGAGGAAAGTTCTTGACAAAATCATAAGGAGGTTTGCCACACAAGCCCTCTGAGTAAGGATACTCTTCGGCAAGAAAACGTTCAATGTCTGAATCAGAGTCTTCACTGACCACGATAGGTTCTGATTTGGCAGGGGGTTTGGGTTTATTCCTCGCCATGCGAGAGATTAACCTTGCATTTTTCTTGCTTTTAGCATTAGCATTAGTTTTAGTTTTAGGCTGTTTGGTTGCGGGTTTATCAATTTCAACCTGTTTAGTCACAACCATAGGCAAATTCAAAGGTGAGTCGGGTTTAGGTTTGGGTAGTAAAATGCTATAAGGCACAGGGGTAGGTCTTCTTTCGCTCACCATGGGCTTATCAACCTGTGGAGGGTTCGATTCTTCAAAGCCATTACGGCTGAGAAAATCATGCCAAGAATCATGACGTAACCCTAACTCGTACACCAATATCATTTTAATCAACCCCAAATGGAAGAGGCCGGTATCAGCTTGGCTACGCTTGTACCTTTTAACCATTTTGAACAAACTTCTATGCAGATAGTGGGGCATACTAAGTTCGAAACCCATAGAAACCATTAATAAATGCAGGTGAAACAAGAAAATGAACCCGTACCTACCTTCACAAGTAACAAATTGCTTGATAATCATCAAGAGATCATACCAGCGGGGTTTCAACATCTTTGCAGGCAAACCTCTGTCGCATGAGTTCACTGTGCGAGATTGGAACAATAATGTCCACGGGACACCATCTACCTTACAACTTTTCGACCATTTTTGTCCCATAATAGGCAGGTTGGTTGCCGAGCTGAGAAACTGTTCAGTGATTTCAAGCTGGACATCTCCAACTTTGGCTCGATAGCCATCGAATGATAACGCAAATTGCCAAGCCATAGTGAGGTTATAACCATTGAATTTCCTTATAAACGGGAGCCACCTGAACTCTTCCATGTTTCTATACGCACCATAAAACATTAACAGTGCTTGGAACCCGTTGGGCTCGGCCCTTACGACAGGAGCCATGACTTCTATTCATGGTGGGGTTTGAACTGAGCAAAATAATGCACAGGGTCAAAAACGATAGGGTTTAACAGCTTCAACACTCAAAGAGGTAGGGATTAATTGCATGCGTGCGAAGGTGGTGGGATTACCACTGCCATGCAAGGTATTAATGACTGTGTACAGTGTTGTTCCATCCATAATCATAATCGTTTAAACCATATGTATCAGCCAACCAAATAGGTGTACAACCATATCAACGTGCCTTCTATCCAAAATAGAACCAACACCATATGTTATAATCATGCGCCAAGTGTACAGTTCAATCCAACATGAAATCCAACATTAACCAACGATATGTTGTGTCAATCAAACCTTTCAAACCAATGTTAATTCTTTCATGCCAAAGCATAGTTTGAAACTATGATCGCTCAATTTAATATCAAACTCACAAAACAATGCACCAAACATCGATTATAAAATTGAAATCAAAAGATTAATCAATGTGCCTTTGTGAAACTCAAACCAATGTCTTTATTCTCAAATCGACCTTATAAATTTACCAATGCATTCGTTGCACATTCAAATGCTTATATTTCAAAGTTTCTAGAACATTGCAACCAAAAATCTCATATGATCAATAAGTCAAGAGCTCATAGCAATAAGGATCAAAGCATATAAGACCAAAATCAATCATGACCTTTATAGGATCAAATATAACCAGTAAATCTTCATGCTCAATGGCTTAGTAATCAAACAGATCCAAATGCGCAATCAAGGTAAGAGTATGCTAAAGGACATAAGTTTGAAAAAATCTTTTGCAGTCATGTGATAAACCAATGGTCAAGTGTCTTTCGAAAAAATCAATAAAAGACAATGACAGTCTAAACAATGAAAGAGGTGTTTTCACACTTTCAGTTGTGAAAATCGAATCGAAACCAAATTGCAATTGTCGCAAAAATGAAACAAATGTCTAGTTGCACAATGCGACGATGATTTTTCGTTAATGAGACAAGGGGTGTAGGCAGCTTTTTTAGAGTAATTAAAAAAAATGAATTGGCTGCCAGCAATGGTGACACGCTGGGAGAAGCAGTTATCTCTGTCAAAAGAAATGAATTCAGATCAGGACAGCAAAGGAAATTTCAACTTAAAACAACAACCAGAAAATCATACTACATCATCATCAATTATTTTTTTCAGCGATGTTTTAAAAGATGCAAACCAATAACAGTCTTAAAGTTCAGCAAGTCATGATTTTATGATAAAATCTTCAATACTGTTGGCATGGCCACTGCTGCCAGCAGGCGTCCATAGCCTCGACAGGGTTGCCATTTAACCCACTCAGACGTCTTTATCCCGTCAAGAATCTCTAGATTAGAATAAAGAACATTAAAGAGGTTTCTCATAATTTTTTACACAGATTTTCATGTACCCGACATTGCTTCACTGCCAGCAGGCCTGTTCAGTACCCCGGCGAAGTTGTCTTGGCGCCATGCTTGCATTTACCCGCTGCCAACAGACCTTTTCAGTATCCCGGCGGGTTTACAAACACTTCCCACAGCTCTTATTAATATTTTTATTTTGTTTTTCTTTATGGATAGCTGAGCGGGGTGACGCTAAAAAATCTTGATATTTTCTCATATTTTTCAGACCTCATCAGAATTTTTAAATACTGTCCTTATTCATCTCTAGAAATGTTTTATTTCTAAAACAACTTACTTTGACAGGGAGACATCATTTTTTTGAGTCATTCCTTTACGGAAAAGGGACAGCGTAAAAAGATAAAGATAACCATGACAAACTTCACTCAGAGATTGAAATTAGTAAACTTCTTTCAAACAACATTTTCCAATATCATTTTCAGAAATATAAATCACTGATGTTTGTACAGTCTTTCAGAAGTTATTTCAGCGAAGAAATTTTCTTATGGTCTTTGTCTGAATGGCTCAGTGCATAGGCATGCATATGTTTCAAAACACACAAAAACACACCAAACCGATTAATCAAATCAAAATCAGAAACGAAAACAAAGGCAAAAATAAAATAAAAAAGGAAATATTTACATAATATACAAGGATGGAGATCAGGCAAAGTATCTTTTCAGGACTTGGCCATTCACCGGGTAGGTGTCAAGCTGTCCTTCAAGATTCTGCAAACGAAAGGAGCTAGGACCCAACTTTTCAGCAATCAAAAATGGCCCAAGCCACAAATTTTGAAATTTAGTGTGCTCACCCTTCCCTTCGTGTGGTTTGTCCCACTTCAAGACGAGATCGCCTACTTCAAAATTTCTATCAGAAGCAGAATTAGAATCGAACCAGCTTTTAATCAGTTGTTGATGTTGATCTAATTTACGCTTGGCTTGGGTTCTTACTTCTTCTAACTTCATCAGAGCGTTAATACGGCTTTCTAAAGGAGGACATTCTTCTTCTTGAAATTTTTGTGACAATTGAAGCGAAGGAAGAAGAATATGAGGTGGCAAAATGGCTTCTCTACCATAAACGAGAAAAAAAGGGGAATTACCTATAGCGGCTTTGGGTGTTACCCTATCATCCCACAGTGCATTCAGCAGTGCGTTGTGCCAGTTCTTGTGATTTTCAGCCACAGTTCTCTTGATAATCTTGATCAAGTTCTTGTTGGTTGATTCTGCTAAGCCGTTACCCTGGGGGTAGTAACTCGCGGAATACTTAAGCTTTATTCCTTTTTCTAAGGTGAACTCACTCATCTCAAGAGAGGAAAAGTATGAAGCGTTATCAAAGACTAGACAATCAGGTATTCCAAAACGGGTAATGATATGCGAGTTAAGAAAAGCGATCACCTGACTTGTGTTAACAGTTCTTAGCACAGCAGCTTCAAACCATCGAGTAAAGTAATCAGTGGCTGTCACAATGTATTTGTGCTTTTGTGAGGATGGAGGGTTAATAGGACCAATGATATCAAGGCCCCATTGCTGGAAAGGAGAATCGACTGTAACGGGTTGCAAGGGGAAGGCTGGTTTTTGCAATCGCCCTGACGCTTTCGGACAAATGATACATTTTCGGCACAAGGCGTGGGCGTCTCTAAAAAGTGTTGGCCAATAATAACCAGCTCTTAAGACTTTATGAGCAGTGGTGTCACCACTGAAGTGACCACCAGCTTCACCTGCATGCAACTCGAGCAAAACTTTCTCTTCTTCGTCCTTTTCGAGACAACGCATCAGTACGCCATCAAAATTTTGACGAAACAATATACCGTTAACTAGATGACAGGAGGCAGACTTTAGTCTCAATGCTCTTCTTTTGGCAGGGTCAAGGTGACGGGGTGCTGATCCATGTTGAAGACAGTGTCTAATGTTTTCGTACCAAGGAATCACTAGGTTTTGTGTGCAACGAATCAGATTGTGATCGTGGTGTTCTAGGAATGACGTATCACTATCTTCTTGTTGTTCAATTTCCGAATCAACTACCAATTTACACAACCCTTGGCCTCTCACGATCTGAGCTAGAGTGATTTCTAGGTCATACTCATGCAAGGAGGTGACCCAGTTGGCTCTTTTCTCTCCTAACTCTTTTTGCACTAACAAGTTCCTAACGGCAGGGTAAAGAACAATGACCTTCGTCCTCGACTTCAAAAGATAAGACCAGAAATGCTTAACTGCCTTGAAGACAGTGTAGGCTTGCCGATCGACCGCTGGGTAGTTAAGTTCAGCGCCTTTGAAAGTAGAGCTCATAAAGGCGATGGGTACTTCATTGTTCTTGACATTCTTCTGAGTTAGAACTACGGCATAGGAA
>ML789631.1:250586-261535 GCA_009831015.1 Picea engelmannii
ATTATAGCCTTCTTTATATCATTAAAAGCTTGGTTTTCAGTGGGTCCCCAGTGATATTGGGTGTCCTTCTTTATCAGGTTCTGGAGAGGCCTGACCATTTCGGAGAAACTGGGGACAAACCTTCTCACGAAATTAATCTGGCCAAGGAAGGACTGCATGGATTTCTTGGAAGTGGGTGGGGGAAGTTTAGCGATGACTTGTGTCCTCTCGGGGTCAATAATCATTCCATGACTAGACACAATGAATCCTAGTAGTTTACCCTGTTCTACTGCAAAGATGGACTTCTTAGGGTTCAAGGAGATGCCAAATTTATGACATCGTAGCAGAACGGCTCGTAGGTGAGCTAGATGATCGTCTTTGTTTTTAGAATAAACGGTCACATCATCTAAGTAGACTACTACAGAGTGATTGATCAAGCCTTGGAAAGCAATATCCATTGCTCTCTGAAAGGTAGCACTAGCATTGATCAATCCAAAGGGCATTTTGCGATAAGCATAAGTGCCCCACGGAGTACGGAAGGTAGTTTTTAACTGGTCTGACGGAGACATTAAGACTTGGTTGTATCCAGAGAAACCATCCAATAAGGATAGCCTCTCAGAACCAGATACTTGTTGAAGTATCTGTTCCATGGGAGGGATAGGA
The DNA here is from genome assembly GCA_009831015.1 of Picea engelmannii. NCBI lineage: Eukaryota > Viridiplantae > Streptophyta > Pinopsida > Pinales > Pinaceae > Picea > Picea engelmannii. The sequence continues at coordinate 251,229 of ML789631.1, forward strand.
TAATTATCTTTATCAGACGCTTTGTTGAGGTTTCAGAAATAGACACAAAGTCGAATTTCCCCATTTTTCTTCCGCACTAGGACGAGGTTGGATACCCATTGAGTGTGTCTAATAGGAAAAATTATTTTAGCACTAAGGAGTTTATTCAATTCTTTTTGTACGGTCGGTTCCAGTTTAGGATGCATTTTCCTCAGTTTCTGTTGGAAAGGTAAGGTTTGGGGCTTCATCGGGATGACATGCTGTATAATATTAGGATCGAACATCTTAAGATCATCATAAGTCCAAGCAAAGACATCCTTAAATTATTTAAATAATTTAACAAAAGAAACTTTTTCTTGCTTAGAACATCCCAAGCCTAAGTTGATACACTGAGGGTTTTCACTAGTTCCTAAATTGACTTTTTCATAAGACAATGAGGAACTGTTGGTTTTACAATTGACCGTCTTTTTAAATTTATCTTCAAAATCATAAATATTTTCTAATCTAGCAACAGATTTGGGTATGGAATTTACCATGTCCGATAGAGCTTCGGGAGATTTCAGATTAGGTATTACCGTAAAGTCATGCAAATTGTCGTCGTGTGTTTGTTAATCTATCACAGCACCTTGAAAGGTTTCCTCCATGTGCAGAAAGTTAATGATCTGTTGATCATCATCAAATACTCTCCAGTTCGTGATATTGTCTAGAACAGATGGTCGAAACAATAGCTCCACGGAGAATGCGTTTGGAGATAAGCCTTCTACAGGAAGAAGTTTAGAGGCAACATTAGCTAGTAGATCTGCTTCAGTATTATTTGATCTAGGAATGGAATTTATATTAAAAGTAGAAAATTTGTTTATTAAACTCCATACCTCAGATTGGTAACATTTGAGATGCGGGGTAAGACAATGTATAGAATTTCTCACTTGCCTGACCACTATCTCTGAGTCGTTGAATACAACTAGATTTTGAATGTGCATGTCCAAGGCTTTTCTGAGACCTTGTAACAAAGCCTCATATTCTGCAACATTGTTCGTACATTCAAATTCTAGCCTACAAGCCAATAACGTTTTATTACCTGTCGGATCAATGATGATGTAGCCTGCACCAGCTCCTTCTTTAGACTTGGAACCGTCGAAACATAAAGACCAAATTTGATTTTTATCGGGCTCACAGGACTATTGGATGGAAACTGTTGGTTGCGTACATGCTAAGATCTCGGACCGCTGTTCTGGATTGTTGATAGGTGAAACTTCAGCCATGAAATTTCCGAAGAAGGTGTCCATCCCTTGGACTTTAGGTGAATCTGCCGGAGGTGTATATGGTTCATTGGGGTCATTCAGGTCTGTTACTGTGAACTTGAGGTAACGTTCACGGTTCACCCTGATCTTGTTGGGCTTGCCATTTTCTGGAAGCCATAAGTGATGTTGTTCCTGAGTCTGTACTAAGGCTTAAAGTACAGTGTCAAGGCATCCGAAAAGAGGTAAAAGATATGTACAATAATAAAGCCTCATCCGATATGGGAAACTAAGGGAGATTTCTACGTTCTCTACGTCTAGCTTCCAACTGTTCCTGGGTTGCGATATCTCGTTCAATGGCCGCCCATGAACGTTCTAATTCTTCCCGGGTATTGGCAGTTTTAAGGGTCGTGCTGAAAAGACTTAACGCAATATTAGTTTGATCTGATATCTCGAGTTGAATATTAGGTTGAATTACCGTGGGTACAGTCATTGAGGAACAGTAAATGTATGAAAATTATTTAACAATAGATTTTAATGGCTGATTCGATTTAGTCCAAACAAGAGAAATCTTTGTATGAGGAATGAAATAGGGCTGCAAACAAAAAGGCCCTTTCCCGTAACTGTATGATTTTTAAATAAAAGATATGAAACGAAGGAAAAACATCTAATTGCAAGTGACGAACAATTCTTATCAGTAAAGACTTATGTATACATGGAAAAAGAAATTGACATAAACATGATTGACATCGTGCAAGTGAACACAAAATCTTGCAACTGTAGCTTGGTCTTACACCTGCTGATAGCCGGTGCAAAGGAAGGGCAAGAGACAATTACCGTGATGTGAACTTGCTTCACTATAGTAGTGGTTGTACTAAATTACAGTGATACATGTCAGTTATGTAGAGCAAAATGAAAAGAAACAAAGAACGTAACAAAACAAACTAATTGTATAGAGCAAAATGAAAAGAAACAAAGAACATGACAAAACAAACTTGAAATACAGTTGGGACAGGATCGGGAATCTTGAATTTTCTTTGTATTAACTTCCTTCATGAGAGAATTCTTTTACATTGAGTACCAAAAAGTCCAGCCCTTTGTCCTTCTATCTCTGTTCTATTTATACAAAAGGTTTCCAAGTGCTTTCTTTACATGAGTCGACGCATATGATACACTTGTCCGTAAAATTAGATACAAGCTGTGGTGGTTCCGTTTGGCAGCTGTTAGGAGTGAAGCCACTCCATCTCTTCAACTCCATTTTCAAAGTGCGTCAGGTGCTTGTCTCTGCATAGACTCAGTGCATATCCTACATTTGTCCAGGAATTGAGATATGAGCTGTGACGGTTCTGCCTGACAACTGGCTTCGGCAAAATAGCATTCTCGTGCTAACTGCGGAAGTTGATTTCCCATAAATTCATCATCAATATTAAGGGTGTCGAGTTGTGCGCTGGGTTGAATTAGATGCTCATCAATTTGAGCAATCCCTGCCCTGTCCATTTTATAGATTTCCACCAAATCTCTCTCATTTTTCTCCTTTATTTCAAGGGAGATCCGCTCCATATTTATTTGCCTCAGCGTCTCTGTGTCTCCTCCATTTTCCATCCCTAATAGTTCAGCTTTTATGTTTTTGCAGGTTTCTTCGAGTGAATTTGTTACTTTTTGTGCCTGTTCTCTGCTCAAAGCAATATCATGCTCCCAGTTCTTTAACAAAATATTACCTCTTGTCTGTTCGGCAATGGAGAGCCTGGGGGTTCCTGTTGAAAACCTGTTATTGGTAGCTATTACTGCTTCCTGGAAGACGATTCGAGCAGCCTCTGCGTTTCTCCCCTTGACGGTCACATTCTCGGAAATCTGATTCATTAACAAGCAATCGTTTCGAAACTCCCCGATCTTGTTTAGTAGGCTCTGTTGAGCAGAAGAAACCTTGCTTCGAATGTTGATTGCTCGAGATTTGATCATCTCGATGTCAATTGCCTTACTTTCTGCAACCTGTAGTTGAGCCTGTAATTGCATGATCGTATCCCTCTGGTGGTCGGACTGTACCCGACCATTTTGGATAATTGAATTCGCCTGTTCGAGCTTGGTCTTGAGGACCTCAATTTCTTTCCTATCTGCCAATTGGGCCAGCTCTATTTCCCCGGTTGTTTGACTCTTATCGTTTTCTTCCGCTGAAGTCACCCTAGCTTCTAAGGTCTTGATCAGGCGATTTTTGTTTTGAGCTGCCTCTTTAATGCTTCGACCGAGAATTGATTTGTCGTTGTGTACGCTCCCAGTGTTCCTGCAATTTCTGTGGCAAATTCATCCTTCTTTTTATTCATTCCATCGGTCATAACTTTGAATCTTTTAGAAGTAGATTCTCCCTCTTGATAAAAATCTCGCTTCACCACAACTTTCCTCTTTTTGTCAAAAAAGAATTCGTTGGGAGGTAGTTCTTCTGCCCTTATAGGCCTCAATTATTCGCCAAATATCCAACCTTCACTAACACCTACTTGTGTTGATTGCAAGGGTGTGATAGAGGCGATGGGTTGCCCGATTTGTTTCGCAGTTTCCCTCGGTGTGCCGAGTGGACTTTGTTGTTTCGGGGGGTCGGGAGTCTTCGTTCCTGCCTCTGGATTTTGACCTTCGGGTGGACCTGTATCTTTTATTTCCTCCTCTGGATGAGGTCCCTCGGGAGGACCAGCAGTTTTCTCTCTTGTTTCGGGATTTCCTCCCTGTTCTGGATTCTTCTCCTGCTTAGACTCTTTCTTCATTTTGGGATTCTTCTCCTGCTCAGGGCTCTCCTGTTGCTCCCCTTCTTGACGTTTTTCGAGGTTAGAGGTTTTCCCCTCGGAACCTTAGACCTCCTTTTCCTGATCTTTGGGGAGTCCCAGGCCTCCCAGCACCACGGGGAGACATCGTTTCCCGTTTGCTTGAAACCTTAAGACAGAATCCCTGTCTTCAGCCGGTAGGGATTTGATTCGAAATTGTACTTCTGAATAGGATTGGGCCCCTCGGAAAACATCATCCGAGGGTGAGTCTTCGTGCTCAAACCTTTTTAAACCGCAATTTCCTAAATGAGTACTCACGACCCTCTGTGGATCATGCCTTTTATATTCGATGTAGGCCAAATTCAAGCCTTCTAAGGCTGCAGCCTCAACCTTAGCATGTCCAAAATCTAACAAGGAAAAAGAATTAAGCCGGATAGGAAAAGATGGCCATACCTTTTTTGCTGATGCTTTTAACTCTTTTCTCACGCCGCCAATCACTGTTTGGCGAGCGATCTCGCGACATGCCAATTTGACGGGGATAAATTGTGGGAGCGCCAGAGGAGGAACAGCAGCTCCGAATACTCTCAAATAGGAGAATTCCTCTTCCACGTACCAGTCTGCGATATGGCTCAGATTTGCGGCCATGCCATCAAGGATGCGGGGTGGTAGGAGGCCAAAAATGGTGACGTGCAGGGGCACCATCACCCAGTTAAAAATTTCATAAATGAAATTGTTTGCATTATTCTCCCACAATTTATCGTGGTATATATGCACAGCTTTGTCTTCGGATGGACTCCAAGCCCATTTCATTAAAGGAAAAGGCGTCCTGGCGCATATAGCATCCATGATATACGCGGACATGTGGAACCCGGACAGCTTCCCGGCTGCCTTCTTCTCTTGGTACTCGGTGATTTTGTTGAATAAGTTATCAGAGATCATTTTTGCCCAATTGAATGAACAACCTTCTGCCACCCGAAAAATGAGGGGCACCCATTGGACATAAAAATGAGCCGTGTCCTCCGATCCAAACAATCGACAAGTCATCATCGCCACATATCTGTAGTTTGGCTCCAACGAAGAAATCGAATACACACCCTCGTTGTTCACCCTAAATGTGGAGGGGCGAGATACCCAATCCTTTATCAAGCCTGGCATAGTCTTTTCATATTCGTTGCATTCCTTCTCTTTGAACTCTGCGAAGAATTCTTTGCCAAATATGAATTCAGAGGTCGCTGGGAGCTTATACATAGCCTGGATGTGCTCGGGCCTGAAAGTCCCAATAATGTCCCGTCGGTCATTTACAATAGTCCTGGAAGGCAAGTCGATGTGATCCAATGCCCATCGGATCATATCGAAGTACGGGAGCAACCGAGGTCTGGCCGCAACGAGATGCATTCTCGACTGAACAACAGTTTTGTATTTGGTGTTCAGGTCATCTTTCACGATGTCATAGTTGTAGTCATCAGAGTCTGAACAGTTTACTGCCTCGGATTGCAGGATATCTGTAATAGAAGACCAGGTAGAAACGGAGCCGCCTGTCTGAGGCGAAGTGTCTGAAACGTTGTCCGAACCTTGTGCCGTGGCTTCGATATTTGCTTTGGCTCCTCTTCTTGGCGCCATAGCTGAAACTGGCGTTTTCGTTCTTCTGTGATAAACCTGCGTATACATGCAGAGGCTAGTTCACTTGGAGAAAGACTTGCTCTATACACTTACTGAAAAATGTTTTTCTTTTAATAAATAAAACAAGTTTCGTATACATTTCGGAAATCATGTACCTTCATCATGGGTTCATTAAATCGTGAATAAAACTAAATTAATTGAAAAAATACGATCTTATTTTTGTCAGGGATTTACCCTATTTCCTCATTAATGTCATGAATATTGGGCGGCTTGACAGGTACTCGGGTTATGGAGATTAAATGAATCTCTTGTGAACTGTGCCAACCTCGGTGCGTGGGACTTACCTTACTTTTAAAAATATTTTTCTAAAAAATTCAAATCTTAACGGTTTAGAGATTTCCTCGCTTTTCGTCATCTCGTGAAATTCCCTTTAACGTTTTGACTTTGCAACTCGCGAGATTGCGAATTCTGATCTCAGTATTAATTAACAAGAAAACACGATGCATCGGATCCTTAATGATATAATTAACTTAATTGCTGGATCGTGAATCGAGAATTCGAGGACAATTTTTTAGGGGAACGATACGCCGAGTCGCGATATTGCGATGCAGCAATCATTAAGGCTCAATATAATTATGTCGCGACTTCGCGAATCGGAGTTTCGGATATTATAACTTTATGAAAGGGAATGCTGAGAGGCGATATGCCGAGAATCGATGTGTCGAGATCCGAGTTTAACTATGGTTGGTTGTTTACTCTTGGTTCTTGATTATGGTTATTTTAAACATTATCGCGTTCTCGGCTCTCGGGGTTGAGACAACCAAAAAATTAGGGTCGAGAAAAGCCGAAGTGAGAAACCCCGACGATGTCATAATCAAGGGTTAAAGGTCTTATACTATTCTTGCCTTGGATTAAAATTAAAGCCGAGTTCGCACTCTCGCGACTCGGGGCTAGTGAATTCAAGAAATAAGGTGCCCGGCTTGCGAGATCACGAAAATTGAAAAATCCTAAGGACAAACTTTCTTGCAAAAAAAAAAATGGGCCCTTTGTAAGTGACAAAGCATTACTATTCAGGCGACAAAATCTTTTTTCAGAGTTTTATGACTTTGGAAGGAAAAGGGAAAGAAAAGCAACTTTATATCTCAATTATTAGAACATTCTAAATGGTGTGAGGTGAAAAAATAGGGGCGGATCCAACAAGTGAGACCAGTCTGTTGCGAAGTAACTATGAAGCTGCTCCGACCAGTCCCTGCTCAAAAACATACCATACACTTCTAGAATATCAACCACAATTATATCGATAACTTGATGAACCTTTGGGTTAGATGATAATCTGATCAATACGTTTTTCAATTCGCCTATAACTTTAACATCTGTTCTATCAAGTTGTATAATTTTCAAAGAGGATGGTTTTACTTCGACATTAATCTTTTGGCAGACTGACCAAGGCATCACGTTTGACGATGCTCCTGAGTCAACCATACAGTTATGCACATTTCTGTTGAAGATTTCGAAAGTTAAAAGAAAAGGAGGTACATTCTTGCGAGTATTTAGAGATGTAGCTTGTGATTTCTTACTCGCATTCTCTAAGACTACCTTATCTGAATTATTAACACTATTTACATTGTTATTTACATTATTTACATTTGGTACAGGAAGGCTTCCTTTATCTTGAGGATTCGGATTATTTTTTTTGGAAGTCTTCTGCAGAACCTTGATTTGCACAACCTTATTACCATTTGAATTACCATTCTTGCCATTGTCCAAAATATTTTGCAACATCTTCTGTAACAAAAATGGAAATTTCAACAACTCATAAATAGAAATGTTAGCCCATAATTTCTTAAGGTCTTCAACAACATCATAATCTATTTTAGGGTTGGCATTACTCTGTTTAGTTTCTACTGATTTAGATGGCTTTGGAGGTAGAGTTGCGGTGTTATCGGCAGGAGGTTTGTTTGCGGTCTTGCTCCTAGTATTGTAAGGGTGCACAGTCTCAAAGTTGGCTTGGAAGATACTATCTGAGAGGTGACCAAAGATATTTGGGGAAGACTCTTCTTCTTGTGTTGTTTCTTGCTCGACTTCCTCTTGAGGGATTTCAGGAGGCATCAAGTCATCTTGGGATCCTAGAATTGTCTGAAGAGCGTATTGCAAACTTTCTAGGTTCAAACTTTCGAGGTTTGGATTAGGCTGGCTGGTTGGAAAAGGCTTTCGAAAAGGAGGTTTGTAGGGTCCTTTACTCGAAGCGGCTTCCTCAGTTGACCTTTTAAAATCTACGACTTGATTAGATAACTTCTGTACAACTTTGGTTAAATTTTCCAAATCAGAGTTTTCGGGTTGTGTTTTGTTTTGTGTAGGCCTGGGAAGAATTTCAATCTTCTTCTTGGAAGAAGAAACAGTCTCAGTCTCGTTGCTAGAGGAGTCCTTAAGGCTAAGTATATCTTTTTCAATTTGAGTAGCCTCTTCAAAGGCTTCTAACAACGTTGCCTTTTTGGATCTTTTCACCCAAATAGCTATACTTTGATGTAGAGCTTTAGTGTAGTAAGCTATTACAAGACTCTCAGTAGGCATAGAGTCTGCAGGGATTCTATTCTTAAGTGTTAAAAATCTTTGATTAAAATCTTTAACTTTTTCTTTTGCATTCATTTTTAAGTTTGAAAGATCCATGACTAAAACTTCAGGAGGTTTTCCATCTCTGAATTTTTCCAAAAAAATTGACTCAAACTTTTCCCAAGATACTATAGTGTGAGGCTATTGGGCAAAGTACCAAGTGGATGCATTACCCTCAAAGGTGTAAGGGAACAACCTACAGACAACATCTTCATGTTCAACATTACGGAGTCTAACGGCTAACATAAAATTTTTGATATGATCTTCAACTATCTGTTTTGAATCGGGATCAAACTTATGAAGCCATTTCTCCGGGTGCTTAGGTAAAGGATGTTGGGCACTAGGTACAGCTACAACATCCTGGTCCAACCATGGTCTAGCAGGGTTGTTCTGATTTTCCATTGGGGAATTAGGTGTGGAAGGACGGGAAGGTGGTTTACCTTCGTCAGAAGAGGAATCTCCTCCAGAAGAAGAAGGAGATGAGGGAGGAGGTGAAGGAGGTATCCCAGATCCTCCTGCAGCAGGATTTGTGTTTGGATCTGTAGGATTCACAGTAAGGTCTATATCACCTAGCTGTTCTCTGACTTCTGTGAAGTCTAAAGGTTGTCCCCACGGGCGATGTGGTTGCCTAAGACTAGCAAACGATTTGTGTGATTTAATAAGAGATTGTCTAAAGATTTCTTGTATATCACCACCTGTAGGATTAGGAGTTGCTGGCTCAACTATGATCTGCGGATCTTCGGTTGAAGTAGTTTCTGTTTGAGGGGGGATATTATCTTTTGAATGGCTTCTAGTCACTATGGGTGTGCGATTAGGTGGGGGAGGAGTCTTGTGACCACCTCGTGCCATTAATTAAGTTTAGGCCCTCCTTCTAGCGCCATTTATTGACAGGCGAAATCGACCGTCCGTCAACTGAGAGAGTGGAAACGGTCGGGGGTTGTCTAAATAACCCAAGCTGTTTGGAATGGACCACCCTGACGAGTTTAACGGCTCTGTTGGCTGCTCTAAGGTATTCTATGAAAACCAAAGATAGAAACTGATCTAAGCTAAGTGATCTAACCAAACTAACTAAAACAAACTAACTATAACTAATACAAGAAACTAACTAAAATAGAGGAAACTAGAAACTAATAAAACAAACTAAACTAACTACACTAATCTAACTATAAACTACTAACTATTATATATACAAGATACTAACTATGATTATAATAACTCAAATCAACTATCTAATTAGAGCTATGATATTTCTTATTCACAAGTTTACACTATGGACAACCTACAGATTTAAGTAAAACCTGTAAAACTCATGTGTTTGCTGCCTTATGACAGCCAAGAATCTCTTTTTATTTTTTATATTTATGAAAAGGAAATAAACATTACTGAAATTAAACAATCTAATATAATTACTGAAATTAAACAATCTAATATAAATCTAACTAAGATTACATCTATATTAAACTACTTAATGAAAACAGTAAACACACTCTAATTGACCTGGAAACGCTCCAAGTCTGCCCTGTGTATGATTGCTTCTTAAGCTGATTGGAGGAAGAAATTCACACCATTTAGCCCTTAAGCTTCTCGCAAACGATCAGCTATGATGCTTCTTGAAGTATGTTACAGGACAAACAAGACATAAAAGAGAATCATAACAATCTTTTGATTATAAATTCCTACAAAAGGGAAACCTATTATGCAGCAAATCTATATATTACAGTTCGATTTATGAAGAAGACAAAGCTATGATTCACAAATTGAACTAACAAGTGTTATGTATTTTATCTATTGGGAAGTAACAAGATATAGATAACATGAATAAATTATATCATTTGAATTTGATTTAGATAGCAAAAGTAATACTAAACCATAAACAAAATGATATACAAAACATGGAACAAAGTTTTGATATATTGAAAAGCAAAAGCTATGACAAAACACCAATTCTGCTCCAGTCTGAATCAAAATCCCATATCCTTGTTCTCCCACAACTGAGGATGATCGATTATTACAAAACCATAGGTTTATATAGGTTTCTCACAAGGTAAAACATCCTTGTGAATAATAGCAAATAGTTTTACACAATCTGGGAATAATCCCAAAATCCCTTAAA
>ML789631.1:261585-307081 GCA_009831015.1 Picea engelmannii
AAAAGAATGCAATCGGGACAGGGTAGGAATACTCTGTTTTTCCAATTGACATAAAATCGAATCAAATCTTAACAAGACTGTTTCATGAATGCAATCAATGGTAAACCAAATCGTATGAGATACAAAACAATCATTATTGATTTTCATAGGATCCAAATCATTTAATCAATTGCCAATATATAAAGCCATCACGATAGAACATGCATAACTATATCCATATAATCTAGCCATAGACTTCGTTTGTTGAGTTTCAAACAGTTCACAGGTATGGTCATAACTGTCATCGACTAGTTATAGCAAAAGATTGATATCATTTAGTTAAAATCACGATGTGTAAATAGATTCCATTTTAATCGGATGAAATCATGTTCCATGAATATCGACTCAATAATTTTCATGTTTGATCACCACACAGTCAATGGACAGAGGCACGACAAAATCGACAGAATTCATGAACTGGGCAATAATCAACATAAATCTTTATCGAGTTAACTATAGAAACAATATTGTAACCGTGAACAGAATCCAATTCAAACAATAATGAGAATCGAATAAGTGCAATTGGTTATGTATCAACAGAAAAGTATCAGATTTGGTCAAAAGACGTTGAAAATAGTTAACCCATTTATCAATCATTTTTACTCATAACTAATTCAAATAATACCATTGACTGTATTCGAGAATTGAAATACCAACAACAATCTATTTTTAAAAATATTAACAACTTGTATTATTAACAGAGCATCGAGCTGAAGTTAAATTTGAACCATCATATCTATTTGATGATACATTGAATCAAAACCAAATCCAATTGAATCTTAAACTATAATGAAAATTGATTCATCAAAACAAAAATTATATACAGCGAAGCATGCTTATGTAACAGAGCAGGTGAAATATGTACACAGAGTTTATGAAAGTGTAATATAAATGAGTGAAAATTATACCAGCGCAGTTGCTGAGACTATGTCAATTTTGAATTGACAATTGCTGTAGCAGACTCGACATTTTTGAACAAGATTGAACTAGTAGTTCATTGCTTCTTGTCGTTGGGTAGCACCTTTGCATTCTGACTAGTGAGCTTTGCCACTTGGTTTTCCAAATCGTGGATTCTGGATTGCAACTTAGGTACATCCAAGTAGTATCTTTCCAACCATAACCCACACTGATCGCAAGGTGGAACAACAGGTTGAATAGAAGGGGGTTTTGATGATTCACCAAGGGTTTCATGGGGTGGTTCAATACTAGGGAAGTCAGGGTTATCCCGTAGACAAGGAGGCAATTTTTTGACAAAATCATAAGGAGGTTTTCCACACAAGCCCTCTGAGTAAGGATACTCTTCGGCAAGAAAATGTTTAATGTCTGAATCAGAGTCTTCACTGACCACGATAGGTTCTGATTTGGCAGGGGGTTTGGGTTTATTCCTTGCCATGTGAGAGATTAACCTTGCATTTTTCTTGCTTTTATCATTAGCATTAGTTTTAGTTTTAGGCTGTTTGGTTGCAGGTTTATCAATTTCAACCTGTTTAGTCACAGCCATAGTCAAATTCAAAGGTGAGTCGGGTTTAGGTTTGGGTAGTAAAACGCTATAAGGCATAGGGGTAGGTCTACTTTCGGTCACGATGGGCTTATCAACCTGTGGAGGGTTGGATTCTTCAAAGCCATTACGACTGAGAAAATCATGCCAAGATTCGTGACGTAACCCTAACTCATACACCAATATCATTTTAATCAACCCCAAATGGAAGAGGCTGGTATCAGCTTGGCTACGCTTGTACCTTTTAACCATTTTGAACAAACTTCTATGCAGATAGTGGGGCATACTAAGTTCGAAACCCAGAAAAACCATTAATAAACGTAGGTGAAACAAGAAAATGAAACCGTACCTGCCTTCACAAGTAACGAATTGCTTGATAATCATCAAGAGATCGTACTAGCGGGGTTTCAACATCTTTGCAGGAAAACCTCTGTTGCATGAGTTCATTGTGCGAGATTGGAACAGTAATGTCCATGGGACACCATCTACCTTGCAACTTTTTGACCATTTTTGTCCCATAACAGGCAGGTTGGTTGCCGAGCTGAGAAACTGTTAAGTGATTTCAAGCTGGACATCTCCAACTTTGGCTCAGCAGCCATCGAATGATAACGCAAATTGTCGAGCCACAGTGAGGTTATAACCATTGAATTTCCTTATAAATGGGAGCCACCCGAACTCTTCCAAGTCTCTATACACACCATCAAACATTAATAGTGCTTGGCACCCATTGGGCTCGGCCCTCACGACAGGAGCCATGACTTATGTTCATGGTGGGGTTTGAACCGAACAAAATAATGCGCAGGGTCAAAAACGATAGGGTTTAACAGCTTCAACGCTCAAAGAGGCAGGGATTAATTGCATGCGTGCGAAGGTGGTGGGATTACCACTGCCATGCAAGGTATTAATGACTGTGTACAGTGTTGTTCCATCCATAATCATAATCGTTTAAACCATATGTATCGGCCAACCAAATAGGTGTACAACCATATCAACGTGCCTTCCATCCGAAATAGAACCAACACCATATGTTATAATCATGCGCCAAGTGTACAGTTCAATCCAACATGAAATCCAACATTAACCAACGATCTTTCGTGTCAATCAAACGTTTCAAACCAATGTTAATTCATTCATGCCAAAGCATAGTTTGAAACTATGATCGCTCAATGTAATATCAAACTCACAAAACAATGCACCAAACATCGATTATAAAATTGAAATCAAAAGATTAATCAATGCGCCTTTGTGAAACTCAAACCAATGTCTTTATTCTCAAATCGACCTTATAAATTTACCAATGCATTCGTTTCACATTCAAATGTTTATATTTCAAAGTTTCTAGAACATTGCAACAAAAAATCTCATATGATCAATAAGTCAAGAGCTCATAGCAATAAGGATCAAAGCATATAAGACCAAAATCAATCATGACCTTTATAGGATCAAATATAACCATTAAATCTTCATGCTCAATGGCTTAGTAATCAAACAGATCCAAATGCGCAATCAAGGTAAGAGTATGCTAAAGGACATAAGTTTGAAAAAATCTTTTGCAGTCATGTGATAAACCAATGGTCAAGTGTCTTTCGAAAAAATCAATAAAAGACAACGACTGTCTAAACAATGAAAGAGGTGTTTTCATACTTTCAGTTGTGAAAATCGAATCGAAACCAAATTGCAATTGTCGCAAAAATGAAACAAATGTCTAGTTGCACAATGCGACGATGATTTGTTGTTAATGAGACAAGGAGTGTAGGCAACTTTTTTAGAGTAATTAAAAAAAATGAATTGGCTGCCAACACAAATTCAGCTGATATTTGGGTGTCAAATCGACTTGGAAGATGAACCAGAAGTGGGTGGAGGGCCAACCAAAATCATAAATGCCTCGTTCTGAGGTGTGCACATCTTTTAGCATCTACAGTCGTGCATTGATTGCATGCACACTTTTCCAGTGTTTTTGACTGGTGCACGTGCACACACTTCCTGTATATCCTTAGTGCATGCTGATTTTATAACTGGTTGTATAGTTTTGGACTTTTTGGAAATGCATTTTTGGTCATTTTTGGTCAAGAAGATGAAGAAGATGAAGAGGATAAAATGCCACATCACATAAAATGACGTTTCATAGAATCCAGATTTGTCACAATATCAAAAACATAACGTCACAATAGCATTGAAACAACTGTTGCAAAATGACCCAACTATGATAGTGCACTCATCGATATGAGCCCTAGAATTTTCAAAGACCCATCCTTGCTAGGGACATACCATAGAGAACCATCTCTCATCCATCCTCCTGCATAGGTATGTGTCGTCTCATCCAATGAAACTAAAATTGGATATACCCTTCCTCTCAATGAGGCCTCTCTTATGCCTGATGACCCACTAGTCGCAGAGATTCTTCCTCAAAAATTACCAAAAAACCCTCCATCTTCCCCTGTTCCTGATTTCACCGTACCTCAAGGTCACATCCTAGTTTGGGAAAAAATCCCCCAAGACCTTACTCAAATACCCTTATTTTACCCTCCACTAGGCGTACAAGATTTCCAAGTAGCCGCAATGATTACCCTTCCCAATATGGTACTAGAAATCCCATTATGGTATCTACATCCACCAACCATGGTCCCTCAACCATCCCTCCCTCCTCAAACTGAACTAATCTCGATGCATATTCCAGTACCTACTCCCACCGCACCACCAACACCCCCACCCACTAGCACCATTGCTACCATTAGGGGCAGATGAAAGAAGAAAGATCTCATCGCTCTGTTACCCCCACAGGTCCAACCTCCTTATGCACTATGCGAGAAATATGGACACCCCACCAACAAATTCCCATCTCTACTAGAGATACGCTATATAATTCAACTCTCTCAAGCACCACCACCACTTGTCGCTTCATCAAGTACTGTCATTGTCTCCCCTAACACTAGTAGCAAAGGACTGTGAACCAAATTTGCATGTGCAATCTGTTCAGAATATGGCCATTACACAAACCATTGTCCAACATTACCTCAATTTTGACAGATGCTAACGACAGTACGCCAGAGATTTTAACAAGAACCCACTCCATCCACGTTATCTTAGACACATATTACTGACAGTATGTCACGACCTCAATAAATGAACAGATGAGATGTAATTGCTCTCTCTGTAACTCACTAGACCATTTTACCTACCAGTGTCCCACGATTATTGAATACAAGCGTCGACAAATGGCCCTGATTCAAAATCCTCCCGTCATCGCACCACCATTGACGCTAGGAATTCCCCCTACTCCCTCTCTCGATGTTGTTTATATATTCTCTCCCAAACCATAGGGGATCCCTACCCCTCCATGGTTCCTCGATAGCCTAGAGGATGATTTACCCCCAAATCCTCCCTATTCTCCGTGGTTCATCGATAGCCTCGAGGATTATTTACCTCCAAATCCTCCCAACTCTCCAGTTTATCTCCCCATGAAAATTCTATGCCCGACTACCATTTTCAACCCACCATATCTTGATATTTGGTTTATGTTGAGTGAACCATCACAACCCCCTTGCATCAACCCACCTACCCCTTCTCCATTAGAAGACAACCCCATAGTAACAGTCACAAACGTTACCCTTCTGGATCCCTTATATTCGCTACAATTCCACTGTGACGAGGAAATCCTTGAAGAGTTAACTACCCCAATTTCCCATGGGATGTGCTCCACTACCGAACACTCTTTATTTCACATGAATCCTTCACACCTCCTAACCAAAACCCCATATACGCAGTTGAAACCAAATATTTTCTCCCATCTAAGCATATAGATTGGTTCAATAAACCTATCCTGACCCCCGATGCTTTTGAAGAAAGCAATATGGCCAATATTTCCCCAACCATCAAAGTCAATATTTCCATCAAATCTGGAGTCATAGAGGAAATCACCATCGGCACCGCATGCTCTCCTGTAGAAATCACTACCTACAAAGCCCTCTTCCAGGAATATGGCGACATTTTTGCCTGGTCATACACAAAAATGCCTGGCCTTGATCCTTCTATTGTTGAACATCGTATAGACACATGGCCTGATATCACACTTGTCTGCCAAAAGAAATGTCCACTACACCCATCCAAAGCAGCAGCCATCAAGGTCAATATTGACAAATTGCGCACCACAGGGTTCATCTACCCCATTGCCTATACGTCATGGGTTTCGAACCTCGTCCCTGTTAACAAAAAATAGGGCACCATCTGGGTCTGCACAGACTTTCACAATCTCAATCATGCCTATCCCAAAGACAACTTTCCAACACCCTTTATCGACCAAATTATCGATGATTGCACCAGTCACGAGGCTTTCTCCTTCATGGACGGTTTCTCTAGCTACAACCAAATTCAAATTCACCCAGCCGATCAATACAAAACCGCATTCACTACCACTTGGGTCACTTTTGTGTATCGTGTCATGCCATTTGGCCTCAAGAATGCTGGCACCACTTTCCAATGCACCATGACATACATCTTTCATGATCTGGCTCATATAATCCTGGCATACTTGGACGACCTCACAGCTCGATCCAAGAAGCACACTTAACATATTGATGATTTATGAATCATCTTCCAACGGTTTTGTCAGTACAACATTCGCTTAAACCCCCTCAAGTGTGTATTTTGTGTCACTGCTGGATGCCTCCTTGGGTTCATCATTTCCCATTGTGGTTGTTATCACTAAAATTTTGTCCGCAAATGGTTACAGGAATCCAGCATCTTCAAACAGCTATGAGTTCACCCATGAACCAAAATTACCACAAAATCATTTCCAAAAGGTTCAAAACTATACAACCAGTGATAAAATTAAGGTGCGCTATGACTACACAGGGCGCGCGCGCACATGCGCCATTCAGAAACACAAGAAAAGCGCACATGTGCATGATGCACGACTGTGGTCGCTAAAAGCCGCGCACATCTGAGAATAGTGCATTTATGAGATTGGTTGGCCTCCCACCCACTTCTGGTTCATCTTCCAATTTGATTTGACATCCAAATCTTGGCTGGATCTGACTAGGTGGCTGGTCAAAGACCTAAAAATGCCCTAAATAACCCCTTTTTCACACTAAAAGTTGGTTGCACAATACATCAAAGTGGTGCTATAAAACAAGGTCATGGGTGCACTAAATCTTCAAGGAATTCATTTGCAAGGTTATGCTATTGCTATTCTCTTGGGGAATCCTCTTTTCTCATCAAGAGCATACTAGCAGCATTACATTTGGGCAATCCACCTCACCTTTTGAGTGGATTAGGTTGGGATTCTTTCACCATTTCTTTCAAGTTTTCAAAGTTGTAATAAGAGCTCAATTGTGGGGGTCCAAGAGCCCTCCCTTGGAGGAAGAAGGGACCCAAAGTCCCCTTTCTTCTTTGGGTTTTCTTTTTCACTAATACAATCCTTTCCATTGGTGACATGAGTCTTTTTGTTCTTATGTCCTTATGCTCAATAATTTAGTTGTTATTTCCTTTCTTAGTTTAATTCTTATCTTAGTCTTTTATGTTTCTTTTTCTAACCCTTTCCTTTACTGTTGTCTTGCTTAGCTAACCCAACTAAGCTTGTAAGAACCTCTGTTTTTCTCATTTAGGTGGCAAAAGAGGCGCAACAGATTGACAACTCCACTGTGGAAAGGTATCAATTTCCTACCTCATTTGGGTTTTTCTAGATCTTCTTTTGGTTTATTTAACCTACAGGTACCTTAACTGGCCCAAGCCGACCTGTAAAACATCCAATTCAAAACTGAAATGAGAGAATTCCATCCAGAATTTTCTTCATGACCGTTGTCATCTATCCATGGGTTTATTGGCCCATAGTCATGCATCGTGTGCACGTGCACAAACATTACTGTGTTGTTCAGCGCCCTCTATGCACCTACACCCAAAAGTCTTTTTCAATTTGCGCATAGGCACTCGGTGCACCTCTGTCTACTTTGAGACCCATGAGCCTATGTAGAAAAATACACATTGTAAGCCTTTTTGTGATTTGGGGAAGGCCCCTAGCCTTCTTAAAAATGATTTCATGCATGTTGTAATCTGCACCACACTTAGTTCCCTCTCCATATAAAGGGATTAGTCATAAACACATAGGCACTTAGGGGGTTTAAAATCATTATTTCCTCTTTTACTTTGCCACATGGATGGCTTGCTTTGACTAAAGGTATAAGTTGAAATCATTTGTAATCACATAAAACTTGCATTGGGACCAGAAGTCGGATAACAATTGTTTAGTATGCTCTTCTCTCGCACTTCAAAGCAACTTTGAGAATCAGAAAAGGGTTGTAGGACAATTTCATCTCCCTTAAAAATACTAAAACCTTTAGGAGAGGACAACAACCCTCTTGGGACTCCTCTTAGTTTACTTTTCAAACACATCTCAATATTGTAATGGGCCCATACATGCCCACATTCCACAAAGATAGGATGGTGTTGAAATTTACTTTCTTAGATTAAATCACTAGGGAAGTTTAAAGGTTTTGTAACAAGCCCATACATTCCCACATGATCACAATCTAGGATAGTTTCAAATCTTTCTTAGATTAAATCACAATAGGGAGTTAAAGGAATAGTAAATGACCCACATGTCCACATGCTAGCTTCCTAGGGACTTTTGAATTATGCAAGGTTGTACCAAAGGCATTTAGTTAATTAGGTAATCAACACTTGTAAGGACCACGTGAAGTCCACATGTAGCAAGGTGACACATAATTCATTAAAACATTGGCACACTTTCACTTATTCACACACAAAAGTCACTTATCACTCACATAGATTTCATTTCGAAATGTGGAGGTCAAAGTAAGTTTCCTCCAAAGGGATTCTGAAACACCCCACCCTTTTCTTGACAAAAATATCCACTCCCATTTAATTTCAATGAGATTGGATCACACCCCCAATCTCTCAAACAACCACATCTAAATTTTTTGTAAAAACTCACTAAGTTTTCCTCCACAGGAGGTGCCAAAATAAATATTTTAGTTTAGGTAGGATTTCGGGGATAGGCATCCAAATAACTCCCCGTTATCTGGTTCTCACATTTTTCAAAACAATAGAAGTTGTCAAATAGGGAACTGTAAATCCTCCAAGTCAAGTGTTCCTAACACCATAAGGTAGGGAGATACCTGTGAAGGGTTGAAGGCTGAGGTCCTGTTGTTCTATGCATCCCCCCCTTGAGGTACCCACCTCTTGGATGGGATCCAGCCCATGACCCATTTCTTAGGCCGAAAATCTAAATGTCATACTTTGACTGAGGTACCTAGTGACCAAATTTTAGGACATCTACCCAAGTGGCAATTATGGGTTACAATTGTACCTTGATCGGATTTTGTGTGGTTATTGGGAAATATCGCCAGTTCTTTTGGGATATGCCCCCTCTACCCCTCATTATAACTGATCGCTTCATCCTTCACTAGTTTCTTTTTTGGTGGCTTCAGACCCCACTGTCGAGTGCTATTGGAAGGTCCAGTGCTATTTGAGAGGAAGGACATTACATCTTTTTAGGACACGAGCATTTGTTTTCTTTTTTCCCCCATGTGGACAAAATCCACTTATCCACATATATGCTTCTTTATCAAAACACTTTATGTATAATTCACTTCTAATTACATTTTGATTTGGATATATATTGTATAAAGTTCAAAAAATTGCAAACAAAGGCTCTTGTTTATTTATTACTCTCACCACAATTCGCACACATCCATTCAACTAGTTAGACATCATAGGGGACCCACAAAACCCCCATCATTCCAAACGCTTGCTAAACCTCCCTCCTATCCTAAGGGGAGTTACTAGTCTTCCCAAATCATCAGCACCACCTTCTCACACTCCAGTGAGTGCCACTGTCTTAGGATCAACTTTGATTGGTTCCACCTTACTTGGGTCCAATTCCCAAGGTCCACCGTCCAATCGCTCTCCTTTACACAGAAGTGGGTGGCCCACTTCCTCTCAAGGGGGAAGTACAAACCCACCTAGTCCCTCCCAAGGGTTAGGTTCACAAACCACTCACAACATGGATAGAACCAATCCTCCGCCACCACTACAGATGCCATACTTGGACTCTCTCAACATACCAGATCTAAGCAAATTCACAAATGATCTTATATTGCATGACCCCACATGGTCTGCAATGCCTACCAAACTACCTTCAGATATCCCCAAATTTGAAGCAAGGCAGGAGATGATCCTTCCAACCATGTAATGACTTTCCACTTATGGTGCTCTTCCAACAACATTATGGATGATGCCATCCGAATACACTTGTTTCAATGCACACTCACTGGCCCATCAGCCAAATGGTATGTAGACGAAAATTCGGGGTCCCATGCGGCTTTCGAGTCCTTGGACAAATAATTTTTGACCTTCTTACAATTACCAATCCACCATGAAATGGTCTTGAACTACTCTCTAATTTTAAACAAACCTCAACCACACATATCACTGATCACATTCATGAGTGGTGTCGACGACATAGTTTTTGCAAAGAAGAAACCACCAAACAACAATGTCTTGATTGGTTTCTCAGATCACTTGTTTCTCTCCTTGGTAAAGATGTGGCTTCCAACTTCTCTCAATCAAAAGAAGAATCCATCAGTAAGGCTCAACAATATGACCTCATCTATTCACAATCAGGGTACTTATACAAAGTACTTCCTGATCTCCCAAAACCTATGCCATTTGGCCAAGACAAACCCGGGATGTTTCACTCAGCATACGGATTGATTGGTAACGCCACGCACCACGCACCACAACCCAAACAATCACCAATGTATGGCACACCTCAATATCCACCGACATATGGAGGAACCCCTTATTATCCCCCACCTCCTTATCAACAACCATACCCTATTTCCCTTCCTCCACCCATCAGTGGACCACCACCAACACCCACAATACACCCACCAATCCAAACAAGTTCTGGTACTCCCTCTACCTCAGCTTATACTCTAAGTACTAGTGAAAGCGCCATGTCTTCCTATGTACCTTATGGATCATTACCCCCACAGAATCTGTACTTTCCATTTCCTAGTCCTCCACTACCCATGGCCCCACCACAAGGACACCCACACACTAGGTTGATTTTTTTTCAACCCTCTCCCATTCAGTAATATCAAAATTTCAAACAGCTGAATATGGAAAATCCAACCCATCCATTGAATAATGCCAAAAAGAAAGGAAGAAACTAGAACAATAACAACCCAGGTCAAGGTGGGAACCAACCCCAACAGAACCAACCTACTGGGGAAAACCAGAACCAAGGGAATCATAACCCCCAGGGGGGAAACAACAACAAGCGTCAAGGGAAAAATAACAATAATCTTCGAACCAACTTCCCTTGTGCCCTTTGCGGTGAGTTCAGTCATTATACTCATCATTGCCCCCAAATCGTTGATTTTAAACGAATAAAATACTCAGGAAATGGACCACACCCTCTAGCACCGCCTGCCCCTCAGCAGGCCCCACAACAATACGTGCAACAACCACCCCCAACCATGCTGCACAATCCCATTCCACACCAAGGAGTGATGAACACCCAACAGGAAACGCAGCCTACCCCACCACAGTTGGGACAATACCTCAACCTGAACAATCCCGCAGATCGTACTATCCTCCTCACTAGTGAAGAAGAAGTCCTTCTATAGACACATAGTCGTCAATATTGTGCATCCACTGAGTCTCCTCCCATGCCCCCAGAAACAATCCCCGCACCAACAGGACCCCCATTGGTGATTCCTCACCCTAACACCGAAACACCTCTTCGTATCCCTGGCATCCCATTGCGCAGGAATGTCCACAACCCACAGGCTCGGGCAACTCATAATTATAGTTTGGTGGATGACTTAGCACCAACTACAATGTTAGTCTTAGAAGTCCTTCAAAATTTTCCCACTCAGTGGAAATCATTACTTTTTTCCTTGGGGGCAGTCGACCCCATGGATACCCGACTCATCACATTTGATATCGACAGCGGAGAACCTCGACTCCCCACTTTCATTGCTTTTCAAATCCCCACTCGATTACAATATCTTGTTCAGTCGTAGCTACATGTATGCTATGAAGGCAGTTGCCTCTTCCATCTTTCAAACCATGATGTTCCCCCAAACCGGAAGATCATTACAATTGACCAAGTTTCACATTATGAGCCTAACCCTTCTTCCAACATCGATAACATTCTCCCTCTCATCCACACTCATCCTGAAACGTACCCACTCATCGAAATGGGTCTCAAAATTTTCAAAGACCCATCATTGTTATGAAATTACCATGGCACACCACTACTCCTTCATCCTTCCAATCAAGTATGTGTCGTATCATCCAAAGGAACTAACATTGATGATACCCTTCCTCCCAGGGAGGCTTCTCTCATATCTGACGTCCCACCAGTCGTACAATCCCTCCCTCACCAGCCTCCTATGGACTCATCGACTCCACTAGTTCACGATTTCACCTCACCCCAAGGCCATATCCCAGTTTGGGAGATATTTCCCCAAGCCATTACTCAAATCCCCTTCTTTTACCCTCCACCAGGTGTACAATCTTTCCAAGTAGCCGCAATGCTTACTGTCCCTAATATGGTGTTGGAAATCCTAGTTTGGTATTTACATCCACGAGAGATGGTTCCTCAACCATCCTTTCCCCCCCAAATAGAAGGAATCTGAATGCAGATTCCCATACTCACTCCCACCATACCCCCTACACCTCCACTCACTAACCTCTCTGCCACAACTGGGGGCAGGTGAAAGAAGAAGGAGCCCACATGTCCACTTCCCTCGTGCATCCAACCTCCTTGCACACTATGTGAGAAATATGGACACCCAACCAACAAATGCCCATCTCTACCTGAGTTACTTAACCTAATTCAACTCAATCAAACACCATCACCACTCATCGCTTCCTCCAGTATTGCCGCTATTTCACAGAACACAAGTAGAAAAGGACTGCGAACCAAATTTGCTTGCACCATATGTTTAGAATATGTCCATTATACACACCATTGCCCAGTGCTACCTCAATTTCGACAAACATTAGTAGCATTATGCCAAATCTTCCAGTAGGAACCTAGTCCGGTTACATCATCCCCACCCAACATCACTGACATCCATTATGTCACAACTTCATTCAATGAATGTATGAGATGTGCTTGCTCTCTATGTGAATCCCTAGATCACTTTACATATCAATGTCCTATAATCATTGAATATAGGCAACGCCAAATGACCCTCATTCAAACCCCTACACCCCCTATAGAATCGATGATCAACCTTACCCCATCATTAGAGGTTGTTCACATTATTTCTCCTGAACCAGAAGCACTGCCTATTACTCCATGGTTCTTGGATGACTTATACAAGGATTTACCCCCAAATCCCCCCAATTCTACCGTTCATTTCCCCATGGAAATTTTACACCCAACTACCACTAATAATCCTCAATATCTCGATATTTGGTTTATGTCGAGTGAATCATCGCACTCTCATTGCATCCTTCCCCCTGTTGCTTCATCACCAGAGGACAACCACACGGTGACAATTACTGATATCACTCTTTTCGACCTCTTGTATTCCCAACAATTCTACTGTGACGAGGACATACTCAAGGAGTTAGCCACCCCCGACTACCCATGGGATGTGCTACATCACAGAGCTCTCTTCTTTTCACAGGAAGCCTTCACGCCTCCTAACCAACACCCCATATACGCAGTCGAAACAAAGGACTTTATCCCATCAGGGCATATCGTCTGGTTCAACAACCCATCCCTGCCCCTGATGCTTTTGAAGAAGGAAATATGGCCAACATTTCCCCTACCATCAAAATCGATATTTCCATCAGAAATGGAGTCGTCGAGGAAATCACCATTGGCGCCGCATGTACTCCTCAAGAAATCACCGCATACAAATCCCTCTTCCAAGAATACCAAGATATTTTCGCCTGGTCATAAACCGAGATGCCTGGCCTCGATCCCTCTATTTTCAAACATTGCATCGATACCTAGCCTGATATCACACCAGTTCACCAAAAACAAGGACTGCTACACCCATCCAAAGCCACAGCTATCAAAGCCGAGATTGACAAATTACGTGTTGCTGGGTTCATCTACCCCATTGCCTATACCTCATGGGTTTCCAACCCTGTACCCATTAACAAAAAATAGGGCACTATCTATGTCAGCATGGACTTTCACGATCTCAATCATGCCTGTCCCAAAGACAACTTTCCAACACCTTTCATCGATCATATTATCGACATCCATGAGGATTTATCCTTCATGGATGGTTTCTTTGGCTATAACCAAACCCTAATCCACCCAGCCGATCAATACAAAACCGCATTCACCACCACTTGGGGTACTTTTTCATATCGTGTCATGCCTTTTGGCCTAAAAAATGTTGGTGCAACTTTCCAACAGGCTATGACATACATTTTTCATGATCTAGCTCATATCAACCTTGCATACTTGGACGACCTCACAACTGGATCCAAAAAATGCACCCAGCATCTTGATGATTTACGAATCATATTCCAACGGTGTCATTAGTACAACATCCGCTTGAACCCCCTCAAGTGCGTATTCTGTGTGACTGTCAGGTGCCTCCTTGGATTCATCGTTTCCCAAAGTGGTATTATTGTGGGACCCCTCAAAGTCCAAGCCATCACAGAAATTCCACCCCCATGGAATTTACGCCAACTCCAGAGCCTACAAGGAAAAGCTAACTTTCTAAGACGATTTGTCCCAGACTATGCCACTCGAGCACACGGTTTCCTTCGCTTACTATGCCATGACATCCCATTCCACTAGGATGAACATTCCTAAAAAGCATTCGACGATCTTAAAATGGCACTCTCCAATGCCCCTTTAATTAGTTCACCCAAATATAATCGTGACTATATCCTCTACATATCAGCATCAACTGTCTCAGTAGCAGGAGTTCTCGTTCAAATCGGTGATGATGATCATGAGCATGTCATTTACTACATTAGTAAAAACCTTTTAGGGCCACCCTTGAAGTATAAACATGAAGAGAAACTAGCCCTTGCATTCATCCTCGCAGTCCAGAAACTATGCCATTACATTCTACTTCACACATCCAAAGTCATAATAGATTCCAACCCCATGCAATACTTGCTTAGTCATCAACAAATTAATGGCAAATTTGCCCAATGGATCATTATCCTTCAGGAGTACAATCTCAAATTTTCAACACCAAAGAGCAAGAAATCTCTCATCCTTGTTGAACTTGTCACAGCCTTCCCCTCCAATACTACCAGTGCTCCCGTCAATACCGACTTCCCCGATGAACATCTCTTTTACATCACTTTGGATGATCCTTGGTATGGTGACCTCCTCATCTACCTCTGAACCCAAAAATTTGGTAACCACCTTTCACGAGAAGACCACTGTTGTATTCACCACCAGGCTCCCCACTATCTCCTCATCAGAGATATCTTATATCGGTGAGAGATCGACACCATAATCCATCGATGCTTGACTATTGACGAGGCCGATAAAGTCTTGAATGACTGTCATAGTGGCGCGTACTGGGGCCATCTCTTGAGAATTTCCACTGCTCAGAAAATCATCCACGCAGGTTACTTTTGGCCTACATTGTTTCATGATTTCATTCATGTCGTGAAGCGATGCGATAAATGTCAGTTTTATGCCAATAAAGCATGAGCACCACCTTCTCTTCTCCACCCAATCATTACTGCAGGCCCCTTTTGTAAATGGGGCATCAACTTCTTGACTTGTAACCCACCATCCAGCAATGGACACAAATACATTGTTGTCACAATCGATTACTTCACAAAGTGGGCTAAAGCCATGCCTACCTTCAAAAACACCGCTGACACCACAACGCGTTTTTTATTTAATCACGTCATATACCACTTTGGAGTACCACTTCAACTAGTCTCTGATCATGGGAAACATTCTAAGAATGAGATTTTTGTCGAACTCTCATCTCGGTTAGGATTCTCCCATGAGTTTGCCTCACCATATTACCCCCAGTCCAACAGATAGGTTGAAGCAGTTAACAAGGTCCTCAAGACCAGGTTACAGTGCATGGTTAACAAACATAAGACTAATTGGCATCATATGTTATTTTCTGTGCTATGGGCTTACCGTACGTCCGTGAAAATGGCCACTAGTTTCACCCCATTTGATCTAGTCCAAGGGGTTGAGGCCACTCTTCCTATCAAGTGTGAAATTCCCACCTTACGCACCGCAATTGAGCTATTACCCGACACTGCTCCAATGGAGTAGCATTTTCTAAACTTAGAGTCCCTAGATGAATATCACCGATCTTCATTACAGAACAATGAGGCAGCCAAAGATGGTCAAAGGCCACCTTTGATCGCCATGTCAACCTTTGCTCATTTCATGAAGGCGACCTCGTCCTTGCCTATGATATCACTCATGATACCCTCGGTCATGGAAAATTTGAGTCACTATGGCATGGACCCTACATTATCCAACATTGCCTCACCAAAGGCGCATACATCCTGGCTTCTCCCAAGGGCCTCTCTCTCAAAGAACCCTTCAACAGGTTATACTTAAAGAAATTTTACAACTAAGCGTAGCCATTCTACATTAGGTTATTTCTTTTATAGTGTTTTTTTATCTTTTTTTTTCATACCTCATGTCTAAACTATCATTTGTGTTATTGACAGATGCTTCCTCCACTAGCCTACCACATCGGTTACACCGACGGTGCCAGCCGTTGGACACAAAATCTCGCTTTGGCAGCTTGGGCCCTCTATTCTCCCTCACATGAACTACTCCACTCTAGCATCATATGTTTGGGTTTAGCAACCAACAACCAAGCTGAGTACACTGTCATCATTGGCCTCCTTGTTGATGCCAACCATCATTGTATTCATCACCTTTGCATCTTACTTGACTCCCAACTAGTCATTCTCTAACTCAACAATGTGTACTATGTCTGCGATCCTTGCCTCTTTCACAAATTCCTGCAAGTTAGACTTTTATCTCGACATTTTGATTTCATTATATTTACACATATTCCAAGGAAATTTAATCAAATTATAGATAACCTAGCTAACATTGTACTCGATTGGCATATATCACATCAAGATACCTTTACACACACATAAACCATCCAGAGTCTGTCACAACATATTTAGATTAGACATCATAAATAACATTAAAAACAAAAATTCTCATACACATGTAAACATCACAAAGACCCCAAAATGTATATCCATATATATATCTAAATCGATCAACAGTGCCATCAAAATGTTTACATACACATAGAATACATCGTATACAAAATCCACAGGCCAGCGAAGCACCTCGATACAAAACTGGTGTCACTACACCAAAATGGGCTCACCAGCCTATATATAATATAAAAAATTACACATAGAGACACTCATGGTGCCTCTAGAGAACCACCTCCTAGCCCTCCCTCAGGTGGTGGTGCCCCACCCACTATCGGTCCCTCCAGATCTGGAGGTAACTGTCTGGTCATCGCAACACCTGCTACTACTGCTCGCCGAACCACAGTCCACCACATCAATGGAACTCCCACACACTGCTCCAGGGCACCCTCATCCTGGATGCGTGACCACATGCTCTCAGGCACTCCCTGTAGCACTGCTTCCAAGTGGCGGCGAATATCCTCAAAATCTCCCCCGAACTCAGCTGGAGGAGCATGTGATGGCCCTACACTAGATCGTTGAAACGACGTTTTCTATCCACTCTCTCCTCGCCAGGGGGTCTCGCCTCAACATCCTCACATCATCGCCTCTCTCCCACCCATGGCTCTACCCGTGGAGGCCTCACCGGCCCCTGACGAGCCAACACTCTAACCCAATCAACCTCACACCCACGAGGCCCCACATCTACACATACAAAAAAACAAAGGATAGCATCAACATCCATCTATACATAAATACACATGCTATACTATCTAAATATCAAAACATAAAACATCACATCATACCTCGGTGGTCGAATACCTCCCCTAGAGGTAAAACCATATCTGGATCACCTCGGAAGTCCACCCCACAGTATGGATACTGCAGTAGGATTTGCGGCATATGTCGCCACACTTGTGCAGCCTCAGCCGTGAAAACATGGCCACCCTCACCACCACTATGGCAAATCAAAATCTGCAACCACCGCATCAGTCGCGGCTCTCGCACACTAGGTGCACCCAATAAAACTCTAGGGTGCAACATCAACACCCTCTCCAAGAACCATTCCACCAAGATGGACCCAAAGGCAAAGTCCCCTGAGTCCGCAACCCGACACCTATCGAGCTGCCCTACCATCTTGGCATGCAACATCAATCCCCAGGCAAAGTGCTCTCCCTCCAATGCCCTCCCCATAATCCTCAACTGACCACCACTGATCCGCTAAGTCACAAGGGACCCATAAACCCACACAACAATCGTCACTACACAACGGTGAACCAAAGCATCCATCACCTCGATACTCACTACAGAGCCTGACATAAATTCATCTCTCGAACAATACCTCTAGCCCAAGGTAGCCAACTGCCCATCCCCAGGTAATACAGGCTCCGCCGGTAGGGGCGTTCCCCAAAAAGGGAGCCCAGTCAGAAAGCACACATCCTTCACCGTAGTGAAGGCCAGCTGCTGACCTCACACCATAAAACAATGAAGATATAGACTCCACATCTGGATCAAGAACTGTAGAAGGTACTCTTGGGCTCAGATCAAGGGGCACTCAAAAAACTTCAGCAACCCACAAGCTGCCAAAGTCGGACGAACCGTCGGCTCCTCAATAGTCATGGCCTCCCTTAGCTATGACATATCCCACTCTCACCAACGAACCAACATTGTTCCAATACTCACCTGCAACCACATAAATCCAATCCTAGATCAGCCATCTCGAACATATTCACATTAGAATCTCCAAAAAAGATGAGTTTTGCACCCGTCAGCCTTGCCTTCGAGGCACGACTGTTTAAACCCATA
This sequence comes from Picea engelmannii, assembly GCA_009831015.1. Classification (NCBI taxonomy): domain Eukaryota; kingdom Viridiplantae; phylum Streptophyta; class Pinopsida; order Pinales; family Pinaceae; genus Picea; species Picea engelmannii. Next base: position 280,097 of record ML789631.1, read on the forward strand.
GGTGCACACACATGTGCGCCTTTTCACCCCATAAGCACACACACATGCATGCCTATTCATCCCACAGGTGTGCATGAATGTAGGCCTGTCCACCATACATAGGTTCCTTCATGCACTCCTGTCACATACACAGGCGTGCATCACAGCACGCCTATCCGCCACACAGTTGCACACCCATGCACAACTGTTTAGCTAACAGGCATGCATACAATGCGCGCCTGTTTTCCCCCTTTGTGCACACCCATGTGTGGATTATCGGATAACAGGCACGCACCCATAAGTGTATATTTCCATATCGCCCATGCATTGGGGGGCCCACACCCACAAAACTCCCTGTACGGCCCTCCATATAGGTCGTGCCCACAAAAAGAAAACCTAATTCTATGCAGGACGATCAGACCACTAACCTGAAGCTTGTTGTTCCTGAATCAACCACCTCATTCTCCTGGAATCTCCAAATATCCTTTGAATATCTCTTGTCCAATCACTCTGACAACAGGTACAAATGAGGTGGCAATGTGGGCCCTACAACTATATATAGTCCTTTTTTCCAAACTTCCAGACCCCATTGCGGGAGATCTGGGTGTTTGTTTTTCGATCCGTCTTCAGCCACGGGATCAGTACCCCATCCTCTACATCAAGAAAGTCCCTGGGCCACTTTTAATCCTTAGCCCCCGAGGAGCCATTTTTTCCATACCCCATCCAGGTACACATGCTCATTTTCAAAATTATCAAATAAATGCATGTATGTTCAATTCTCTTCAGATATTGTTCACGTCAGGTATTTGGTTTTCATGTGTGCAGGTACTTGTTTATCATACATCAGTGCAACCCCTTCGGGTATATAATCAACACTGGCATGTAATGATTCCCTCTAAATCTCAATTGTATCTCCAGTCACACCCTCTGAAATTTTCCTTTAGGGTCCCCATATCCGGCTCTGTAGTACCGCCACCTCCATTGCACTTACTGTCATTTGGTAGCACTCTTCCCCACATGAGTTGTCCCATTCATAGTACCCATTGGCACTTTGAAAATCATGTTGTTTTCAACCCTTTAGGGATGGGAGTCCCGATAGTCTTACATCATGTCGTGAATCAACCACATACTCCTTCTCCTCATTTTTCTAGCCTTCCCAAAGGACTCCTAGGACACTTCCTCATGGATTAGTTTGACTGCACTCCCAAAACATCATTTACCCATCATCAGTCTTCCCATCCTTAGATTTCTCTCCATACCTTACCCTACTACATAAACCAACCTATGGGGCCCCCACCCTCCATTGTTTTTTTCACCAACTTGTGCCACCCCTAGGCCAAGCCATCTTACACTGGGGCACCCGTTTCTGTATCTTCATTATTATCCCCATAGATTTTTTCATTCTTTTTGTAATTAAACCGTGATTCCCATCATGTTACATAACTTTTTGTCATCACCTTTGGCGACCTTATTGGCAAATGCAACCCATGTCGCCCTTGGCTAGGGCACTCCTTATCATCTACTCTTCTTGACATCGTCTATATACTCCAAGTATCCCACAGGCCACCTACCTATGCTCTCTGAGTTTGTTCACTTTGTCCCACCTCTGACACAACTTATCCCACGTCTTGTTGTCCCCCTAACACTCGATCTAGTTGAGCAGTTGCGGCCACTTATACTTCGCATATACCCCCAACCAAGGAAAGTCTTGAGTCTCCACACATATTGACTTCTTCAATGTATCTCCTCAATTCCTAACCTCACCTAGTATATTTCATGAAGCCCTTTGCTTCTTGGAGTCGAGTCCCCCTTTTGTCGACATCAACACAGTTTCTAGAAGGGCGATAGTATCTTAACTCTCATTTTCCCTTCTAATGAGAGATCTCATATGACACAGGGAGAACCATAATTTCTCCTTGCTGTCATTGACCCCCCTAAAATTAGACTTCAACACTTTCTCATGTTATGGTGGGTCTTACTTTGTGACTATTGCATTTGTTTCTTATATTTTCCGAAGACCTATGAACTTGGTTGGGCTAACAATGCCTACAGAATCCGTGATATTTCTTACAAGTGTCATTGCCTACTATTCAGAGTATGTTCCTCCTCAAAATTGTCCTCTACCTTTATCAAAAACCACCCTCGAGGGTGCTGCAGTTATCTACATCACCACACAGTTTCAGTTACTATACAACACCCTTCTTTTTGAGTTACATGACACAAGCATGGGGCATGCCCACCTCATTTGTACACACTTTATTTTACATACCTTAAGGAAGGTTGGGTCCTATAGGTTCCCTTCTCCCTCCAATGGTCTCACTCTTGATATTCTCACTATCGCTCTTCCTTACAACGGTACTCTCAGTAGAAGAAACATTGATGAATTTTGGCTATACGTATGCTCCTAACCTCATCCATCAGGGGGCATTTGTTATCACTGAAATTTCATCTGCAAATGGTTACAAGAATCCAACATCTTCAAATATCTATGAGTTCACCCATGAAACAAAATTACCACAAAAGAATTTCCAAAAGTTTCAAAACTATACAACCAGTGATAAAATTAAGGTGCATTATGACTACACAGGGCGCGCACGCACATGCACCATTCAAAAACGCAAGAAAAGTGCACATACACATGATGCACGACTGTGGTCCCTAAAAGCCACGCACATCTGAGAATGACACATTTATGAGATTGGTCGACCTCCCACCCACTTCTGGTTGAGCTTCCAAGTTGATTTGACATCCAAATCTCGGCTGGATCTAACTGGGTGGCTGGTCAAAGACCTAAAAATTCCCTAAACAACCCCTTTTCACACTAAAAGCTGGTTGCACAATACCTCAAAGTGGTGCTATCAAACAAGGCCATGGGTGCACTACATCTTCAAGAAATTCATTTGCAAGGTTATGCTGCTTCTATTCTCTTGGGGAATCCTCTTTTCTCATCAAGAGCATACTAGCATCATTACATTTGGGAAATCCACCTCACCTTTTGAGTGGATTAGCTTGGGATTCATTCACCATTTCTTTCAAGTTTTCAAAGTTGTAAGAAGAGCTCAATTGTGGGGGTCCAAGAGCCCTCCCTTGGAGGAAGAAGTGACCCAAAGTCCCCTTTCTTCTCAGTGTTTTATTTTTCACTAATACAATCCTTTCCATTGGTGACATGAGTCTTATTGGTTTTTTGTTCTTATGTCCTTATGCTCAATAGTTTAGTTGTTATTTCCTTTCTTAGTTTAATCCTTAGCTTAGTCTTTTATGTTTATTTTTCTAACCCTTTCCTTTACTGTTGTCTTGCTTATCTAACCCAACTAAGCTTGTAAGCACCTCTATTTTTCTCATTTAGGTGGCAAAAGAGGCGCAATAGTGGCATTACTGTAGAACCGCTCAAAGTCCAAGCCATCACAGAAATTCCACCTCCTCACAATTTATGCCAAGTACAGAGCCTACAAGGAAAAGCTAACTTCTTACGGTGCTTTGTCCTAGATTACACTACTCGTGCACACAGCTTCCTTTGCTTGTTGTGCCACGACATCCCATTTCACTGGCATGAGCATGCCCAAACCGCGTTCGATGACCTTAAAGCAACACTCTCCAATGCCCCTTTGATTAGTCCACCCGAATATAACCGCGACTATATCCTCTACATATCAGCCTCATTCATCTCAGTAGCATGAGTTCTCATCCAAATAGGGGATGATGACCGTGAGCATGTCATTTTGATGATCCCTAGGCGAGACCTATTGATGAGGAGAGAGCGGCTGGGGGATGCTACTTTGAAGACCCTGGTGAAGGGCCGTCACACGCTCCTCTGGCCGAGGTCGGGGGAGAGTTTGAGGATATTCGTCGCCACTTGGAGGTGGTGCTACAGGGAGTGCCCGAGGGCATGTGGTCATGGATTTAGGATGAGGGAGCCTTAGAGCAGTGTGTGGGTGTTCCGGTGGCGTGGCAGACCATGGTTTGGAGAGCGGATGTAGTGGGGGCGGCGATGACTGGGAGACTGCCTCTAGGACCTGAGGGACACCTAGCTGCTGGGGGCCCTCCTCTAGAGAGAGGGCCAGGTGGTGGAGCACTAGAGGCGCCATGAGTTCCTCTGTATTTATGTATTTTTTGTACCTATATAGGCTGGTGAGCCCATATTGTATATGGTGAGGTGGCACCATTTTGTACTTATAGGGGTTAGGTGGTTCACCTACCTACGGATGTTATACTTGATGTAATATTTTCTGTAAACACTGATGACATATTGACCGTTATATATATGGATATACATTTTGGGATCTTTGTGGTGTTCACATGTGTTGATGTTTTTTAGTGTTTTTTGATGATGTCTAATCTATATGTTGTGAAAGACTGTTGATGATTTAGGTATGCGTACTGGTAGTTTGATGTGATAAATTCCAATCTAACACTTGGTTAGTCATATTATCTTCTATTTGATTAAATTGTCTTGGAATATGTGTAAATGTGATGGAATCAAAATGTCAAGAGAAAAGTCTAACTTGTAGGTATTTGCAGAAGAGGCAAGGATCGCAGACATGGTACACATTGTTGAGCTGGAGGACAACCAGTTGGGAATCGAGTAAAATGCTAAGGTGACGAATATGGCAATGGCTCGCCTTAGTGAGGAGGTCAATGATGGCTATGTACTCTGCTTGGTTATTGGTTGTTGAACCCAAACATATGCCATTGGAGTGGAGCAGTTCATGTGAGGGTGAATAGAGGGCCCAAGCGACCGAAGCAAGATTCTATGTCCAATGGCTAGCTCCGTTGGTGTAATCGATGTGGTAGGTCGATGGAGAAGGCATCTATCAATAAAACAAATGATAGATTAGACGTGAGTTATGGATGAAGGAAGATTAAAAATTCTAGAAAATTGTACAAAAAGAAATAGCCTAGTGTAGAATGGCTACGCTCAGGCGTAAAATTTCTTTAAGTACAACCCATTGATGGGTTCTTTGAGAGGGTGGCCTTTGGGAGAGGTCAGAATGTATGAACCTTTAGTGAGGCATTGTTGGATGATGTAAGGTCCATGCCAAAGTAACTCGAATTTTCCATGACCGAGGGTGTCATGAGCGATATCGTAAGCAAGGATGAGGTCACCTTCATTGAGTGAGAGAAGGTTGACATGGCGATCAAATGTGGCCTTTGACCATTTTTTGTCTACCTCATTGTTCTGTAATGAAGATCAACGATCCTCATCCAGGGACTCTAAGTTTAGCAAACACTGCTCCATTGGAGCAGTGTCAGGTAATATCTCAATAGCAGTGCATAATGTGGGAATTTCACACTCAATGGGAAGAGTGGCCTCGATCCCATGGACTAGATGAAATGGTGTGAAACCAGTGGCAATTTTAACTTCTGTGTGATAAGCCCATAGCATGGAAAATAACATATGATGTCAATTGGTCTTATGTTTGTTAACTGTGCGCTGCAACATGGTTTTGAGGACCTTGTTGACTAATTTGACCTATCCATTTGACTGAGGGTAGTATGGGGAGGCAAACTCGTGGGAGAAGCCTAACCTAGATGAGAGTTCGATGAAAATATCATTCTCGAAATGTTTCCCATGATCAGAGACTAGTTGTAGTGGTACTCCAAAGCGGGAAATGACATGGTTAAAGAAAAAATGCATTACAGTGTCAGCGATGTTATTGAAGGTAGGCATGGCTTCATCCCACTTGGTGAAGTAATTGACTGCAACGACAATGTATTTGTGTCCATTGTTGGATGGAGGGTTGCAAGTCATGAAGTCTATGCCCCATTTGCAAAAGGGGTTGATAGTAATGACTGGGTGTAGAAGATCAGGTGGTGCTCGTGCTTTGTTGGTGTAAAGTTGGAATTTGTCGCATTGCCTCATAGCGTGGATGCAATCATGAAACAATGTAGGAAAAAATTAACTGGCGCGAATGATTTTATGAGCAATGGACATCTCGAAGAGGTGGCCCTGTAAGCACCATTGTGGCATTTGTTCAAGACTCGATCGGATTCGTCGATAGTCAAGCATCAACGGAGTATAGTGTCGACCCCTCGCCAATATAAGACATCACCGATAAGTAAGTAGCATGTAGATTGGTGACAAATACATGGACGATTGTCTCGGAAGAGATGGTTTCTAAATTTCTGGGTTTGAAGGTAGACAAGGAGATCGCCATACCAAGGATCATATGAAGGGATGTAAAAGAGATGTTCGTCAGGGAAATCAGTATTGACGGGGGTACTGGTAGTATTGGAGGGACAAGCCATGATGAGTTCGGTGAGGACGAGGGCTTTCTTTCTTTTGGGTGTCAAAAATTTGAGGTCGTACTCCTGAAGGATGACGAACCATCAGCCAAATTTACTGTTAATTTTCCAACGACTGAGCAAGTATTGCATGGGGTTGGAATCTACAATGACTTTGGTAGTTCGAAGTAGAATGTAATGGCGGAGTTTCTGGATGGCGAGGAAAACTGCAAGGGCTAGTTTCTCTTCATGATTATATTTTAAGGGTGTCCCTAAAATTTTTTTACTAATGTAGTAAATGAGATTCTCACGGTCATCATCCCCTATTTGGATGAGAACTCCTACTACTGAGACGACTGAGGCCGATATGTAGAGGATATAGTCGCGGTTATATTCAGCTGGACTAATCAAAGGGGCATTAGAGAGTTCTTCTTTAAGTTCATCGAACATGGTTTGGGCATGCTCATCCTAGTAAAATGGGATGTCATGGAACAACAAGCAAAGGAAGTCATGTGCATGAGTAGCGTAATCTGGGAAAAATCACCATAAGAAGTTAGCTTTGCCTTGTAGGCTCTGTAGTTGGCATAAATTGTGAGGAGGTGAAATTTCTGTGATGGCTTGGACTTTGAGGGGGTCTATGGTTATGCCACATTGGGAAACGTTGAACCCAATGAGGCGTCCAACAATGATGCAGAATACGCACTCGAGGGGGTTTAAGCGTATGTTGTACTGATGACACCGTTGGAAGATGATTCATAAATCATCGATATGTTGAATGTGTTTCTTGGATCAAGTTGTGAGGTCATCCAAGTATGCCATGATGATATGAGCCAGATCATGAAAGATGTATGTCATGGCATGTTGGAAAGTGGCACTAGTATTCTTGAGGCCAAAGGGCTTGACACGATACGCAAAAGTGACCCAAGGGGTAGTGAATGTGGTTTTGTATTGATCGGATGGGTGAATTTGAATTTGGTTGTAGCCAGAGAAACCGTCCATGAAGGAAAAAGCCTTGTGACTGGCGCAATCATCGATAATTTGGTTGATAAAGGGTGTTGGAAAGTTCTCTTTGGGACATGCGTGTTTGAGATCGTGAAAGTTTGTGCAGACATGGATGGTGCCCTATTTTTTGTTAACAGGGACACGGTTGGAAACCCATGACGTATATGCTATGGGGTAGATGAACCCTACGGTGCATAATTTTTCAATCTCAACCTTGATGGTCGCTAATTTGGATGGGTGTAGCAGACGCTTCTTTTGGCGGACAGGTGTGATATCAGGCCATGTGTCTATACGATGTTCGAAAATAGAAGGATCAAGGCTAGACATCTCTGTGTATGACCAGGAAAAAATGTCATGATATTCCTAGAAGAGATCTTTGTAGGTGGTGATTTATTCAGGAGAGCACGCAATGCCAATGGTGATTTCCTCTATGACTCCAGATTTGATGGAAATATCAATTTTGATGGTTGGGGAAATATTGGCCATATTCTTCAAAAGCATCGGGGGCCAGGATAGGGTTATTGAACCAATATATATGCTCGGATGGGAGAAAATATTTGGTTTCAATTGCGTATATGGGGTTTTGGTTAAGAGGTGTGAAGGCTTCATGTGAAAGAAAGAGTGCTTAGTGGTGGAGCACATCCCATGGGAAATCAGGGGTAGTTAACTCTTCAAGGATGTCCTCATCACAGTGGAACTGTCGAGAATATAAGGGATCCAGAAGGGTAACGTTGGTGATTGTTACTATGGGGTTGTCTTCTAATGGAGAAGGGGTAGGTGGGGTGCTGCAAGGGGGTTCTGATGGTTCACTCGACATAAACCAAATATCAATATATGGTGGGTTGAAAATGGTAGTCGGGCGTAGAATTTCCATGGGGAGATAAAATGGAGAGTTGGGAGAATTTGGAGGTAAATCTTCCTCGAGGCTATCCATGAACCATGGAGAAATGGGAGGATTTGGGGGTAAATCCTCCTCTAGGCTATCGAGGAACCATGGAGGGGTAGGGAGTACCTCTGGTTTGAGGGAGAATATATAAACAAGATCAGAAGAGGGAGTAGGGGAATTCTAAACGTCAATGGTGGTGAGATGATGGGAGGATTTTGAATCAAGGCCATTTGTCGATGCCTATATTCAATAATCGTGGGACACTGGTAGGTAAAATGGTCTAGCAAGTTACAAAGAGAGCAAGGACATCTCATTCGTTCGTTGATTGAGTTCATGACATAATGGATGTCGGTAAAATGTGTCTGAGATAACACGGATGGAGTGGCTTCTTGCTGAAAGCTCTGGCATACTGTCATTAGCGTCTGTCAGAATTGAGGTAATATTGGACAATGGTGTGTGTAATGGCCATATTCTGAACAAATGGTGCATGCAAATTTGGTTCGTAGTCCTTTGCTACTGGTGTTAGGAGAGACAACGTCAGTACTTGATGAAGCGACGAGCGGTGGTGGTGCTCGAGGGAGTTGAATTAGATTGTGTAGATCTTGTAGAGATGGGCAGATGGGCATTTGTTGGTGGGGTGTCCATTTTTCTCGCATATTGCACAAGGAGGTTGGACCCGTGGGCATAATAGAGTGGTGGGATATTTCTTCTTTCGTCTGCCCCCAACGGTAGTAGTGGTGCTAGTGGGTGGGGGTGTTGGTGGTGCGGTGGGAGTAGGTAGTGGAATATGCATCGGGATTCCTTTGGTTTGAGGAGGGAGGGATGGTTGAGGGACCATGGCTGGTGGATGTAGATACCATACTGGGATTTCTAGTACCATATTGGTAAGGGTAAGTGTTGCGGCTACTTGGAAAGCTTGTACGCATGGCGAATGGTAAAAGAAGGGGATTTGAGTAAGGGCTTGGGGGATTGTTTCCAAAACCAAGATGTGAGCTTGGGGTAAGGTGAAATCAGGAACAAGGGAAGCTGGAGGGTTTTCAGATAATTTCTGAGGAAGAATCTCTACGACTAGTGGGTCATCAGGCATAAGAGAGGCCTCATTGGGAGGAAGGGTATCTCCAATTTTAGTTTCATTGGATGAGATGACACATACCTGTGCTGGAGGATGGATGAGCGGTGGTACTCCATGGTATGTCCCTAGAAAGGATGGGTCTTTGAAAATTCTGGGGGCCATATCGATGAGTGCACTAGCATATTTGGGTCATTTTGCGACGGTTGTTTTGACGTTATTGCGACGTTATGTCGTTGATATTGCAATGAATCTAGAGTCTATGAAATGATATTTTATGTGATGTGGCATTTTATCTTATTTGTCTTGTTCATTTGTCTACCCTCCATGATCTTTCGGCTATGTCTGATATTCTGTCGAATCATCTTCTTAATCTTCAATATCATCTTCTTCCGATAAATGAGTATACTTAATTGGCCTTCCTCTTGGATCATATATAACAACAAATGACCAATCCCTTTCACCTAGAACATTTGAGTAAAAGACCTATTCACATTGGCTTGGAAAAACATAGTGATCATGTCCTCTTTCAAACATCATCGTTTTAATCATTGGAAATCCATTGGCATGTTGAATAATAGTTCTTTCCTCATCACATTCACGCATTCGTAAACTATACCATTTGACATCAAACAGAACTAATTTGAAGTAATTAAAGTCACACTCAAGTATATCGTTTAAATACCCATAGTATATTATTTCAGACTATCGGGGATGTTTGTCACTCCTAGAGAAAATATTAGTAACCTGGAATACTGCAATCATCCCACTATCATAAGTTTTCCTTGTTTCATCCAATTGTTTGATGCGAAATTTATGACCATTGCACCACATAGCCTTGTGGTGTTTCAACTGCAATATGTCAGATATGTAAAAGATGCATTGTCAATTAATAAATTAACATATATTTATATAACTTCAAAAGCATCTAAAAAATATAGTACACATGTAGTCACATTAGTATAATATAAAATAATTGAATAAAATGGATGAAATTTCTTACCTGCCCATCTTTCAAACTATATGCTAGATCAATTTCCCTCTGCATAACATTGGCATCTTTGTTACGACGAGCTTCTCTAACCAATTCCGACATTCGTTTCCATGATAACCTACCTCCATTATGTTGTTTACATCTTTCAATCCATACATTCATCCAGTCAAGATTGTTTGCAATGTATAAATGCAGTGCATACCACTCTAGAGCAACTGAATAAAAAAAACATAATTCACCAATTAAATATTAGTTATAACGTACAATATGAAGGTAATTATAAATATTTATAATTTATGAAATAAATCATATTAATATATTAATGATTATGATCATATGCACAAAAACAAAACTTTATATGTATTATTAATACAAAATTTCACAATTATTAATATATTACCTCTCATTTTTTTCATTGCTTAAGACTTCAAAAAATACAATTATTAGGGCATGATTGGCTTCCTGAATGTCAATACAAATTTTGACAATTTTGTCTTTGTCCCTCCTACCATCTATGATTCACCATAATGTTTCAGTCACATTCTTCCCGATATGCCCTCAAACAAATGAGCTATTTTTAGCTCCTCGTAGTAGGGAAACCTCATGAATTGAGTGGGATAATATTTCATTCCTCGTGGAAGCCCATTATTAATACCTTCATGATGATTGCAACCTTCATGAAGCATATAATAAATCACAAAAATAATTATCAAATATGGTAAAATAAATTCAATGATTAAAATAAACATTCAAAACATTACACGATCTAGGATACATTATGAAATTGAGTACCTTGATGATTTATATTATATTCCAACCTCCATAGGTGAGGTGTCATTCTTCGTGGTTTTAAACCAGTCTCTTCTTTCCCATTGAAAAGATGTTTTTCAGTAGTACAATACCTATGGTTCTTAGGAAGAAGGTGCCTATACGCATCAAACACCATCTTTCCTAAACTTTTTGAATGACGATACCTCATCTTAGGGCCACAAACTGGACATGCAAATTTACCCTTTGTTTGAAGACCTGCAACAAATAGATTAATGCCAATTATACGATGAGATTATTTAAAAAGTAAACATACACCATGATAACATTAAAATATTGTATAGTATTAAAGAGCAATATTAGAATGCTTATACATACCACAAAAATGTGTTAGTCCAGGGGCATCATGAATTTTCCATAAAAGTATTCCATGGAATTTAAATTTCTTCTTTCTGATTGGTTTACATATGCCATACATTGTGACGCCGGCCCATAAATTTAGTAGCTCGTCGATAAGAGGCTAGATATATACATTCATATCTTTAACCTGGTACATACCGAATTGTTTGAAATTACACATAATTACTAAAGGAATGATATCATGTAATATATATAATTAAATAAATAAACAAAAGATATTATGCAAAAATTGAAACAAATGAAAATGTTAAATTCAAATAATTAATGTAAACAGATACCTAGAACAATCATTGTCAACATTATGTGCTCCCTCTTTATTGACATCCAAGAAGGAATGTTATTGTTGATCACAAAAATAGGCCACACTGAGTAAATAAACCTAAGCTCTCCGAATGGATTGACACCGTCAGCTGCCAATGAAAGCCTAACATTACGAGGTTCATCTTTGAAATATGCCCATTTTTCCTCAATTTCCCTAAATCCAGAACCATCGGCAGGCATTCGAAGAACACCATCTTCATTTCTATTATGTGCATGGTAATCCATAAATTGTGCTATGATTTCACACCTAAACAATCGCTACAAACGTGGAATTATGGGAATATCTCGGAGAACCTTTCAAGGCACCCTTTTTGTTACTTGATCGGTTCGATATCTACTGATAAGACATTGCAGACATTTAGTTTTTGAAGCATGTTGTCCATAATATATAATATGGTCATTAGGACATGCATCTATAGTTTGATAATCCATTCCAATGTCTTTCATAATGGCATGCAAACCTTGATATGTGCGAGGTAAAATATTTGACGATGGTAACAAAAATTCACCTAACAATCTACAACATAACAAATAACTAGTTAATGTGAGAATATTAATGGAAAAAAATGCATTCTTATTTTACACATTAATTAACACTAAAAACAAATATAAAAAATCAACATTTATGTATAGTATGAGATGAAACATATTACATACCTTAGTATTTGTGTCATACAAGTGTTTGACAAATTATTCAAAACCTTTAAGTTCACCAACAACAATGTAGTGGAGAGAATATTTTCTCTTGATCCTTCATAAAGCCGTTTATTCGCCTTTTCTAATAGAGGTTCATCATAAATACCAGCATTTTCCCCATCCTCATCCAGCTGTGAAAACAAATCTTGGATCATTTGATTTGTCCCACCATCTTCTTCCATGGGATCATTAACTTGATTTTTCCCATCATCTTCTTCCATGATATCCTCATTTGCTTGGTCATGATGATGTTCCTCAGATTGTACAAAATCATTTCTACTAATACTTGGTGCAATATTCTATGGAAAGTTAGAGGGAAACTCTAACTTTATAATTACAAACAATCATGCAAAATTAGTGTATACTATAACAAAAATTCAAACAATATATATACATATATATAATTTTATATAAAATTGACAAAATAAAAAAATATAATGAATATATAGCTAGTTACCATGGGATGATATTCATTTTATCCACCATCAATGTGACCATATTTCCTACAATGTTTTGTAGCTGTTGCTATTAAAATTCTTACGGGACATTTGAGGCAACATTTTTTAGAAGGGAAATAACATCTACCATCACCCTTTTCACCCGCTTTACTTTTTTCCCAACCTATAACAATATTCTGCGACATTTTTTCACACAAAAATACCCTTTCAGAATCGTCGTTGTTATAGCAAGATTGTCGCAACATCTTTGAATCGCCAAATATTTACAGTGCAATTTTAGGTCACTATCGTCGCAATTGCGATGAACATGACCTAAAAATATTTATTTTTTTTACCTATTTTTTTTAGGTCATTTTTAACGGTCAATTTTAAGGTTAAGTCACACGTCGCTATTGCGACAGACAAATTATCCTCATCGCTTTTGTGATGAACATTGTGTTGGCATGTTTATAGGAAGGTATGCTTGTCATTGATGGCAAGATCAGAGTATGTAGTGGTGGCAAAACAGGGAAAATGTAAGCTCAGAAGAGATAGTGCAAAGGTGGACAAAGAGTGCAAGAGTGTGCTTGTTTATTTGATGGCAAACAGGCAGGCAAGGAAGATCAACAGCACAGGGATAATTGCATGGAAAGATCAGAAGTGTAAACTCCATTTCAGAGTTTCGGATATCGGACATTGGAGGAGTCAAGGAAGCAAATCACAACAATAATGCCGAAATGGCGAAATGTGAAACGTCAGAATACGTTGATTCGACTCCATTTAGGAGTTTCGGATATCAGGAGATTGAGAAGTCAAGAGTTGAGACTCTTCAACACAGGAGTCCCGGAGTTGCGAAATCTAGAATCCCGAAATCCTGAAAGAGGCACATCAACAAGAGTTTTGCAAACTGAGAACTAACTCCATTTCAGAGTCACAGATACCAGGAGTTGAAGTGTCGAAACACTTCACCACAGGAGTGTCAAAATGCCGAAATGTCGAAATGCGAAATGCCGAAATCCCGAAATAGGCACATAAACAAAGAGTTTCGTAGACCGGGAAATAAATCCATTTCGTAGTTTTGGATACCGGGAGCTGGAAGAGTCAAGACTGTTCATCATCAGGAGTCCTAGAATCGTGAAATTTGAAACACTAAAATCCTGAAAGAAGGAGGACATTTTCAGATTCCAGGAGTTGGAAGAGTCAATACTCTACATCAACAGGAGTCCTGGAATTGTGAAATGGAAAACGTCGAAATCTCGAAAGTAGGAGGATAGTTTTGGATATCGGGAGATGGAGGATTCAAGACCCAAGAATCTTCATCATAGTAGTCTCGAAGTACCGAAACACGAAATTGCGAAATGTAGTTTTTGAATAAGGTTTTGTTCACAGTCGATGGTCACATCGTCAAAGAGCTGTAGAGAAGAGTTTGAAGAGTTAAGATCCTTTTTCAGATTTTCAAGGATCATGACTTGGAGAGTCAAGATGCCTCACAACAGGAATTCATGACATGTGAAATCGTGAAATGCTGAAATGATCGAAGCTAGTCCAACTAAGATCCATTTCGGAGTTTTGGAGATCGCGACTTGGAGAGTCGAGATGCCACACAATAGCATTGTCGAAATGCCAAAATGTGAAACACATTTTGGCTCAACCTGTGGTCATAGCCATTGGTCACATCAGCAGAAGATGGAGGAAGGAGCTAGTGCAGACAAGCTTCATTTGAGAGTTTCGGGGATCAGGACATGGAGAGTAACGAAATCTTTACCATGGGGATCCTGAAATGCCGAAGTGCGAAATGGAGAAATGAACGCAAGATTCAATGAAGTCAATTCAATGGTGTAGATGAAAATGAATAAGATCGGAGGGCTACTGTTGCACTTCACAGTGTAACTGCTAGAAACAAATGATGGATTCTACCAGAGGATGAGCTCGTCTATGACAAAGAAGATGAAGAGTCTCAACTGCCAGAGAAGCTGAGGAATCTCAAGATAACATCCAGTGATGATGGATGCATGCATGAAACTGCCAGAGAAGCTGAAGAGTTACCATGATGATCAGGTAGAGTACTCGACATGAGGAGGAGATGCAAAAAAGAGAGAGGAGTTGAGGCTGGAGGTAGAAAAGTGGGGTAGAGGGAAGTGTGAGTAACACCCCGATGTGGAGAACAGTGGTAGGGTGAGAGCATGCAGGAGCTTGGCGCATATTGCATGCACAAGGAGCACATAGACTATAAGAATGCAGAACAAAGAAGAGATCTGTGTGGTTTCTATTGGGTGTGATTGAGGTGTGAAGAAGGAGGCAGAGCGTAGTAGCAGAAATACACAGAAGGGGAATGGTGCATTGAAGGGACATGGCACAGAGAGCATAAAAGGAAAAAGAACAGAAAGCACAAGGAGTGTGCAAAAGACACTGATGCAAACATAGCAGCGTAATGTAGCAGAACAATGATGAGACAGGTAAGCCATTGAAGAAATTTATATCACTGTAATAAGTCTTAATAGCAAAGATTTATATTTTAGGGTGGAAGGGAGGTGCTAGGGAGGACTGTTGTCCTCAGAGGTTCAAGTGGGTGCTTGAACAAAGGGAGTTGTAGCTTCCATCTGGTTGCAGCCAGAGAAACCAGGGTGGTAGGGTGGTGCAAGGGAGAATTGTTGTTCTCTGTTATATAGGTTGGTGCCTGTATGACTAGAAGTTGGTGCTTCCATCCAGTTGGTGCTTCCTTCTAGTGGGTTCTAGAGAAACCAAGGAGTTGGTGCTTCCTTCTAGTAGGTTCTAGAGAAAATAGAGAGTTGGTACTCTCAACAAGTTGTTGCGAGAAAAATAGAGGTTGTAGCCTCATTATGAGTTGGTGCTCATATGTATGATAATGTAAAGAATATAAAGATTACTTATCATATAAAGAAGAAGAGGTTTTTACCCTGTATGGGTTTCCTCAGGAAATATCTGTCTCTATGTATCTCATTTGTGTGACTGATGTTGAATGTTCTATTTCTTACTTCCCTGCATTATTGTGACTGTCATTAAATGTTGTGTAAAGAGTTTAAAATAAGCATAATTGTTTAAGCACAGTAACAACTGATTCACTTGCCCCTCTCAGTTGTGCAACACATTGACCATAATAATCTGGTCAAACTACCTGCGTCGAGATTGTGACGAATACGGGGTGGATTTAAAAAACTTGAACTTTTTCTCTTACATGTTGCGACGAAAGAGTACTTTCGTCGCAAGTGGTTGTTGCAAAATTTTCAATATGTAGTAGTGGTGGGTAAGTATCAGGATTAGTGTGGACAAAAGGAAGGATGTTATCAATGTTGGGAGAAGGTTTAGGTTCGTAATGTGAAACCTAATCGATGGTAATGATCTTCCCGTTATGGGGGAACATCATGGTTTAGAAGATGGAAGAGGCAACTGCCTTCATAGCATACATGTAGCTACGATCGAACAAGATATTGTAATCAAGTGGGGCATCGATAACCTCAATGTCAATAATAATTGTTTTTCCCTCGAGTTCAATGGGGACATTCTGGAAGACCCTTTGGGGGAAGATGGTTGTCTGTCATAAGCTCTTAAGGTAATGGCAGATGGTATGAGTTTGAGAGAACCCAGTTTTTTCCATATGAATTTGGACATGATGCATGTGGATGCACCTTCACCAATGATACATCGATGAACTATAATGTTCTGTATTTTAATCGGTATTTGAAAAGTGATAAGAGTGGGGAGATGAGGTTCTCCGCTATCAAGATCAAATGTGATGAGTCAGGTATCAATAGGGTGGACTTCCCCCAGGGAAAAAAGTAATGATTTCCACTGAATGGGACAAGTTTGAAGGACTTCCAAAACTGACATGGCAATAGGAAATTATGCCAAGTCATCGACCAGATTGTAATTATGAGCCTCCCTAGCCTGAGGGTTGTGGACATTCTTGTGCTATGGGATGCGAGGAATACAATGCGGTGTTTCAGTGTTAGGGCGAGGAATCATAAAAGGGGGTCCAATTGTGACTAGGGGTGCTTCGGATGTGGTGGGAGCAGACTCAGGGGGTGCATTGTACTGACAACTACGCATTTGTAGAAGGACTTCTTCCTCGCTTGTAAGGAGGATAGTGTGATATGCAGGATTTCCCAGATTGGGATATTTTCCCATATGTGGTCTGGTAGGCTACATGTATTTTTGGGTGTTCATCACCCCTTGGTGGGGAATGGGGTTTTGCAACATGATTGGGGGTGGCTGCTACACATATTGTTGTGGGGCCTGCTGAGGGGAAGGCGGTGTTGGAGGACGTGGTCCATTCACAGAGTCTTTCATCTGTTTAAAGTCAGCAATTTGGGGGCAATGGTGAGTATAGTGACCAAACTCACCATAGAGGGCACACAGGAAGTTAGTCCGAAGGTTGTTGTTATTTTTCCCTTAGCATTTGTTTTTATTTCCCCCTTGAGGGTTCTGGTTCCCTTGATTCCGGTTACCCTCAGCAGGTTGGTTTTGTTGGGGGTGATTTCCGCCTTGACTTGGATTATTATTGTTCTAGTTTTTTCCTTTCTTTTTGACATTATTCGACTGATGGGTCAGATTTTTTGTATTCAGTTGTTCAAAATTTTGATATTGCTGAATGGGAGAGGGCTGAACAAAATTAACCCCAGCGTGTGGGTGTCCTTGTGGTGGAGCCATGGGTTGTGGAGGGCCAAGAAATGGAAAGTACAGATTATGCTATGGTAATGATCTGTAAGGTACATAGGAAGGCGTGGTTCTTTCTCTAGTGCTTAGGGTATAAGATGAGGTAGAGGGAGTACCAGAACCTTGTTGGATAGGTGGGCATATTGTGGGTGCTGGCGGGGGTCCACTTATGTGTGGAGGAGGGGCAACAAGGTATGGTTGTTGCTAAGGGGGAGGAGGATAATAAGGGGGTCCTCCATATACTGGTGGATATTGAGGTGCACCATACATAGGTGGTTATTGGGGTTTCATATTGTGATGTGTTGTGTTACCAATCAATCCATGTACTAAGTGAGACATCCCAGGTTTGTCTTGGCCAAATGGTACGGGTCTCGGGAGGTCAGGTAATACTGTGTACAAGTATCCTGATTGTATTTTTGAGCCTTGTACAAGTATATATGAGATCATATTGTTGAGCCTTGCTAATGGCTTCTTATTCTGATTGGGGGAAGGTGGAAGCCACATCTTTACTGAGGAGAGAGACAAGTGATCTGAGAAACCAATCAAGGCATTGTTGTTTGGTGGTTTATGCTTTGCATAAACTACGTCATTGATGCCACTCATGAATGTGGTCGGCGATATGTGTGGTTGAGGTTTGTTTAAAATCATAGAGTAGTTCAAGACCATTGTCATGGTGGATTAGTAATTGAAAGAAGGTTAAAAAGGCTTTGGCCAAAGATTTGAAAGTCGCATGGGACCCTGATTTTTCATCTACATACCACTTGGTTGATGGGCCAGTGAGTGTGCGTTGAAATAATCTTAGCCAGATGGAATCATCCATGATGTTGTTTGAAGAGAACCATAAGTGGAAGGTCATGGCATGGTTGGCAGGGTCGTTTCCTACCTTTCCTTCAAACTTGGGGATGTCTGAAGGTAGTTTGGTAGTCATTGTAGGCCATGTGGGGTCATGCAATATAGGATAATTTGTGAGTTTGCTCATATTTGGTATGTTGAGGGAAGCCAAGTACGACATATGAAGTGGTGGTGGAGGATTAGTTCCAACCATGGTGTGAATGTTTTGTGTACCTGACCCTTGATGAGGACTAGGTGGGTTTGTACTTCCCACTTGAGAAGACATTGGCCTCCCGCTTCCGTGTAAAGGAGAGCGAGTGGATGGTTGACCTTGGGAAGTGGACCCAAGTAAAGTGAAACCAAGAAAATTTGATCCCAAGATAGTAGCACTCACAGGGGTGTGAGAAGGTGAAGCCGATGAGGGGGAAAGACTAGGAACTCCCCCTAGGAGAGGAGGGAGATTTAGCAAGCACCTGGAACGATGGGGATTTTGTGGATCCCCTATGATGTCCAACTAGCTAAGTGGATGTCTGCAAATCGTGATGAGAGAAAATAAATGAACAAGAGATTTTGATGCAATTTCTTGAACCTTCACAATATATTTCTCAATCAAATGTAATCAGAAGGGCATCATTCATAAACTAATTTGATAAAGAAGCATATATGTGGATAGGTGGATTTTTTCCATGTGGGAGAAAAAATAAAATAAATGCTCGTGTCATAAAAGATGTAACATCATTCCTCTCAAATAGAACTGGACCTTCCAATAGCACTCAACAGTGGGGTCTGAATCCACCGTAAGCGAAACTAGTGAAGGATGAAGTGATCAGTTATAATGAGGGGTAGAGGTGGCATATCCCAAAAGAGCTGGTGATATTTCCTAATAGCCACACAAAATCTGATCAAGGTGCAATTGTAGCCCATAATTGCCACCTGGGTAGATGTCCTAAAATTTGGTCACTAGGTACCTCGGTCAAAGTGCAACATTTATATTTTCAGCCTTAGAAATGGGTCACGGGTTGGATCTCATCCAAGAGGTGGGTGCCTCAAGGGGGACGCACATAACAACTAGACCTCAGCCTTCAACCCTTCATGGGTATCTCCCTGCCTTATGGTGTAGGAACACTTGACTTGGAGGATTTAAAGTTCCCTATTTGACAACTTCTACTATTTTGATGATGTGAGAACTAGACAACGGGGAGTTATTTGGATGCCTATCCTCGAAATCCTACCTAGACTAAAAGATTTCTTTTGGTACCTCCTGTGGAGGAAAACGTAGTCAGTTTTTAGAAATATTTTAGGTGTGGTTGTTTGAGAGGTTGGGGGTGTGAACCAACCTCATTGAAATTAAGTGGGAGTGGATAGTCTTGTCCAGAAAAAGTGTGGGGCGTTTCGGAATCCCGTTGGAGGAAACTTAATTTTACCTTCACGATTTCTAGAAAAGACTATGTGAGTGATTGGTGAACTTTGTGTGTGAAAGTGTGCCAATTTTAATAATTTGTGTGTCACCTTACTGCATGTGGACTTTGCTTGGTCCTTACAAGTCTTGATTACCTAAGTTACTATGTGTCATTGGTACAGCCTTGCGGAATTTTAAAGTCCCTAGGAAACTAGCATGTGGACATGTGGGTCCTTACTATTCCTTTTAACTCCCTATTGTGATTTAATCTAAGAAAGCTTTGAAAGTATCCTAGATTGTAGACATGTGGTAATGTATGGGCCCGTTACAAAACCTTTAAACTTTCCTAGTGATTTAATCTAAGAAAGTAAATTTCAACACTATCCTATATTTGTAGCATGTGGGCATGTATGGGCCCTTACAAGTTTAAAATGTGTTTGAAAAATAAACTAAAAGGAGCCCCAAGGGGGGTGTTGTCCTCTCCTAAAGATTTTGTCTTTTTAAGAGAGATGAAATTTTCCTTCAATCTCTTTCTGATTCTCAAGATCGCTTTAGGGCGCGAGAGAAGAGCATACTCAATGATTGATATCCAATTTCTAGTCCCAATGCAAGTTTTATATGTGATGTAGAATTATTCCAACTTAACTTTAGTCAAAGCAAGCCATCCATGTGGCAAAATGAAAAACAAAAAAGGAAAAATAATGATTTTAACCCCTAAGTGCCTATGTTTTGACTAATCCCTTTATATGGAGAGGGAATGTAAGTGTGGTGCAAATTAAAATGTGCTTGGAATCAATTTAAAGAAGGCTATGGACCCTCCACAGATCACAAAAAGCTTACAATGTATGTTTTTTTGCACAGGTGTGTGGGTCTCAGAATAGACCGAGGCATTAGAGTGCATATGCACGAATTGAAAGTGATTTATGGGCGCAGATGCACAGAAAGCACTGAGTGACATAGTGGTTTTGGCACGTGCGCTAAAGGCACACCTGTGTTTTAAAAACCTGTGCACGTCTGACACACGGCTGTGAAGAAAATTGCGAACGAAATTATCTCAACTCATCTTTGAATTTGACTTTTTGCAGGTCTGCTTGGGCTAGTTATGGTACCTGCAGGTTAAATAAATAGAAATAAGAGATAAAATAACCCAAATGGGGTAGGAAATTGATACATTTCCTGAGTGGAGTGATCAACCTGTTGCGCCTCTTTTGTCACCTAAATGAGAAAAACATAGGTGCTTACAAGGCCAATTGTGTTAGCTAGGCAAGACAACAGTGAATACAAGAGTTAGAAACATGAAGCATGTGATATAAACAAAAGACTAAGCTAATAACAATAAAGGAAATTAAACTAGAGTGCATAAGGACATTAAAACAAGAAATAAACAAGACTCATGTCACCAATGGAAAGGATTGTATTAGTGAAAAGAAAACACCAAAGATAAAGGGAGACTTTGGGTCACCTCTTCCTCCAAGGGAGGGCTCTTGAACCCCCAAGATTGAGCTCTTCTTACAACTAGCAAACTTGAAAGAAATGGTGAAAGAATCCCAACCTCATTCACTCAAGAGGTGGTGTGAATAGCTCAAATGAAATGATGTTTGTATGCTCTTGACAAGGAAAGAGGATCCTCCAAGAGAATATAGACAAAATAACAATACAAATAAATTCCTTGAAAATGTAGTGCACCCATGGCCTCTTTTTATAGCATAACTTTGAGGCATTATTCAACCAAATTTTAGTGTGAACAAGGGGCCTTTTAGGGCACCCTTAGGTATTTGGCCAGCCCCCTAGTCGGATTCAGCCGAGATTTGGGTGTCAAATCGACTTGGAAGCTGAACCAAAAGTGGGTGGAGGGCCGAACAAAATCATAAATGCGTCATTCTGAGGTGTGCACAGCTTTTAGCATCCAGAGTCACACATCGAGCACATGCGCTCTTTTCCGGTGTTTGCGGCTAGCGCACGTGTGCGCGCTTCCTGTATATCCTTAGCGCATTCTAATTTTATAACTGGTTGTATAGTTTTGGACCATTTGGAAATGCATTTTTGTTTCATGGGTGAACTAATAGTTGTTTGAAGATGCTGGATTCCTGTAACCATTTATGGATGAAATTTTAGTGATAACACTATGCATAGAAAGAATGCTTGGACTAACCAATGAATGTAGGACCTTAGAAAGAATTTTTTGCAGGCTAGCTACCATGATCCTAGTACACAGTACAGAAAAGGATGGGGATCATTTAAAAGAAAGAGAGGATTAACCCTATGTTATAGTTGTAGATGACCAGGACATCTTGCTAAGGACTACCCTAGAAGAATATCTAGTTGTCTTTGGTGCAAAACTATGGACCATGAGGTATTGGATTGTCCTAGAATGATCGCTAGGTTGGAAAAAATGAATCTGAATCAGGAAAACCCTAAGGCAGATCTAGAAAATCCAGAACCCCAACAAGAATTGGAGAAGGTATTGACACAAATGAAAGGGACCCTGAATGACCACCGACATGTCAGATTGTCAGATATTTTCAAAGAAAAAGAATGCATTGAAAAAATAATAGGGGACTTTGACATTGACTCTATCCTTGATGAAGAAACACCAATGAACATCATGCCAAAGAGAACTTGGGAAGCTATAGGAAGGAATGATATGATCCCTTCATTAAGAGGAATAGGGATATTCATAGGAAAACTTGTGAACCTATGTGGAAGGCTCACTCAGATATCTATGAATTCTAATGGAATTTCGACAGAGGAAGATTTTGAGATTATCAAGTTTATTGAGGACATCACCCCATTTACTATGTTACTTGGAAAACCTTGGATTGAGGGAGATCAAGCCAGAAAGAAGGAAGGAGAAAAGTTTTTACAACAACAGAGACAAGAGTTAACAGATTTCATGACCATAAGGATCACGCAATTGATTGAAGGAAAGGAGAACAAATCGAAGCTATTTGACACTTGGAGCCCAGATATCAAAGTTGCAAGAGCACTAGAGGAATCACAAAAGATTGTAGTATCTGTCTCAGATATAGAAGAAATATTACCCCTAAGGCTTAGGAGAGAATCTCAGCAGCACGAAGTGACTATGTCCAAGGAAAATAAGAATCAGAATGGGAAGAGAATCACTGAGACGAAGCTCACTGGAAAGAAGGGTAGGAATTTAAGTAAAAAGAGAGCTAAGATTAACAGACTACAAAATATTCCAGAGGGAACCTCGCAGAATGGGAAACTTACAGAAATTGAACTTCATCGAGATATCAGACCAACAACATAGGCCACTTCACCGAGGTGAAGCAATATAGTCATTGGAAGCTGATATAACCATTCGACTACTACTCCAAATGGGTCGAAAAGCATTGATGGTTCACCAATAGACCATTGGAGCACTCCCTAATGGACAGAACATGAGTTAATGATGCCTCATACCCGTTGCAAGAAAACCAATGCTAAGTTTATTACTTAGTCCACCACGCCACGCACCGAGAATACTTTTTTCTAACTAAGAATTTGAGCCCACAGCCTGATATTATTTTGCATTGTGATCATTGCCTTATTCTCGTACCCTCCACTATAGTCTCTGAATTAAGTTCACACCCGATCTAATTGACCCCGAGCTTGTATGTCGGACAAGCTCAGTGCCACAGAGAAAGTAGTCTAAGAAGTTTTGATTGAATTAATGACTGAGAGAGTTATGTCAGAAAGAAGAATGTCTGCAGGAGTGCAAGCATATTCAAAAAGAGGAGTCCAAGCTTCTCCCTCAACTGCTCATGGAGAAAGAACTTCCATAACCATGACAGAGACAAGAAAAAAGCATAAAGACGACATCGCGAACGCAAAGATTATTTCATGCATTCTTTCGGCTTACATACCACCTCTGAGTAGCAAGATCAACTGTGACAGTGTCTTGAGAGTTTGAGTATACTTTGATCACCGCATACCTTTCGAAAGGGGTGCACGCAGTTCATACCAACCAAGATAAGCTCATAGCATTGAAGTTTAGTGACTTCAAACTTGGCGACGAGAAGGCTTACAACATGCTTGCCACACACAAGTATCTAACCAGGACTAAAGGCAAGAATTCCAAGATCATCCCGCAATCATGGACCCAGAACCTCGTGCAGTCCACACTGCTCAATGTGATGAAGATTCCACACTTCGAATGACATCAAGAGGTGAATGCATGTGTAAAGTTACTGCTGTCGTGTTATCACAGCAGATACCTATGGCTAAATCGATGCATCACTATGGATCCGACCTTGATCTATCGAATCATAGGGCTTAATATGCAAGGCCCTGACCCATAGGATTTCTACCCTAGAAAGACCTCAGACCGAGCATTAGCACAGAGAATTAAAGAAACTTATGGCGATGTCGAGAAGGGCATGCAAGGCTACAAGGTAGCCTCTATACAGAGTGGTGTAGTGCACCTTTCCTATCAGCTGATCATGGGCAAGCTAGTTCGTAAGAATAGACCAACTCAAGTGACCGGATTTGTGGTCGACCTTGCAGGGAAGTGTGCAAATTGACTACAGATGAATTGGGCATAGTACCTTGTTAATCAACTAGAGATTGATTGCAGAGAAGCGCAAGAATAAGGGTAAGAATTCCACTTTAATTAGCTTCTCATACGAATCTCTTTCATTACCTGGGAGCTACCAGAAGGTGTGACCTTCCCAGATATAGAACCCTTCAAACCATTGACCATGAAGTTCTATACGCTATGGTATTCCAACGACATGAACAAGCAGTGGAAATCCAACGTTGTCTTCCACACCTATTACAACCAGTTGAATATGACAATCTAGTCTACACCGCATATCACCCCGAACACGCTTTACAGGTTTAGACCCTTGATGAAATTCAGTGTGGACCACCACTTCACCTATATTATAGCGCACATTGATGAGCATAAACAATAGCTCCAGTCATATTACAAGTTGACAGAATATGACTTGGAGGAGATTACCAAGGAATGGTCGGCAAACCTCCTTGTTCCAGTGGACCCTGCAGAGATGTCCAATGTGGATAGCCTTGAAACTATGCCGAACACACCTGAACCAAGAAAGACGAAGAAAGATGATGAAGTGCATGATTTCCATAGCACATCGATGAAGACTTCTTCAATCTCACCTGAGCAGGGAGATGATGGTGGAGAGTTAGGTGGCATGGAAGTCGAGCAAAACAAAGGCGAAGTTACTTCACCTAGAGAGGAGGAGGATCCATCCAAGAAAAGGAAGGTTACCCCACCAAAGCCTTCATTCCGAAAGAAAGATAAAGCCACCAGGGTTACATTTAAGACTACCCTCACCTCAGATGACCTCGAATTCTTACTCGAAACATTGAATGACACTTCACTGGAGATTTCAGAAAAGAAAGAAGCGAAGCAGGAGGAGGTATTCAGTCGAATCAAAGGTGAACTTCAAGAGGTGCAGCAGGAACTGCAATCCAACTGCGCAGTCTCTATTATTCCCTTGACAAGTGGAACAAAGGAACCAGGAGATGAGCCAACCCAACTACACCAGATCATCGATAAAGTTGAATCTCTCCTTCGATGAGCTCATGAAGAGACAGCACAAGCCACCCAAGCTTTGGTACAGGCACAGGAAGATATGCTAGAACAACACAGTAATGCATAATGAGAAAAACTAGCTCTTCAATCAAAGTGGGAGGAAGAGAAAGTAGCGCTACAACAAGACAAGGAACAATTGCTCGCAGAGAAACTCAAAGTACAGGAACGGGTTCACAGAGCACTTCATTCTATGACAATCATTGAAGTCCAGACAGAAGAAAAGGTTCCACAGTAGGTGGCACAACTGGAAGGAGTAATTCAATAGCTTCAACAACACATCGTAGACCTGGAACTTCACACTGTGCTCGAGACACCTCAAGAAATATAAGAGATCTAAGAGAGGCCACTGCCCACAGCACAGTTGACCGACTAAAAGCATTTTCCTTGGAATAAAAGAAGCTAAGCTCCAGAAGCGCTCAGACGTATGAAAACCTCACAAAAAATCCAAAGTTACAAGCGTTAGACTCGTAGCTCCAACACGCAAAGCAACAGGCAAACATGTTACAAGCGCAGTTGAAGGCCTTGTCACTAGTTGAGACAATGAAGAGGTTTCCAAAGAAACTCATGGCCCAACAACAGGTACACATGCTTTAGAGTAAAGTAATGGAAGTCTCTCAACGACTTCAACCAGTGCAAGAAAAGGCATGCCAACTATTCACCGAGGTTGAAAACCAAGGAATAGAACTTGAACAGGTTGTGAGTATAGCATAACAATGCCTAGAGGGAACAGTCAGTGATGCACTCATCTAGGAGTTCACTGAGAAAGAGGAAGTCACACTACAACAAGTCGAAGCATCTCGAGCCAAACTCGAAGCATTCGAGGTGAAATTACTCAGACCAGAGTGACTCAGGATGAGTCACAGGTGAGTGTTGGGGGCCTATTGGCCCTTGACCAAGTTTTGAAGTTACTTGGTCGCATTTGACCATTTTTGGGACTTCAATATCCTAGCAAAGATGGAGCTCCAGACGAAGTAGAGATCATGGGATATTGGCCCACTTTCTAGCCCCTTTTTGGGTTTTGGGACAATGTAATGGTAAAGGGATGTCAGCCTGTGGGTTTACCCACGTTTAGGCCCACTTTTGTAATGTATAAATAAACACCTAGGCATCTAGTAGAAGGGGATTGTATCTATGTGATGTAAGCTAAGTGATAATAGTCTATGTAAGTGCTATGTGCATGACTATAGAAGGGTTATAGAGATAAGTGCAAGTTGTTGTAGAAGTTATAGAAGGCTCTGTGATGTACGTGTTGTTATAACCCTATAATTTATATAATCAACTGATGAATGGAAATTCATTCCTTTATTGTAATGAAGGATGCAAACACTATTTCATTCTACAAATTGATTTGAAGAAAAAGAAAAGAGAAGAAAAGAAAAGAAAAAAATGAGAAAAGAATAAAAGAGGGCATAAAAGAAAAATAAAAGCCCCATGTAATAACAATGACTTGGTCCATAATGTTCAATCATGGTCATGTCCTTTTAAATTGATGTTGATAGGAATAGTGAATAAGCTTGACTAAACTGTTTAATATTAGTCAAGTTGATAGGTTAGCTAGTGAATAAATCTGACCAAACCGCCTAATCTTGGTCAAATAAGCCTAGGGTAGAGTATTTTCTTAGTCCAATAGTTTAATCTGGGCTAAATGTTGTAGATGAGTAGGCGAGAACATAGGTTAGTTGATTTGGTTTCAATAAAACATGCATGATGGTCGAGTTAGG
>ML789631.1:307827-348411 GCA_009831015.1 Picea engelmannii
GGGTCAGGAATGAAGTGGTTTTTCCAGGTGGTCCCCACCATAATGTGGCACACATTAATTGCATCAGAGCCTCTCCGATCCAAAACCACTTACCAGTTACCACCTGTTATAACCCTAATTTGCACCAAACATGCTTACCTGGCATCAGTCCATCTCATATTCCTTCTTTGCCAAGCCACTACTGAAGAGCTCTTCTAAAAAACTCCATTTTTAAAGGCCCACTCACCCTGCTCCACTACAACCCGCATGTATCTACAGTGTCCATGCTAGCTAACCCACTACATCCCGTGTGGACCTTCAGAAGCACGAAAAAAGGAATGTTGTTGCCAGAACACACAGCTTTGGGAAAGTTAACTAAACCTTTCGACCATGCATGGCCGGTCATTCAACCAAATATCTAGCTCCTTCTAGCCTATAAAAGAAGGGGTAGGGGTCCCATTTGAAAGGAGGAGAATCATAGTAAAGAAACTATACCCGATTAAGCATTCCCTTTGTCCCAACCTTTAGCAATCCTTGTGAAAAGAGAAGTATAGAGAAAAGAAGTTGGAAGATAGTGGAAGAAGAGCCTAGGACCAGGATCGAGGAGTAGTAGCTAACTTTATCATTATAAGGTATCATTGTGAAGTTAATAAAAGAATCGCTTTACCTGTCCCGCCATATGAGATTGTCATTATTGGAATATTGATTGTATGATTGATTAAATATCTAACCCATTAGTTCATAGACCAAATGCATGTGGATTTCTTTGTTTGTCTTTAGTGAATGCAGGTCAACATTGGGAGGAGAGTTGCAGTCAATGAACGACCAAGCATGAAAAGGGATCAACATCAAACACAAAAAATAAGGTACGTCAACTTAATCTCTTGAGCCTTGTATTTACACATGAGTAATGGGGGTTTAGGCATGGGATGATGGTAAAAAGTAAGAGTCTTTAGGTCATTTTTGCATGCATGATAAAACCCTTAGTGCTAGTCCGTAGGAGGGATTTCCCACCCACAACAGAATTGGTGACCGTACTGGGGATCTCTAGGGTTTTTGGGAATGTTTTTTCTTGGGTATTTTTAAGAACTAGTTTCATTTCTTGTTTTTAAAGTTTCTACAAAAGTCTGATCTAACAAATATTCTAGTCTTCCATACCAGTTATCTATATTTCTTTGCTTGACTGCATTTTTTTTTTCGAGACCCACAGAGGTACACATGGCATGTATAAGGTCTGCATGCATGTACCCATTCCCTACCTTCTCACATCCTGTGTGTACACACAAGCTGAGGAAGTGTCAGTCATGTGTATGATTCCAGAAAATTTCTTTTAGAGAGGTAGTCATCCTCTCCCCTGTCAAAAATAATCCTTCTCATGGGTTTTCTGGAACTCTTTCTAGTCTTTGTTGTTTGTAGTCTATAGCTTAGGTTTCACCTCAGATTGGTTTGTTCTATGAAGTTTTCCTTGAATGGTTTTCTTTTTTCTGTTAAAGTAAGTGTCTGAGTCTTCAAGAGATCCTGGTTCTCAGTACCAGTAGTCTCTGCCTGGGCTGGATTGCTTGGGCTTTCATTTGTCTTAGAGTTTCAGAGATACACACGGCCTGTATAAGGCCAGCATGCGTGTACACGCACCCTGACTTTACACAACTCACGTGCACACGCTTGCTGTTGAACTGTCAGCAGCATGCCTGTGGAGAAATTTTTTGTTTAAGGTGAGGCAATCATCCTTACCTTTGACAAGAGTTATACCTCTCATGTTTTTGGGTCTCTCTCATAGCTGTCAGTAACTTAGGTTTGATCACAGCAATAGCTTTCTTTTTCATTAAGAATTTTTCCTCAAAATTTTCTTTTTATAGGGTTTTTAGACAAGTGTGAGAGTCCAGTTTTAATTTGCTTGTGTGTGATTTTTAAAGTGACTCTTTGTGATCTGTGCTTAGGCCATAAGTTTTCTCAGTTTTTACTTGTTGATTTTTTTCCTTTTTGCTTTGTGAGCATTCAAATAAAAAAAAAAAATCTTTTATTTCTTTGTTTGGTTAAATAGTGTTGGTTTGCATCAGTAACTAGGGGAAAGTCTTTTCTTTCATAAGTTCTTGATGGTTTACTTGTTGGCATGTTTTTCAGATAAAAGGCAGAGTATTTGTTTTTCATTGATGGAAAGCACAACCCAATGATGATGAACAAGATAAAGTGGCAAGACTAGCAGTGCAACGATGCTTGCATGGCAGAAAATCCTGAAATGTGAAAGGACAGAGTGCATGGCAGAAAATCCTGAATCAGGCACAATGAAGACTTGTGAATTCGCAATATATTCCTAACTGTCGGATCAAGGATTGATCTAGACCATTGATTAGACACAACAACAGCCCGTGAAGTTTTGATAAGATCTGGACCATTGGGTCCATAGAACATGTGGCGAAAGATCACCATTTCACTGACTGGAAAGTCAAAGGAACGGGGTTCCCTAACCTGCCAAATTCATGAAATGAGAAACCTCGAAGTAAACTCCATTTCAGAGTTTCGGATACCGAGACTTTGAATTGCCAAAGAACACTTAACAACAAGAATGTCGAATTCGTGAAATGTGAAATCCTGAAACAGACACGTCAGCAAACCACGTCAGCTAAGAACACATGGCACAACTAGGCAATGACAAGTGTCAAGTTGATTCAACATTTTAGGCACATGTAAGTCATGAATCAGAGTGACACGTGGTACTTATTCAACATGTGTCCATCCATGTGTGACATCAGCAGGTTTACATCACTTTGAAGTTTTAGAAATTGGGAGATGGAGATGTCAAGAACTCCTACCATAGGAGCCTTAGAATCGAGACATGCGAAACATCGAAGTCCCATCAACCGTCCATCTCAGAGGGTTATGTGGACCATTGATCTAACTCCCTTTTCGAGTTTCAGAAATTGGGAGATGGAGATGTCAAGAACTCCTACCACAGGAGTCCCGAAATCGCGAAATGTGAAACGCTGAAATCCCGTCAATCGTCCATCTCAGGGGGTTATGTGGACCGTTGATCCGACTCCTTTTCGGAGTTTCAAAAATTGGGAGATGGAGATGTCAAGAACTCCTACCATAGGAGTCCTGAAGTCACGAACCCCGAAATCGTAATATACAAAATCACAAAGAGATCAAGACCGTCGAATCACTTAGAGTGTTGATCGTTCATCCGACTCCATTTCGGAGCTTCAGATATCAGGACATGGAGTGTCAAGAGACTCTACCATAGGAGTGCTGAAATTCTGAAATGCATAAATGCGAAACACGTTTTGGCTCAATCTGTGGTCACAGCCATTGGTCACATCGGCAGAAGATGAAGGAAGGAGCTAGTTCAGATAAGCTCCATTTTGGAGTTTTGGGGATCGAGACATGGAGTGTAACGAAATCTTTACCACGGGGATCCCAAAATGCTGAAGTGCAAAATGGAAAAACACAAGTTTCTATGAATTCAATCCAACAATACAGGTGAAGTTGAACAAGATCATAGGGCTACTTTCGCGCTTCTCAGTGTAACAGCTAAAACAAATGATGATCTCTGCCAGAGGACTTGAAGAGGACTGAGTGTGATCGCCAAAGAAGATGAAGAGTCTCAAGACATATTCTAGTGGATTGAGGATTATTGATACAGGGAATTGACATATGGAAGGGGATTGAAGTCTGTAGATGAAAACAGAAAGGACAAGCTCATCTAAGATAGAGAAGACAAAGAGTCTCGACTACCAGAGAGGCTGAGGAATCTCAGCATGACATCCAGTGATGCTGAACATGTGGGAAAACCGCTAGAGAAGCTAAAGGGTTACCATGATGATCATACAGAGCACTCGATATGTGGAGGAGATGAACACGGTGTGAGTAGGCAGAGGCATTGCGTACATTACATGCACAAGGTGCACAGAAGCTATAAGTACACGACACGGAGAAGTGATGATGTTGTTGTTGTTGAGGTGAAGTAATGTAGGTGTGAAGAAGTAAAGGGGTGGTACAGCAGCTGAAATGGAGAGGAAACAAAAGGTGCATTGAATGGGAATGGCACACAGAGCACAAAAGGCAGAAGAACAGAATGAGAAGCGGATGCATGTAGGAAGGCAGTGAGGAAGACTGAGTAGCAAAATCTTGCAGAACAGTGATGAGACTGGTAAGCTGTTATTGAACACTATATCACTGTAATAGGTTTCATTATTTCATATTTATAATCTAGGGTGGTAGGGAGGTGCTAGGGAGGATTGGTGTGCTCAAAGGTTCAAGTGGGTGCTTGAACACAGGGAGTTGTAGCTTCCTTCTAGTTGGTGCTAGAGAAACCAGGGAGTTGGTGCTTCCTTCTAGTTGCTGATAGAGAAACCAAGGAGTTGGTGCTTCCTTCTAGTGGGTGCTAGAGAAAACAGAGAGTTGGTGCTCTCAGCAAGTTGCACCTTGCAAAAACAGAGGTTGTAGCCTCACAATGAGTTGGTGCTCATATGTATGATAATGTAAAGAATGTAAATAATACTTATCATATAAAGAAGAAGAGGTTTTTACCCTTTATGGGTTTCCTTAGGAAATATCTGTTTCTGTGTTTCTCACATATGTGACTGATGCTGAATGTGCCATTGTTTATTTCCCTGCATTATTGTGATCATGATTGAGTGCCTTGTAAAGATTTTAAAAGAAGCATAATTGTTTAAGCATGGTAACAATTGATTCAACCCCCCCTCTTAGTTGTCCAATAATTGGTATCAGAGCCAACCCCTTTTATCTAAAGGTAGATCCTAGAGCTTAAACATGTCAAGTCATGAAGGAAATTCAACCAATAAGGCCCCACTATTCAATGGAACAAATTTTGCCTTCTGGAAAGTTATAATGAGAACCTACATAATGGCTTTAGGTGTAGATGTCTGGGATGTGGTAGACACTGGTTATGTAAAGCCAGTTGTGCTAGCTAATAAGGATGACAATCTATAATTTATCTTCAATACTAAGGCTATGAATGCTATCTTGAGTGGGCTTGTAGAAGAAGAATTCATGAAAGCTATGCACCTAGGAACTGCCAAAGAAATGTGGGACAAACTCATTAGCAGTTATGAAGGTAATGAAAAGGTAAAGGATGCCAAGCTTCAAACCTACAGAATACAGTTTGAACAGCTGAAGATGAAGGAAGATGAAACTGTTGGAAAATATTTTCTGAGAGTAGAAGAAATGGTAAATGCAATGAAGGCACTTGGTGAAACAATTGAGGAACTTTCTTTAGTTTAGAAAATCTTGAGATCTCTCCTAGATAGGTTCAACCCGAAGGTCTCTGCTATAGAAGAACTTAATGATCTAAAATCCTTGGAGTTTGATCAACTTCTACGAACATTGACTGCATATGAAATGAGAATAGTTAAAGATAAACCCACCTCTAGAGAAGCATCATTTAAGGCAGACAAGAATGAGGATTTTGAGCCCGATGAAATTGAAGGAAAATTTGTGAAGAGACTAAAGAAGGGATCAGGCAAATACAAAGGTAAACTATCTTTCAAATTCTTCAACTGTGGTAGGATAGGTCATTTTGCAAATAAATGTCCCCACAATGGAAAGTATCAAACTTGTGATGATGAGGAAAAATACAAACATAGAAATTTCTTTAAAGAGAATAAATTTAAGAAGAAAAGTCTTTGTGTAAACAATGATGATGATCCTTCAGATGATGAAGACAATGATTCATCTATTGAAGATAAACTAAATGACGTCATACTTGTGGCCAAAGAGGACTATGACAATAATAGCACAGGGAGTGATGTTAATGAAGAAGAAGATGTGGTTGACATGGAAGGAGAACTGATCAGTGCACTAGAAGAGATTGACAGACTAAGAATCAAGAACAAAAAGCAAAGACAATTGTTGATATAGTTTGAGAAAGACAGCAAAGAACCTAATGAATACCTTGTCCTACTAAAAGTAGAATTGGAAGAGGCAAAGAAAATCAAAGAGATTATGAAATAGAAGCTATCAGTAAAGAAGGCAAGATGTGAAGCATTAGAACAAGAAGTAGTGAAAATGAGGAAAGAAATGGAGAAGTTTCAAGCCTTGTATAATCGGAATCTGTCAAGTATCAAAGCCTTAGAAGGATTAGCCACCATTCTGAATCAGCAAAGGAATCCAAAGCTGAAAAATGGCTTGGGTTATGAAGAGGGATCAAGCAGCGACAAGCTAGGAAATGAAGAACCCATCAAGTTTGTCAAAAGTACAACCAATGACAATAAAAAACCTGCAGAAAAAAAGGAAGACAATCAGTCACCCACGACGAGTAAAGAAAAAGGTGCCAGGACTGAATCTATAGAATGAAGAAACAATGCGCTCTCTGTTGAAAGACGTCATCAGCAAGGAAGAAATCGATTTGCTCAAAGAAGACAACCATTTTCCAGGTACAAAGAATTTTTCTATGGCTATTGTTTCTACTGTTCTAACTTTGGTCACAAAGCTGTAAATTGTTCCTTAAGACTTAGACATGATAAATTAAGATTTCAAAGGAATAAATACTTGCCACAACAAAGAATGATGCAGCCAAGTAACAAACCTTCATAGATTGCCAATTGCCAAATTAAGTCCAGGGACATGCAACTAAAGAAGTCAAGAAATAATCAACAGTCAATGAGTAGACAACGTTGCACTAATAAGTTTGACCTGTTGAACAATGAGATTGAATGTTACATCTGTCATAACTATGGACACAAATCTATTGACTATCGTTTAAGAGAATATGAACCAAATTCGAAATCCCCTGCTGAAAATGTTAAGTTTTGGATGAACAAGGAAAGTGACAAGTGTGGATTAGTGTTTTCCACTCAAAGAAAAATGAACCCTTGATATATAGACAATGGATGCTCCAAACACATGATGGGAGACAAAGGAAAGTTTATATCTCTAAGTGAAAGAAAATAAGGAAATGTAACCTTTGGAAATGATGCTCCAGGGAAAATAAAGGGCAAAGGAGTGGTGAGCTTAAGTAATGGAAAAGGAAAAGCCCAAGATGTTCTACTTGTAGATGGGCTGAAACATAATCTGCTCAGTGTAAGTCAAATGTGTGACAGAGGATGTGAAGTGGTGTTCACGTCCATGGACTACAAGATA
The DNA here is from genome assembly GCA_009831015.1 of Picea engelmannii. Lineage (NCBI taxonomy): Eukaryota > Viridiplantae > Streptophyta > Pinopsida > Pinales > Pinaceae > Picea > Picea engelmannii. The sequence continues at coordinate 314,905 of ML789631.1, forward strand.
AAATCTGTAAACTCAGGACAAGTGGTGGCCAATGGAATAAGGACATAAAATAATGTATATGTGCTGAAAGAAAACTGAGAAGAATGTCATCTAAGCAGACATGATGAAAGCTGGTTATGGCATAGGAGACTTGGACATCTAAACTTTGACCACTTAATCAAACTCAAAAAACTTGAGGCAGTAAAAGATCTTCCAAGGATATCAAAGCCCCAAGATTCATTGTGTAAACCTTGCCAAGTAGGGAAGCAAAATAGGACACAGTTTCAGTCCAAGAGTTTTACTTCAACATAAAAACCACTCCAACTAGTTCATATGGATTTATGTGGACCATCAAGATAGGAAGGCACAGGGAAAGAAAACTACTTCATGTTGATGATCGATGATTACTCCAGACTTACTTGGGTTGCCTTTCTCAAACAAAAAATTGAAGCATTTGAGAAGTTTAAAATATTTAAGGCTTTAACTGAGACTCAAACAAGGAAGAGGTTAAAGGCAATAAGATCAGACTGGGGAGGAGAGTTTATGTCAAGAGACTTCAACGAATTCTGCGATGAGCATGGGATCAAGAGAGAATACACAATCGCAAGAACTCCACAACAAAATCGAGTAGTTGAGAGGCAAAACAGAACAGTGCAGGAAATGGCCAGGTCAATGATGAATGAGAAGAACATCGGTCAAACCTACTAGGTAGAAGTAATACACACAGTTGTCCATGTTCTTAACAAAGCCCACCTCAAACCACAAAGTGACAAGACACCTTATGAACTGTGGTTTGGAAGACCTACTTCAATTAAACACTTCAAAGTCTTTGGGAGTAAATGCTACATAAAGAATAATGATGAAAACCTTGGAAAATATGATGATAGGGCTGATGAAGGTATGTTCTTAGGGTATGCTACAAATAGTAAAGGATACAGATGCTATAATAAGAGGCTGCATAAAATGGTTGACTGTATTGATGTAAAAGTTGATGAAGGAATCCCAGCAAGAGAGATGTACAGAAATGAGTCTTCTACAAAAGACACAGATGAAGCTGAAGATGAATAGGTCCAAGAATCAGAAAATGAAGACTCTGAATCAGATCAAGACTCAAACACTCAGACAAACTCAAATCAGCAGTCAACTTCAAATTCCTCCTCCAGAATCATTCAAAAGAATCATCCTACAAGTCAGATAATTGGAGAAAAAGACAAAGGTGTACAAACCAGGAGAAAGCTAATAAAAACCACCAAACAATCTCATATAGCTTTCATATCCATGCTGGAACCGAAGAATTTCAATGAAGCCAACAAAGATGACCACTGGGTTAAAGCAATGAATTATGAACTTGACTAGATTGAGAAAAACAATATGTGGGAGATGGTTCATAGAACTGAAGATAAAAACGTCATTGGCTCCAAATGGATCTTTAATAATAAGTTGAATGAGCAAGGACAAGTTGTCAGGAACAAAGCAAGGTTAGTCTGTAAAGGATATGCTCAAATAGAAGGACTGGATTTTGATGAAACATTTGCACCCATAGCAAGATTAGAAGCTATCAGAATATTTCTTGCCTATGCTTGTCATAAAAGGTTTAAATTCTATCAAATGGATGTCAAGTCAGCCTTTCTAAATGGAGATTTAAGTGAAGAAGTCTATATGGAACAACCAGAGGGTTTCAAACTGTCTAAAAACCTTGACTTAGTATGCAAGCTGAAGAAAGTGTTATATGGGTTAAAACAAGCCCCTCGAGCTTGGTATCACAGACTAGATACGTATCTCAAAGACAAAGGATTCAAGAGAGGAACAACTGACAGCAATCTGTATATTAAAATAGAGGATAATCATTTGCTCATAGTATTGGTCTATGTAGATGACATCATCTTCGGATGTAATAAGGATCCATTGGTACAATGGTTTTCTTTTGCCATGGAATTTGAGTTTGAAATGTTCATGATAGGAGAACTGTCATTTTTTCTTGGTCTGCAAATTACTCAAAGGTTTGAAGGGATGTTCATTTCTCAAGAAAAATATCTAAGAGAAATGCTGAAAATATTTCAAATGGAAGACTCCAAACTTGTGGGCACACCTATTGTTACTGGATACAAATTAAGCAAGGATGATGACTCACCTGATGTTGATCAAAGTTCATATAGATCAATGATAGGTAGCCTGTTGTACATCACAACATCTCTCCCAGACATAATGCATGTTGTAGGAATGGTAGGAAGATTTCAGTCTGCACCTAAACAGAGTCATTTGCAAGCTTTCAAAAGAATATTCAGGTATTTGAAAGGAACAATGACTTATGGTCTGTGGTATCCCAGAAATCAGAATTTCCAGTTAACTGCTTATTCAGATGCAGATTGGGCAAACTGTGTTGATGAGAGAAAAAGCACCAGTGGAGGAGCATTCTTCCTGGGTGACTCATTGGTAGCATGGCTTAGCAAAAAGCAAGGATCCATTTCATTGTCAACTATAGAGGCAGAATACATTGTTGTTGCTACTTACTGCACACAAATTTTGTGGATGATTCAAACTCTTGCAAATTTGAAGGTGACTTACACTGAACCCATTCCAATTCACTGTGATAACACTAGTGTTATTAGTGTCTCTAAGAATCCTGTTCTTCATGCCAAGACTAAGCATATTCCAATAAAGTACCATTTTCTTAGAGAACAAGTTACAAACAAAATTGTTTAGCTGAATTATGCTCCTTCTACAGAACAGATTGTTGATATCTTTACTAAACCATTAGCAACAACCCCTTTTGGATATATTTACTAAACCATTAGCAACAACCCCTTTTGGATATCTTCGTCAAAAGTTGTGGGTTATAATTTCTTGTGTCTAATCTGTTCACCTGGTCAAGGGGCGTACTTATTGAATATCTGGTGTATTTCCAAGATGCTCATAGTTGACAGGGGGAGTATGTACTACAATAGCTCAGCGGGAGCATGTTTCTTCTTTGACATTGATGTCAAAGGGGGAGAAAGTGTGGTAATTTCAAGGAGGCTATAGTTGCTATAGTTGTATGGATTTCAAGGATGCCAAAGGGGTATAGTTATAGCTGCATGTTTTTCAAGGGGTTGCCATCAATGCCAAAGGGGGAGATTGTTGGCATGTTTTTCAGACAGAAGGTAGAGTATTTTTTTATCATTGATGGCAAGCACAACCCAATGATGATGAACAAGAGAAAGTGGCAAGACCAGTAGTGCAACGATGCCTGCATGGAAGAAAATCCTGAAATGCGAAAGGACAGAGCGCATGGCAGAAAATCTTGAATCAGGCACAACGAAGACTTGTGAATTCGTGATATATTCCTAACCGTCAGATTAAAGACTGATCTGGACTATTGATTAGACATGACAAAGGCCCATGAAGTTTTGATAAGATCTGGACCATTGGGTCCATAGGACATGTGGCGAAAGATCGCCATTTCACTGACTGGGAAGTCAAAGGAATGGGGTTCCCTAACCTGTCGAATTCGTGAAATATGAAACCCTGAAGTAAACTCCATTTCAGAGTTTCGGATACTGGGACTTTGAATTTCCAAAGAACACTTAACAACAAGAATGTCGTATTCGCGAAATGCGAAATCCCGAAATAGACATGTTAGCTAAGAAAATGTGGCACAACTAGGAAATGATAAGTGTCAAGATGATTCAACATTTTAGACACATGTAAGTCACGAATCAGAGTGACATGTGGCAGTTATTCGACATGTTTCAATCCACGTGTGACTTTAGTAGGTTTACATCACTTTGGAGTTTTGAAAATCGGGAGATGGAGATATCAAGAACTTCTACCACAGGAGTCCCGAAATTGCGAAATGCGAAACGCCAAAATCCCGTCAACTGTCCATCTCAGGGGGTTATGTGGACCATTGATCTGACTCCCTTTTGGAGTTTCAGAAATTGGGAGATGGAGATGTCAAGAACTCATACCATAGGAGCCCCAAAGTCATGAACCCCGAAATTGAGATATACAAAATCATGAAGAGATCAGGACCGTTGAATCACTTAGAGTGTGGACCATTGATCCGACTCCATTTTGGAGCTTCAGATATCAAGACATGGAGCGTCAAGAGAATCTACCATAGGAGTGTCGAAATCCAAAAATGTAGAAATGTGAAACACGTTTTGGCTCAAACTATGGTCGTAGCCATTGGTCACATCGACTGAAGATGAAGGAAGGAGCTAGTTCAGATAAGCTTCATTTCAGAGTTTTGGGGATCAGGACATGGAGTGTAAAAAAATATTTACCATGGGGATCCCAAAATGGCAAAGTGCGAAATGGCGAAGTAAATGGAAGTTTCTATGAATTCAATCCAATGGTGCAGGTGAAGTTGAATAAGATTGCAGGGTTACTTTTGCGCTTCTTAGTGTAACAAATAAAACAAATGATGATCTCTACCAGAGGACTCAAAGAGGACTGAGTGTGATCGCCAAAGAAGATGAAGAGTCTTAAGGCATATTCCAATGGATTGAGTATTATTGATACAGGCGATTGACAGATGGAAGGGGATTGAAGTCTGTAGCTGAAAACAGAAAGGATAAGCTCATCTAAGACATAGAAGACGAAGAGTCTCGACTGCCAGAGAGGCTGAGGAATCTCATCATGACATCCAGTGATGCTGAACACATGGGAAAACCTCCAGAGAAGCTGAAGGGTTACCATGATGAATAGACAGAGCACTCAAGATGTGGAGGAGATGAATGCAGTATGAGCAGGCAGAGGCATTGCGTACATTGCATGCACAAGGTGTACAGAAGCTATAAGTACATGACATATAGAAGTGATGATGTTGTTGTTGTTGAGGTGAAGTAATGCAGGTGTGAAGAAGTAAAGGGGTGGTGCAGCAGCTAAAATGGAGAGGAAACAAAAGGTGCATTGAATGGGAATGGCACATAGAGCACAAAAGGCAGAAGAACAGAATGAGCAGCGGATGCATGCAGGAAGACAGTGAGGAAGACTGAGTAGCAAATCTTGCAGAATAGTGATGAGACTGGTAAGTTGTTATTGAACACTATATCACTGTAATAGGTTTCAGTATTTCATATTTATAATCCAGGGTGGTAGGGAGGTGCTAGGGAGGACTAGTGTCCTCAGAGGTTCAAGTGGGTGCTTGAACACAGGGAGTTTTAGCTTCCTTCTAGTTGGTTCTAGAGAAACCAGGGAGTTGGTGCTTCCTTCTAGTTGATGATAGAGAAACCAAGGAGTTGGTGCTTCCTTCTAGTGGGTGCTAGAGAAAACAGAGAGTTGGTGCTCTCAGCAAGTTGCATCTTGCAAAAATCGAGGTTGTAGCCTCACAATGAGTTGGTACTCATATGTATGATAATGTAAAGAATGTAAATAATACTTATGATATAAAGAAGAAGAGGTTTTTACCCTGTATGGGTTTCCTTGGGAAATATCTGTCTCTATGTTTCTCACATATGTGACTGATGCTGAATGTGCCATTGTTTATTTCCCTGCATTATTTTGATCATGATTGAGTGCCTTGTAAATATTTTAAAAGAAGCATAATTGTTTAAGCACGGTAAAAACTAATTCACCCCCCCCCTCTCAGTTTTCCAACAATTGGTATCAGAGCCGACTCCTTTTATCTAAAGGTAGATCCTAGAGCTTAAACATGTCAAGCCATGAAGGAAATTCAACCAATAAGGCCCCACTATTCAATGGAACAAACTTTGCCTTCTGGAAAGTTAGAATGAGAACCTACATAATGGCTTTAGGTGCAGATGTCTGGGATGTCTGGGATGTTTTGATGTTATAATCAACATTATGGGCTTACCAAATGTCTATTAAGACTGCAACTGGTTTCTCACCTTTTCAACTCGTTTACGGGTTGGAAGTAGTCTTGCCTATAGAATGTCAGATCCCGTCCCTAAAATTGGCAGTACAGCTATTGCCAGACACTTATCCACTTGAAGAACAATTATTATACCTTGAGTGGCTCAATGAGTAGCATCGTGATGCAGCCCTGGCCAATGAGGCTCACAATCATAAAGTCAAGTATCAGTATGATCGTTCCATTTGTCCTCGGGTTTTCTCTGAAGGAGACCTTGTCCTAGTCGATGACCAAGATAAGGACCCCCTAGGGGAAGGAAAATTCAAGCCCATGTGGTTCAGACCTTTCATCATAAAAGAGGTTCTAAAAAAGGGTGCTTATTATCTTGTTGACTTTGAGGGAAATGCTTTGGCGGAGCCTAGAAATGGGCTCTACCTCAAGAAGTATTACTCATAGGTAGTTCACCTTGGGTAACTTTTTGTAACATATGTATAGTCTTTGTACTATCACTTTCTAGTTTCTTTTAGCATTATGGACATGTCATTTTTGATTTTATCTTTTTTCACTATGGTAGATGTCAAGTGAATCAAAGGTGTTCATTGGGTACACAGACGGTGCTGGACGGCACACTCGAAGGCTTTCCTCTGCAGCTTGGGTAATTTTTACACCTCGAGGCCAGTTATTATCTTCTGGAGGTATATGCTTAGGTGACACCACAAACAATGTCGTTGAGTACAGTGCAGTTATTGAGTTGCTTCATGACGCCTTGTCATTTGGTATCTCTCATCTCTGGGTCTATTTAGATGCTCAGCTGGTTGTGTCTCAGTTAAATAGAGTCTACCATGTTCATGATCCGACTTTAAACCGATGATTCCTTAGGGTACGTCTCTTAGAACGAAGCTTTGATTATATTACATATTTTCATGTTCCTAGGAGATTAAACCAAGTTACAGATACTTTAGCTAATCAAATTTTAGACTGGCATCTCACACACATATAAAAAGACATACACATAAACATGTAAATACATTTTTAAAGGAAAATATGATCCATAAGAAACAAAAAGACATAAAAATACATATATAATATCATAAGAACCAGAGTACATAGGTGGATGCAAGAGCCTCAAAAAATATGACCAGTAACGAATCATGGGGTTTATGCCCTCAAAAAATATATACAAGTGGAGATATCAAAGTCTAGACTAACTAAAGTCAGGGCATGTGGGCCCTGTTGTAATAATCAACAGCGTTTGCCAAATGCCGAAACAGTCGAAATCATGTCCGTGGTGCCCCCACTACATGAGGCTGCATGGATGGTGGCAGATCCTCAATCTTTGCCATAGGGATGGTGCGAGTGAGTGAGGTAAAATTTCGCTCAACTCATCTCAAAACCCTCTTAGTCTCACTGGCTAGAAGCTCTCCTACAGTTGTTGGTCCCCCTACAGTGGTAGGTGTGACCCCTGGTCGAGGACGATGTATGTTCCTTACATAATATGTAGTTCATGAGGGTCCCACATCTGCACACAATAGACACATATCTGTTAAATACTCTGGTATAAAAAAATGATATATACAAAAAACAACATAAAAATTATATATGTTTCAAAAAAAATGATGCAAACTTACCCATCTCACCTTGCTCCTCACCTGGAGGTACAGGGATCTTGGGATCTCTCGAGAAATCAATCCCAGCATAAGGATAATCCTCTATGGTTGGGATATTCCACAACAACCAATCAAAGAAGTCATCATCAAAGGATTCATTGGTCCTTCCACCACCCTGTCGTGGCAGCAACACTACCCATCTGCAAACCACAGGAAGAGAGGCCCGATGTCTTCTTTCCACCACTCAAGGACTGAAACTAGGAACTCTTTCAAAGAAGAAAGAGCATAGAATCATCTCAAACCCGAAGTTCCTCTATGTCCGCAACCAACAATCTGTCAACTGCCTCTTCATGCAATCCAGTAGTGTAGTGATCCAGTCAAATATCTGTGCATTTAAGCACTAGACTGCACAGTTCATCTGTGCATGAGACGCTTGATGTAGAGCCGCAGAACTAGTCATTTTCCCAATAAGCAACACAATCGCTTGTAGTGATAAATCGGTGATCCTTCTTATGGGAACCTATGAGCTTGATCAGTTTGTACTAGCCTCACAATAAATCCCTATCAATTCTGATATGTTATGAGGCCCCAAAGGAAATGTATAGAAATTGACTGGTTCCCCTCTCCTGGAGAGGCTAGTCAAAAAGTATATGTCCTCTGTAGTGGGTATTAGTGACTTCCCCTCTAACATAAAAGATTCTGCATCAGGGTGCCATTATTCAAACAAGGCATTCAATAGCCTAGGTTGTGCTCTCATGAAAGGACACAGGAAAAACTTGAGCAAACCACATTGCATTAACACTACCACAACATTAGGGTCTTCTCCAGCTAGTGCACTGATATATTCATGCTCTCGTTCTCTCCATTTCACATAGATCCTGCACATGGGAAAATTTTCAGAGGGTTAGGCCTTGCTTTTTACACCTTTTTGCACTCATGTGAGGGTCCACGCAGCCTGTTGTGATGATAGTCATGTGTACATATGATCTGACATCAGACAGAGAGAGTGTACACACGGGTTGTCATAGGACAGCCTGCATGGACTTAGGGATGACCTTTTAAAGGTCGACGCCCCCCAAGAAACCAAATTAAATGCATAAATAAAGAATTAAAAAGAAAAAAGGAGGTAGTTTATACTTACTTGGTCCAGAATGATGGTCGTTTCGTCCACTGTAGCTCCCAGAATCACCACTTTTATCAAAGGGGGTTTTTTGATCCAGAGTCAATTTCCAAATCAGCAATGGTGATAATGAGTTGCCAGCTTCTATTTATAGATGTTTTGGGCCTTTTTTGTCATTTTTTTGGCCCCCCTTATCATTTTCTTTGAATTGAAAACCATTTAGAGTTATTCAGAAGTTTCTTTGGAAGGTTATGATCGGGTATCAGGACATTTTTTTTGGAGTTTTGGGTCACTTTTGACGGTCTGTGGGAAAAACCTCAAATGGTCAACTTGAGCATATAGGTTAGGTTTCCACCCCTACTTTTGTATCTCGTTGTCTTTATCCCTTTTCCATAGGATCGATCCCATCAGGTTGTGACACGGAACCATCATTCTGCTTTAGAAGTGTCGTGATTTGGTGGTAGAGCTTACCAGGAACATGGATGCCCTAGGTAGATCCTAGTTGCATTATGGTGTCCATGCTGTCACTAATGATTGTAGGCTCAGGAGTCCTTTTTTTCTTGCCTGATTACACATTTGAGCCTCATTTTCATGACTCTTGATATCACCCATGAAACTCCCAAAACATAATGGGTCTTCTTTTAAGACCTTTTTAGACCCTCTAAACATGAAAAGATTGTCGAGTGATCTTGTGGCCTTTCACGCTTATTAAACTGAAATTTGAAGTCACATATATCTGGCGGTAGTTTACCTATTTTTCGGTCCACACAGTCAACTGTACGAACAAAGGTGTACTCTTAGGAACTTCAGTTCTCTAGAAGAGTACCCTCAGGTATAATTTTACCCCTTTTTTGGGCCCGAGGGACTAAATTTACAAGAAAGGAACCCCCATGGAGTCCATAGTTAAGCTATTTTCAGACTCTCTAAAATTGAAAATATTGTCGAGTGACCTTATTCTTTCACACTTGTTAAAATGGTCCAGAAGAACATTCCTGATAGAGTCCATAGTTAAGATTTTTTCAGACTCCTTAAAGATGAAAAAATGGCTGAGTGATCTTGTCTTTATCACACTCGTTAAAATGGTTTTGAATAGATGTCTTTTTGGTGCTAGTTTACCCCTTTTTTGAACCGACTAGACTACCTTCAAAAAAGGTACCCCATTGGAGTCTCCTTTTACATTTTTTCAGACTCTCTATATATGAAAAACCACCGAGCTTACCTTCTCTAGGCTTGTTAAACTTACATCGAAGGACATTACCATTGTGTGTCTTATTAATCACATTTTCATACCCGCGTCTTTGGCCTAATGCCGGCTCCATGTTTCTCTTAACTGAACCATCTGAAGCATGCCTTATACCCAAGCCCTGTAGCACTTTGCCTCTACATCTTGACACCTTTGGCCCTTGGAGGATTTTTCCCGAGTGTCCTTTTCTTGCATATGTCCCATTGCCCTGAGCATCCCTGTGTTCCATGTGCTTGGAACTAGTATATTTGCGACACTTTATTCCTCCTTTGTAACATAGAATTATTTTATGCTTTTTCCAAAATTATTGAAAAAAGACAAAAAAATCAAATATACCCCAAAAAGAGGAAGGGAAAAGTATTTTCTTTTTATTTTGCAGCACAATGAGTCGCCCTTGGACAAAGCACATCCTTCCATTTGTTCTTCAAGCTCTGGGATCTAATACGACCTTCGGAAGCTATTGTTGCTACATAGAGCTATGTCCTCCTCTGTTTGGTTATTCTTCCAAACGTATGGAGAGTTTGTGTTGCCTCCTGCATCGTGAACTTATGTCAAATGCCATGCTGCCTAAGTCTCATCATTTGTCGTGCTATTGCCCAAGGGAAGTTTTACCAAGCCTGAGTCGGCCCCTTTGCAGTTTGTCTCTTGCCCTCATGCTCGACCATCCCAAAAGTCTAATCAAGTCTTTGTTTGAAATCAATGAAGCCTTCAGTCTGATCATCAATATCCTCTAGTCCATACCTGATGAGCCGTCGAAGACCTCTGGGTAGTGAATTCGTACACTCATATTACACTCCTACCCGAGTGTTGAAGATTTTGAAGTTGTTTCTCAAGCTCTGAAGACCTCATCTACAACCATCAAGCCTTATCAACTTCTAGAAGATGGATACTATACATGTATATCTTTTGATTTTGAGATGTAGATCCGTTGTGTATTACTTGCGGCTACACTTTATATAGTTATATGACATGGATCTATAGTGTATTTGATTGGTATCCATGATTTTATTTCATCCTGAGCATGTGTATGCCTTCCTCGGTGAGACAATTATTATTTTGCAGATGGCACCTCCCGAATTCTGGTCCCTGGGCTCACCGGTTTGGTACGTTGATAAAGATTGATAATGTATTTCGGCCATCATATGCTCTTCTAACCTCACACATTAGGGAGCATATGTTATAACCCTAATTTGCACCAAACATTCTTACCTGGCATTAGGCCATATCAAATTCCTTCTTTTCCAAGACACCACTGAAGAGCTATTCTAAAAAACTCCATTTTTAAAGGCCCACACACCCTGCTCCACTACAGTCTGCATGTATCTACAGTGTCCATGCTAGCTGACCCACTATAGCCCGCGTGGACCTTCAGAAGCATGAAAAAAGGAAAGCTGTTGATGGAACACACAACTTTGGGCAAGTTAACTAAACCTTTCGGCCATGCATGGCTGGTCATTCGACCAAATACCTAGCTCCTTCTAGCCTATAAAAGAAGGGGTAGGGGTCCCATTTGAAAGGAGGAGAATCATAGTAAAGAAACTATACCCGATTAAGCATTCCCTTTGTCCCAACCTTTAACAATCCTTGTGCAAAGAGAAGTATAGAGAAAAGTAGTTGGAAGACAGTGGAAGAAGAGCCTAGGACCATACTCGAGGAGCAATAGCCGACTTTATCATTGTAAGGTATCATTGTGAAGTTAATAAAAGAATCACTTTTCCCGTCTCACCATATGAGATTGTCATTATTGGAATATTGATTGTATGATTGATTAAATAGCTAACCCGTTAGTTCATAGATCAAATGCATGTGGAGTTCTTTGTTTGTCTTTAGTGAATGTAGGTCAGCATTGGGAGGAGAGTTGTTGTCAAAGAATGACCAAGCACGAAAAGGGATCGACATCAAACATGAAAAATAAGGTATGTCAATTTAATCTCTTGAGCCTTGTATTTACACATGAGTAATGGAGGTTTAGGCATGGGATGATGGTAAAAAGCAAGAGTCTTTAGGTCATTTTTGCATGCATGATAAAACCCTTAGTGCTAGTCTGTAGGAGATATTTCCCACCCACAACACCACCCTTTGACATACCGTCGTCGCCTGGTTACATCACACTCCACTACCTCACCTTATGGGTCGCGTCTCATAACTTCGTCAGTTATCTCCCCTTGGTCACCCGTCACAAACCACCTCACATCTACCTTCACCCCAATCAGTGCATCCCACGTCACCCTTTCATACCCTTCATCCATCCTTCACCTGCCATCTCACACTTCAAACGACTCGTTGGCCATTTATTACAGGCTACCTATCCGTTAGCTTATGAACCTGTCACCCACACCCAATGGATACCCATTCACTCAAAACCATCCCCATTTCCACCATTTGCACATTATTCACTCTCTCCGCACACCAGACGATCCTTTTCTACTTTTGTTGATCCAGTTGTTGACCTAACCATAGCCATCACCCACTAACATTTTTTGTTTAAATTGCAGGTATTTTTCACAGTGATGGTGTCCAAATCTAAAAGAACATAAGCTAAGGAAAATCTGTTCCTCCCACCTCTTGTCGACCTCGACAGGATCCCATTAGCCGACAAGGATTACTTAATCTCAGAGACAAGGTGCGAATTTGACTTCGCAGAGTTATAGTCATGGTTTAAAGATACATTCATAGATCAAAGCGATGAAATTGGGCTCTGGGAGTCCAATCTTCCTCTCTATCTATTCCCCCAAGTCCACCACTTCCACAAATTTTCTCTAAAATGTCAAGCTCATTACCTCCCTAACCAAAGAACCATGGTTTCTTTGTCCGGATAAACTCTTTTCTCTATCATGCCAGATGCCATTGATCAGATACTACAGATACCTAGAGTCGATTCTCCATCCCCTTTCAACCTTGAAATTCTAACAGAGTTGTATCAGAATATGTCCTTTCCTCAAAGAGCCCAAATATTTGAGCTTTTCCTCCCGCAAGATGGTCATCTTCCCAAGACAAATCCCCCGTACCCTTCTTCCCTGTTCTCAGAAAGAGGAAACCAAGTAATTTCATCACTCTGTTCTCTACTTGGCTATTTTTCAAATGAGTGGATAGACAAACCTATATTGGGTTTCCTATCCATTTTCTTGACCGAGGAAAAGGCTACCATCCAATTTGACTACAACACTTTCCTAGCAGAGAATATCCATGATCAACTTTCAAAATTCACCACAGAGGGCATGTTCTGGTATTCTTCTGGTATTCTTCTATACTGGCCTACATGTTCATCTTCTTTCAGACAGAGAAGTTCCCCTTCCTGATGCAGAAAATGGACAAGGATGACAAACCCCAGGTAGTAACAACTTGGACCTCACTGCTCAGAAGAAACTCTATAGAATTCATCTTCAAACAATTCATCGAGCAGTTCTACCATCCTGTGGTGAGCATGCTCACTGGTAGGCCTGAGCCAAGGATAAATGAGGAGATCCAAAGAATTTTTCACCTCTTGGACCTTGCAAAACTGGGAGATTGGTACATGTATCAGAACTATATAGAAATCATAGTATACGAGTGCGAGCTGGCTCCATATAAGCTTCCCAAGTATCTCTCGATGAGGATATTTTCCCTTGAATATATAAGACAAATGATAAATTCTAATGGCATACACTTCATGTCTTTGAATAAGAGACAACATCTGAGGATCAAGGGGCAAATAGGGTCCTTTATCCACAATAGCCGAGCTGCCGGGGAAGAGGTGGATAAACTATTGAGGGAAATGAAGTTTGACACAAGTTTCCTATGGCACTACGATCCATGGGGAATCATCACAGAGATGAGAGTGAAGAACAAGAATATCTCGTATATTCATGCACCCAAGCTGGATATAGAAAAGTTTGCAAATTAAACAAAGTGGGAGGCGAGTACACTGGAAGAGGTAAAACAATAGTCTCCTCAAATCATTATCTCTCAAATAAACACACCACAAATACCTAAAGAGAAAAGATCCAGAAATGATGTTTCTCCTTCTATTTTCGAAGTCTCAACTAAATATTTTCAGATGCACACCAAAAGACCAAAATCCTCTCATATTACTGAAACGACTGGTGGAAAGGAAACACAACCCATCACAGCTTTGAAATGTGATTAGACACCTCTTATCTCAAGTGATCAGCATATCATGTCTACTTCTTCATCTCAAAATCAGATTAATACTTCACTGGTAAATCAGCAAAGTCAAGGAGGTGTGAAATTGGGTGTCTTTGAGAAATATGATATGATCAAGAAGAAAAATCAAATGTTGACAAGCAACACATATGCTCAGTTTCTGAAGAAAACGTCCACAACACAGCATCAAATTTTGTTTGCATTTGATACAGAGAAAGGCAAGATGCATATGGCCTTTCTCCAGGCACAAGTGCCCGATCCTAAGGCTATCACTGATTACAAAAGAGAAACTTTTGAATTCAACACCAAATATGTACGCCCAGCTGATCAGATGGATCTACGTCAATAGACTGGAGAAATGGTATTCTATACCTTGGAAAAATCTTCTACTACTACCACTAAATTGCAGGTTTCTCTGAACAATGTTCAGACACAATTGAAGCTAGAGAAGATATCATCCTTTACAAAAGACAGTAGAATTAAATCTTTGGAAGAGTTGGTGCTCAAGATTGGATATGATCCCTCCAATGTAAAAGTAGCAGAAGAGATGGTCAAGAAGAAAAATGCGGACATAGCATCCCTGAGAAAACAACTGAAACTACCACCTACAGAAGACTCATAGGCAAAGGAGATAGTTGAGGCAGAGGGTGAAAAGGATGAAATGCTCAAGCTAATCATGGAATAGAACATGCAATTAAAAGAACTGGAAGCAGAACTGGAACGACTTGTAAAAGAGAAAGAACAATCAACACCCATGGAAGTAATTCCATTGAGTGCGGTTCCACTTGCTGGAGTTAGTACCGCAACCATAGCAATAACCTCCACAGTAGAAATTCTGTCAAATGCTCCACTGTTAGCTCTGGAAAATATAGTATAACTATCAATGTCCATGGAGGAAATGAACTTACAGGAAACAAAAATCAGTAGACTGAAGAGGGAGGTTGAGAGTCTTCAGGAGCCCAAGAATTCTTACCAGAGGAGTTTCCACGTCGAAAAGGAAACAACGAAAAAACTCAAATGGGAACTAAAACAGATGCAAAAGCAAATAGTGGTGGGAAAAACACTTGCTGAAGCTAAGGAGAAGATTTGGATGGATATCTCCAGATCCATAAATGAGATTTGGCCTATGGTGAAAATCATGTTTGAACAAAACGAATTAGTGTTGAGGAGCAAATAGGCCATTGATAAGATAAAAAGAGAGCTGGGGGATATGCCCACTGAAGAAAATGAAATCATTTGATTTCTGAATTCAAAGACCAGAGAAGAGATAGAAGATCTGAAAATAGAAGATAGGACCGAAACCATCCTCTAAGTCAAGAGAATTCTGACCAAAAGGGGGTTGATGCTACAACTGGAGGAGAAATTCCAGAACATGGACATCGGAGTTCAGAAAATTTTCAGCAAAATTGATGCTTTGTAGAAGAAAGGTTTTCCCAGTTGCCTGGTTTTGAACGATAAGCTAATGACCTTATCTGATTACAAGAAAAATATTTCCATGGTGGCGAAGGACAATTCCAAGTTCTCAAGAATATAGGGTAGTATTACAGGCAAGGCATTCTTAGAGACTTTGCATCCAGACCTCAACATACAACACGGGATCAAGTATATTTTTGCTTTCAAGCTGACATTTTCCAAGTATACAAAAGTGGACAAGATCTACCAGAGAATGCTCAAAATCACCACACCCAGTTAGGAAAGGTGGGAGGATTTGTGCAACTTAATCAAATCAAAGATGAGTGTATCATCTGAGTCATCAAGTGCAACATCCAAGGTCATGTGAATGACTCACCAACGGTCGTCCCAGAAAATCCGCATGAAGTTTCAACACATCATCAACAGTTGCTATATTTTTGTATTCTATTATTTAGTTGGTTATATTTAGCACCTTTCATGACCTGATCATTTATGACAGGATCGTTGTAATTTTTTATTATAAATACTTCAAGCTTTGAAGTATTGAGGGTTGATCTCACACCCAAGCAAGTTGAAGCGCTGTAATCTTTATCAAGGGATCTACCAGTAATAAAAGAGAGTTTTTCACAGGATTCATGCATGTTTACTATTGGTGATGTGTTTCTTCTGATTGTTAATGGTTTTTTTTTGTCTTCGTGATCACATATATTTTCTTGTCTGATCATTTAGAAGGAGTTAAGTTGCAGAACTTATTTCATATACTCTGTTACAACTTCTAAAGGATTTTATTGTTTTCCTTCTAACAATATGATAAAGAATGTCTTGAATGCTTCTTTACTCTTGTTGTTTATCTCATTTTTTCTGCTAACCCATCATTTTATTCATAAAGAATCCAATAGTTTTCATAATCCTGCCCTGTGAGAATATCTTTTCAAAAAAAAATTTGTTCTTTGATCTTAAGTTTATAAATACAGACCCCATAGCCCAATGGATGCGTGATTTATATTTCAGCCATATTTATAAAAAACAAGCAACACTATATATTCTTTTAACTAGCCTAAAATCTAAAACATAAACAAAGATAAATCTTACAGAGAGATCCCTCTCTAAAACTGGAAGGGCTAGATCCTAGTTTCAAAGTGGTTGGATAAGGTTACCTTTGTTAAATTCTTTCTGCCTTCTAATAACCTCTAGAGAATTTACAGTGCGATAACATGTGCAAGGAAGAAGGATATAGCAAGCTGCGTAGAACTTCTGTCTTGTGCACAGTAGGTTTTTTGTTAGCTTTGTGCTGTAACCGATTGAACATGCTAATAAAAAAGAATATTTGGTGGATGTAGCCCCGAGGTGGGGGTGAAACACATAAATCTATGTGTTATTCTTTGTTCTTGGATTTGATGTGTTTATCTCTTGCTAAGTGTTTTGATATATTTAGATAGATCTATTTATGCTTTGTGATTCTTAGATGTGTATGAATGTTAGATATGATATGTATGAATATGCTTAGTGCTAATCCAGGATCTGATCTATTCTACTATTGCTAAGTGATGAAATACTTTAGATCTCAGTAAGTGTTGCGATGCTCTGTGCTATCTGCGAAGTATAATAAGGATTGGATATTGATGAATGATCGACGATAAGTGCTCTGTAAGAGATATAATCACAGATATATGTCCCAGCTAAGGTTGCAGACACCTGAGTCTTGCAACCACCCCTGCCTCTACCTCGGGTGAGACTTCATCTGCTTCGCAGGTGTTGTCAAAAGGGTCGATAGTTAGGGTTTTGTTGGTGCATTGTTGTAGCGTTGAAACATGGGCCTGCCCTTGTGCCAACAGGTCCAAAAGGAAAGAAGGAAAGATTGACACTTGTTGTCACAGGGGAAGACCTAGGGTTCAACTCTAACAACACACCAACAAGCCCTAACTACTAGCCCTTTCGACAACACCTGCGAAGCAGACGCAGTCTCACCTGAAGTAGCAATAGTGGGTTGCAGGACACAAGTGTCTACAACCAGAGGAAATGAAAATTGGATCAAACACAATAGCTACACCGCTTCTAGATATCATTTACCAACTTAAAAATATTTCATGCAGTTATATCTCAGATCTAACAAAATGATGCAATAACAGGGTAACATAAGGAAAAAGAACACAACATCAATCCCACGAACCCATCCCAGGTCCTCTAGACCTTTATTTATACATTACAATAGCTCTCGGACATCCTTAGGCCGAAACATAGGTGTCCAAACCCTAAGTACCAAAACCCTAGGTATCTAAAACCCTAGGTATCTAAAACCCTAGGTCAACTTGACCCACGTTTTTCGGGCTTTTCCAACCTGTCTTTCCTTCTTTCCCACGAAGTGCTCCAAAGCATATATTGGTGGCTTTCTTCACTTGCTGAGTTGTCCACGATCCATATTTCTTGCTGATTTTTTATCCTCGATATTTTTGTCCAAAGGCTCGTCTTTCCTTACTTCTCTCCTTCTTTTTTTCTTCTTTAACCACTTCATCCCGATCTCAGTCAATGTGTCTTATGTGTAGTTTGCATTTCATATTTTCTCTTCCTTTTTCTTCACTTTATTTTTTAATCCATACCCAAGGCTCAACAGGCCCCCAAAACTCACATGTGACTCGTCCTGAGGCACTGTAGATCTAAATATTTTGTTTTACTTCAACTTTAGACTGCGCAGTGCAGCCTGTGCTTTATGCTCTATTCCTCCCCACTGTATGCAAATTGTATTTTATGTGTCTGGTACCCAGTTTCAATGGCATAGTTTCCTCCTGTGATTCCCTCATGTGATTCTGCCAGAATCAGTGGTCTTTCTTCCTCCATAACACATCTCCTCAGGATCTCATCAGGTCCCATCTTATATAGTTGTCCAGCTATAAGTGAAAAATCTGCAGTGTGAACTACGAGTTGTTTCTTCTGAATGATTGTATATTCATGAGGTGCCATTCTTGTTGTCAGGAACTGAACTATATCAGTGAAGTGATCATCAACCTTCCTCATGGCCAATAAATGTGCATCTAGTAGTGTATCCTCCAAACTAGTAGGTTCCTCTCCATGTTCCAACCTAGAAAAGTGGTCAAGTCCCTTGTTCATTCTCCCTGGCTTGACCACAATTTCAAAATCATACTCCTGGAATAGCAGTAGCCATCTGCATATTCTTCCCCCCAACACTGGCTTTTTGACTAGGTATTTCAATGCACAGTGATCAATGAACATTTTAAAGTGTCCTCTCAACAAGTAGTGATGAAACTTCTGCAGCGCATACACCATGGCTAATCCTTCTCTCTCAATGGTAGTGTAATTTATCTCAGCTGTTGAGAGCTTCCTGCTAACAAAGGCTAATGGGTGTTCAATATATCCTGCTCTTGGTTGTGCTAGCACTACTCCCAATTAAATAGAAGATGCATCAACATGAACATGAAATTCCTTACTCCAATCTGGGAAAACCAAAATAGGCGCAGTAACCATTTTCTGTTTCAGTGTGTCGAAGCTCTATTAGCATTCTTTTGTCCATTGAAACCGACAATATTTATTCAAAATATTCTCCATGGGTGTTGTAATCTGTGCATATCCCTTATTGAACTTCATGTAGTATCCAGTATGTCCCAGCACAGTGCACAACTATCTTACTGAAGTAGGGGGGGTAGATCAACAATAATGGAAATCTTGGATGGGTCTATGTTGGCACATGGGCATACCTAGGGTTCAATTCTACAACAGTGCACCAACAAAACCCTAAATACCGTCCCTTTCGGAAACACCTGCGAAGAAGATGAAGTCTCACCCGATGTAGAGGTAGGGGTGGTTGCAAGACTCAAGTGTCTGCAACCTTAGCTGGGACACAAATCTATGATTATATCTCTTACAGAGCACTTAGCATAGATCATTCATCAATATTCCACTTAGATCTACTTCATTGACATAACAAAGCATCGCAACATTCACTTAGAGCACTTAGCAACAACAAGACAGATCAAATCTGGTATACCAAGCACTTAGCATATTCATACACATCGGATTTAGCATTTATATACATATCTAGAACTAAGAATAAGCAATTCTATTTAATCACATCTAAGAACTTAGAAATACAAAACATCTAAGAATAAGAACAAATCACAACAAATAGTATTTACGTGGTTCACCCTCACCCTAGGGCTATGTCCACCAACACTTCTTCTTTATTTGCTTCAGTCAATCCGGTTATAGCACAGAGCTATCAAAATCCTACTCTGCATAGGACAGGAGATCTGCACACACCTCACCAGATCCTCCTTCCTCGAGTAGATCTAGCATAGAGCCTCCTTAAAAACTGTGCACTGAACACTTACAACACTTGCACTCAGCTCCATAAGTCAATCACATAGATCAATTGTATCACTAAGCCCTTGGCTAATCTTCTCCCTTACTAACATCACCTAGATATCTATTTATACATTACAAAAGTGGGCCTAAGCATGGGTAAACCCACAGGATGACATCCCTTTCCTGTTACATATTACCAAAACCCAAAAAGGACCCGAAAAGGGGGTATAGCTTCCGCAATCTCCGCTTCACTTTGCGCTTCGTCTTCAACAGGCTGTCGAAGTCCCAAAAATGGTCAAATCTGACCAAGTGTTCCTCAAAACTTGGTCAACAAGCCCCCAACACTCACTTGTGACTCATCCTGAGTCACTTAGGTCTGATTAGTTCTACCTCAAATTCCTCGAGCTTGGCTCGAGCTACTTTGACTTGCTATTGTGCCATGGCCTCTTGCTCGGAGAACTCCTGGATGAGTGTGTCATTCACCGTCCCTTCTAGGTGTTGTTGTGCTAAATTCATGACTTGCTCTAGCTCTGTTCCTTGACTCTCAATCTCTGTAAATAGATGACATGCCTTATCCTACGTAGATTGAAGTTATTGAGTTACTTCCATTACCTTGCTCTAGATTGTATGGATCTGTTGCTGGGCGGTGCGCTTCTCGTGAGACCGCTTCATTCTCTCTATATGGGTGATAGGGCCTTCAGCTGCACCTGTATCTTTTTGGCTTCATGCTTTGCCTCCTGGAGCTGCGACTCCAACTTATGCAATTCTGGATTCTCGGTTAGTTTCTCATATATCTGTGCACTTATGCTACTTAACTATTTTCATTCCTCAGTGATTGTTGTTGAAAATTCAACAAGAAACATGTGTCTAATTTATTTTTCCCTTAAATAAATTGGACAATAAATATTAATCTATTATCTCATTTATAACTGAGTGATTTGGGTTTGTAACAGAACTATAATTGTAGTTAAGTGAGTTAGGATCAGTTGTACTAGTTGTAACTAAACATGCACTAGTGAGAGTTCAGTGAATTAATTATTCATTAATTCACAATCAGTGAACTCACATGCAACTTAAGATTCGCCACGGTTAACTACATGCATGTCAAATCCATTGGAGATCTAGTTGAGATAACAAGTGAAAGGGACATTTTTGGCTATCAGTTGTGATTTGATCACACATGCAGTGGATATGCTTATGAGCATGTGCAAACTAGGCAATTTTAATCATCATTGTGAGAATTTGAATTGCAGAGATTGTGCAGAGGAGGCAAACTGTCTGGACACAGGAATTGGCACATGTATTTGTTGATTTGTGTATGACAGTGTGAGACGATTGTATTGTACTAAGAGCTCTTGGATTAGAGTTTTGTATGATATTGTTTCATGATTCATGATATACATAATATATGATAGTGGGGTTTTTAGCTTTACGCTTTCCCGATAAAACTTTTGTGTTATGTGTTATTGATATTTCACTTTGTGATTGTGGTTGTGATCGTGGTTTAATTTTCCACAAGAATAACAGTAGAAGGGATTATGTATTTAACAGTGGCGTATAATTATTAGATCAGGAGAATCGCAGGAATACATTAAGTGTATTGAAATTTCTACATGGTATCAGAGCCACAGAGGCCATGGAGCTACGGAAGTGAGGTGCGAACATAATCGTATTCTTGCAGGTCCCATCTCTAGTAGGGTACGAACTCTAGTACTGAAAACTATGCTCATTTTTCAGGAACAGTAATTCTCGCACCCTACTCAAAGGAGAGGTGCAAACTTCCTGAGCATTCTCGCAGGCTACCTTAAGGAGAGGTGTGAACTCCCCTCACCCTACAGTGGATTACAGTGAAAACCTTCCAGTCAAGTTCGTAGGATATACAAAAGCAGGGTGCGAACTTCCCTCGGGCTGCTCTCAAGTGGGGTGCGAACCTCCCAAGGCAAGAGGAAAGGCAACATTTGAGTTTTTTGGTTGGATAACATTTGAATTTGCAATATTTTCTTGGTACGACAGTTGATTCAAGATCGAAATGTCTTTCAATGGATTGAGGTTGGATTATGCACTCGAGGTCATCTCGAACTACATTGCTTGGAAGGATAGGATGGAAGCAGTGCTCGAAGACAATGGCTTGAAGGGTTACATTAACAACAATGTTCCTAAGCCGGATGCGACAAACACTACAAATCTTGATGCATGGAAAAAGAAAGTGGTGAAGGTGAGAAGGATTTTGTTGGAGGGAGTACAAGACCACATTGTCTCAAGTATCCATGGGAAAACCACACCACATGCAATGTGGAAGGTTTTGACGGATCTGTTCCAAAATAGTAGCGACCATAGGAAATTGGCGCTCAAAGATAAACTCATGAAGATCAAGATGGAGAAAGGCGACACCATTCCAAAATATCTCACGAAGTTTGTCCAATGTCGGGATAAGCTTGGAAGTGTGGGAATAACAGTCACTGCTGATGATTTGGTGAGCTTGGCACTCCTAGGACTTCCCAAGAGTTGGCACAGTTATCAAGACTCTATCAATGGAAGGGAAAAATTTCCATATTGGGAATGACTATGGTCAGATCTAGTGCAAGAGGAGTTCAGGTGGAACACCAGAGATGGATCTTCATCAAAGCGTGATGATGAAGAGGATTGTTCTTTGATTGCCAAGGCAAGGAAAGGGAAAGGGAAGAAATTCCAATCAAAATCTGAGTCTAAAGTCAAGAAGCTGGATTTGTCCAAAGTGAAGTGTTTTCACTGTCACGAACATGGGCATCTCGCTACTAACTGTCCATAGAAGAAGAAGAACAAGACGGTTGCTAGAACTGCAACTAGTGAGGCTCTTGTCTCACAATTTGAGCTTGACTTCACTTTGATCACATGGATGGATTCAAGTGCATCAAGATCAGTGTGGTATTTGGATAGTGGCACTTCCTTCCACATGATAGAAGATAAAGAGTCTTTCATTGACTTGGAGGAGAAAGATCTCAGAATGCATATAGAGATGGGCGACGATGGACGATACAGTGCAACTGGTATTGGTACCATTACCTTTTAGAGGGAGTCAGGTAAACCATTTCAATTAAAAAATGTTATGCATGTTCCAGGTCTTAAGAAAAACTTGGTATCAGTCACAATGTTGGAGGACAGAGGCTATGATGTTGTTTTTAGCAGTGGAAAATCCTACCTGTGACATAAAGCAACGGGTCAAATCAAGAAGATAGGGATTCGAGTTAAGAATCTCTACATGCTGGAGGTAGATGGCTGCAGTGCCATGATAGGCAAGGCAGAAAAAGTGGTGAGCCGGGATGAGGGTGAATTATGGAACATGCAATTGGGCCATCTTCATCATGGAGACTTGAAGATCATGCAACAAATATATACTGGACTTCCAAGGGGTACACTTGCTCAGTTAGATCAGTGCAAGGGGTGCACCCTGGGGAAGTATGTAAAGTGCACCTTTCATGAAAAGGAGAACCATGCTTCAGTGATCCTGGAGAGAATTCACAAAAACATGTGTGGACCATTCTCGGTTGCTTCAACAACAAAACATAGGTATTATGTTATTTTTGTTGATGACTTTTCTCATAAATGCTGGATATTCTTCATGCAGAAGAAGGATCAAACATTCTCAAAGTTCTGTGAGTTTAAAGCATTGGTGGAGAAAGAGTTGGGGAAGCAAGTGAAGGCTCTAAGGAGCGATAATGGTGGAGAATACATCTCTAACAAATTCAAATGCTTCTACAGCAGAGAAGGAATTCGAAGAGAACTCATAGCGCCTCATAACCCACAGCAAAATGGGGTCATGGAGAGAAAGAATAGAATGATCATGGGTGCAACACGAGCGATGTTGCATGATCAAGGCCTACTAATGCGTTTGTGGGTAGAAGCATGCAATACTACAGTTTATGTGCAGAACCATTGTCCTCATAGAGTACTTGGCATGAGTACACCTGAAGAATCTTTTACTGGTAAGAAACCTGATGTTTCTCATTTTAAAATTTTTGGGTCATCTGTTTATGTGCATGTGACCAAGGATTCCAGGAAGAAGCTGGAACTGACTACTGAAGTTGGGATATTTGTGGGGTACACAAAAACACCCCATAATTATCATGTGTATTTTCCGAACAGTAATATGATTGTTATGTGATGAGATATAAAATTCAATGAGGGGAAAGCCATGCAGTTGTCGCTTGAGAGGGAGCTAGACTTGCATGCAGAAGAGGAACTGTTGGTTCCCAAGGATGAGTCTCAAGATGTGGATCAACCACATAAGGAGGTTCATGGAGTGGAGGAAACCACTCAAGCAGAGCCATCCATTAGAAATGGTAGAAAGCGCACCATGAAAGCTGACAGATTGAGACTAGATGCTGCACATAATGTAGGATCCCCTACTTCACAGCATAGACAGAGATAGTCTCCTGATCGACTTGTTGGATACATGGATCTCATGAGAAAATGTATTGTGACTGAACCATCTTCCTTTCCGGAAGCAGTGCAGGACCCCACTTGGGTTGATGCTATGGTAGATGAGTATGACTCCATGTATGGGAAATTGTCCCAATATTGGTCGACAAATCAGTGGTAGGTTCAATATGGATCTACAAGGTAAAGCAAGCTGTTGATGGGAGTGTGGAGAAATACAAGGCCAGGTTTGTGGCTCGAGGATTCTCACAGATCGAGGGGATAGATTATGGTGAGACCTTTGCACCTGTCGCAAGGTACTCTTCCATAATATCTATCCTTGCATTCTCATCACAGATGGGCTGGCGCATTCATCATATGGATGTAAAAAATCTATTCCTCAATGGGTTCATTGAGGAAGAAGTGTACATTGAAAATCTAGAAGGTTTTGAGACATTTGATAGAGAGTTGCATGTGTGAAAACTCAAGAGAGCATTGTATGGGCTGAAGTAAGCACCCCGTGCTTGGTACACTCAGATAGAGAGCTATTTCACTGGATTGGGCTTCACCAAAAGTGAAGAAGATGCAAACCTATACCAAATTTTGGTGGAGGGTAAGCTTTTAATCATTGTTCTTTATGTTGATGATTTAATACTGACTGGTGATGAGCAGTTGATACACTCATGCAAGGATGACCTTGCAAAGGAGTTCGAGATGAAGGATTTGGGAATTCTTCATTATTTCCTTGGTTTGGAGATATGGCAGCGAGATGGTGAACTTTTTGTGTCTCAAGGAAAGTATACAAGAAAGATACTGTGTAAGTTTCACATGGAGGGCTGCAAACCCATGGATACTCCTCTTCTAGGAAACTGGAGGAAAGAGGATGCTAATTCTAGAGAGGTAGTGGATGCTACTGTCTATCGATAGTTAGTGGGTTCACTAATGTATTTAGTGAACACGAGACCGGACATTTGCTATGCGGTTAACCATCTAAGTCAAGCAATCGTTAATCCTACCAAACTCTTTTGGAAGGCAGGTAAGCATGTCCTGAGATATTTGAAGGGCACATATGAGTATGGATTATGGTAAAGACAGATGGATGAGGTGAAGTTGCATGGCTTCACGGATGCAGATTGGGCGGGCAGCCCAACGGACAGAAAGAGCACATCAGGGGGGATCTTTAGTATCAGATCTACAACCGTTTCTTGGTACAGCATGAAACAAATATCTGTGGCACTTAGTTCAATAGAAGTGGAATACATGGAAGCGAGTCAAGCTGCATGTGAGGCTATCTGGATGAGAAAGATCTTGGCTAGTTTTTTTGGTTCTCATTTAGATCCGACAGTGATTTATTGTGATAATCAAAGTTGCATTAAACTCTCGATTAATCCTGTGTTTCATGATAGATCTAAGCATATAGATATTTGGTATCATCATCTCATAGATTGTGTGTAGCAGAAGATCATGTTGCTTCAATACATTCCTACGGAAGATCAGGATGCAGAAATTCTGACGAAGGCGCTCACCAGGAGAAAATTTGAATACCATAGAGACAGGATTGGGGTGAAGGATAATCCCTTTCTTGTTGAGAGGGAGTGTTGAAAAGTCAACAAGAAACATGTGTCTAATTTATTTTTCCCTTAAATAAATTGGACAATAAATATTAATCTATTATCTCATTTATAACTGAGTGATTTGGATTTGTAATAGAACTATAAGTGTAGTTAAGTGAGTTAAGATCAGTTGTACTAGTTGTAACTAAACATGCACTAGTGAGAGTTCAGTGAATTAATTATTCATTAATTCACAATCAGTGAAATCACATGCAACTGAAGATTCGCCACGGTTAACTACATGCATGTCAAATCCATTGGAGATCTAGTTGAGATAACAGGTGAAAGGGACAGTTTAGCTATCAGTTGTGATTTGATCACACATGCAGTGGATATACTTATGAGCATGTGCAAACTAGGCAATTTTAATCATCATTGTGAGAATTTGAATTGCAAATATTGTGCAGAGGAGGCAAGTTGTTTGGACACAGGAATTGGCACATGTATTTGTTGATTTGTGTATGATAGTGTGAGATGATTGTATTGTACTGAGAGCTCTTGGATTAGAGTTTTGTATGAGATTGTTTCATGATTCATGATATACATAATATATGATAGTGGGGTTTTTAGCTTTATGCTCTCCCGGTAAAACTTTTGTGTTATGTGTTATTGATATTTCACTTTGTGATTGTGGTTGTGATAGTGGTTTAATTTTCCGCAAGAATAATAGTAGAAGCGATTTTGTATTTAACAGTGGCATATAATTGTTAGATCAGGAGAATCGAAGGAATACATTAAGTGTATTGAAATTTCTACAATTGCTTTAATCCTTTCTACTGTGCTTCGGTCAGTCATTTCTCACTAGTCGCGTACTTCTTGCGGGGTACTTGGTATGGTTTGAAGCTCTAATTCCTCGACTATTTTTTGAAGTTGTTGAATGACTTCAGCAAGATTCATTACTTGGCATTCTATGGGTTCTTCTTCCTTCTGCTCTAAGCTAGTCATAGAGAGAAATGCTCTGTTGACTGCTTCTTCAATCCCTATCTACTTCACAAGAAACTGCTCTTTCTCTTTTTGGATCTTCTCTTTGTCTTCTTCAAATTTCTCTTGGAGAGTGTCCTTCTCTTGTTGCACAGCTTGGCGTTGTTCGATGATTTCCTCATGTGCTTGCTTTAAGGCATGGGTGGCCTACGTTGTTTCTTCTTGTGCTTTTCGAAGGCATATTTCGACTGTGTCAGCAATCTTGCGGAGTTGAATTGGTTCATATTCCTCTTTTGTTGTTCCTCCCGACAGGGGCACAATGGAGACTGCATGGCTAGACTGAAGTTCTTGCTGCACTCCTTGGAGCTCGATCTCAATTCTTTTGTACAATTTCTCTTGCTTATCTTCCTTGTTTTCTGCTATCTCTTCTATATCTTCATTCATAGCTGCAACAAGGAAACTGAAGTCATTTGAGGTGAGGGTAGTCTTAAACATAGCCCTGGTGGATTTAGCTTTCTTTCTGAATGAAGGCTTTTGTGGGGTAACCTTCTTTTTCTTAGATGGATCCTCCTCCTCTCTAGGCAGAGTAACTTCACCTTTGTTTTGCTCGACCTCTGTGTCACCTAGCTCTCTACCATCATCTCCTTGCTCCAGTGTAATGGAGGTTGTCCTTACAGATAGGTTGTCTATATCCTAGACTTCCTCAATATTCTTCATCTTCTTTGTTTTCTTTGTCTTACTGGGCCCAAGTGTATCCTGTGCAGCTTCAGGGCTATCGATGTCGAACATTTCGTTCGGGTCTACTAAAACAAGGAGGTCTGCTAACCATTCCTTGGTGATCTCCTCCAGGTCTTCTTCTATCAGCTTATAATAAGACTAAAGTTGTTCCTTGTGCTCATAAACACATGCTGTAATATATATGAAATGGCAGTCTGTGTTGAACTTCATCAAAGGTCAAAACCTGTGTAAAGTATTCAGGGTCATGTGAGGCTCGGAATGGATGGCAAGCTTCAACTGGGTGTAGTAGGTATGGAAGACATCATTGGATTTCCACTGCTTGTTCATATCGTTCGAGTACCACAGTGTACTGAACTTCATGGTCGGTGGTTCAAAGGGGTCGATGTATGGGAAGGTTGTACCTTTCAGTAGCTCCCATGCAACGAAATCTATAAGCATCCAGAGCTAGCTAAAATGGAATTCATGCCCCTGATCCTGGGCTTCTCTATAGTCAAACTCTAGTTGAATCACTAGGTACTTCACCCAGTTCATCTGTAGTCCCTCTGCGCACTTCCCTGCAAGTCCCTTTGTGCACTTCCCTGCAAGGTCGACTACAAAGTTGGATACTTGCGTGGGTTGATTCTTGCGTACCAACTTCCCTGTGATCAGTTGACAAGAGAGGCACACTGCACCACTTTCAATAGAAGCTACCTTGTAGCCTCACATGCCTTTCTCAACATCGCCATAAGTTTATTTGATCTTCTAAGCCAGAGCGCGATCCACGGTTTTTATAGGATAGTAATCATGGGGATCAGGGCCCTGCGTGCTAAGCTCGGTGATCTGATTGATTAGAGCTGGATCAACTGTTATGCAACGGTTTAACCATAAGTATCCTCCATGATAACTTTCTAGCAACAAATTCACACAATAATTCACCTCCTGGTGTCTGCCGAAGTGCGGTATCTTCATAACGTTGAGTAGAGTGGACTGTGTGAGGTTCATCGTCCATTACTGAGGGACGATCTTCGAATTATTTTCCTTGGTTCTGGTTAGGTACTTGTACGAGGAAATCATGTTGTAAACTTTAAGATCCCCCAGGTTGAAGTCACTAAACTTAAATGCTGCGAGCTTATCCTGGTCGGTGTGAATTGCACACACCACTTTCGGGAGGTATGCGGTGATCAATCCATAGTTGAACTCTTAGGGTACACTGTTACGGTTGATGTCGCTGCTCAGAGGGGGTACATAGGCAGGTAGAATTCTCAGAATCAGCTTGGCATTTGCAAGATCGTCTCTGTGTTTAGTATGTTTCTCAGCAGCTAGACGAGATGGACCGGGGCACGCAGTGGATGAGGAGGTTGTTAGTCCCCTCATGGACGATGCTTGTACTCTTATGGATAACCCTCACTTCAACATGACTCTTTCGGTTCTGAGGCTACCGAGTACCTCTCTTACATATTCTTCAGTTGCGCTAAATTCTTCGAACATATATGCTTAGGATCAATATCTCGGGTTCTCAAAGTAACGTAGGTGTTGTAATAGGGTGGAGAGTAAGAGTGAAGTAATCACTGTTCACAATTCGTGTAGTATGCAGGATCAAATTCATAGTTAGCAAAAGTTTCTTTCATGCATGGCGTGATGGATTAAGTAAGTAACTCTGTAACAGATCATTTGTAATGGATATGGGGCTTCATTAACTCTTGTTATGTCCATTATGGTGTGGTCTCATGGTCTGGTGATGAGCCATCAATGATTTTCAATCTGTTCAGAGTGGTAGTCGAACGGATATATCAGCTTCCAATAGCTATATTGCTTTGCCTCGGTGAAGTGGCCTATTTCGTTGTTCTGATATCTTAGCAAAGTTTGATTTCTGTAAGTTTCCTGTTCTACGAAGTTCCCTCTAGAATATTTTGTAGCCTGTTGATCTTAGCTCTCTTTTTACTTAGCTTCCTAGCCTTCTTTCCAGTGATCTTCGTCTCGATGATTCTCTTCCCATTCTAATTCTTATTTTCCTAGGACATAGTCACTTCGTGCTTCTGAGATTCTCACTTAAGACTCAGGGGTAATATTTATTTTGTATCTGAGACATATACTGCAATCTTCTGTGAGTCCTTGACTTTGATATCTAGGCTCCGGGTGTCAAATAGCTTCGATTTGTTCTCCTTTTCTTCAATCAACTGCGCAATCCTTATGGTCATAAAATACGTTAACTCTTACCTCTACTGTTCTAAAACCTTTTCTTCTTCCTTCTTTGTGGCTTCATCTCTTTCAATCCAAGGCTTTTCGAGTAACATAGTAAATGGGGCGCTGTCCTCAATAAAATTGATAATCTTAAAATCTTCCTCTATTGAAGTTCCATTAGCATTCATAGATATCTGAGTGAGTCGTCCACATAGGTTCACTAGTTTTCCTCTGAATATCCCTATTCCTCTTAATGAAGGGATCATAGTAGGCCTTCCTATAGCTTCCCAAGTTCTCTCTGGCATAATGTTCACTTGTGTCTCTTCATCCAGGATAGAGTCAATGTCGAAGTCCCCTATTCTTTCCACAATGCATTCCTTTTCTTTGAAAATCTCTGATAATATGACATGTCGGTGGTTATTCAGGGTATCTTTCATCTGTAGTAATACCTTTTCTGATTCTTTCTGGGGTCCTTCTATTTCTGGAGTTGTCTTAGGGTTTTCTTCATTCAGATTCATTCTTTTAATCTTAGCAATCATTCTAGGGCAATCCAACACTTCATGGTCCAAATCTTTGCAATAGAGACAACTAGGTCTTCCATCAGGGCATTCATTAGCTAGATGGCCTAGTTTTCTACAACTGTAGCATAAGGTTAATCATCTCTTTCTTTTAAATGATCCCCAACCCTTTTTGTACTACACACTAGGATCATGGTAGCTAGTCTGCAAAAAAAAATTTCTAGGATCCCACATCCATTGGTTAGTCCAAACATTCTTTCTATGCATAGGTATACCATATCTATCACTATTTTTATCAGATCTACTCATATCAAACTTTCCTTCATCTATAAGAGCCCTAGTTTTCAAGCTAGGATAGAATCTATCAAACATACCTAGATCCATACTCTAGAAAAAAATATTTTCACTTATTTTACTTCTACAGAGCACAAAGATTTTAGATCTAAAACTTTTAACTATTCTTACCTTTATCAGAGCACAGAGCTTACAGATCTTACCTCTTTCTTGCAGATCTGACCTATTTTCTCGCATATCTAGTCTATTTTCTTCACTGATCTAATCTCTTTTCTTGTAGATCTGATCTCTTTTCTCGCGGATCTGATCTCTTTTATTGTAGATATGATCTCTTTTCTTGCACAAATCTTCGTAGGTTAAGTAGAATGTTGCACACTAGGGCACATATATATGCACAGAGCTTCCACGGTTCCAGACCAAGTATTTTCACAAATCTTCCTCTGCTCAGTTCCCAGCATTCACAGTTTCAGGTCCTAGCAACGGAACCATTTGTTGGCATAGGGGTAGACCTAGGGTTCAACACTAAAGTGCACCAACAAAACCCTAACTAATGGTCCTTTTGGCAACACCTGCAAAGTAGATGAAGTATCACCTGAGGTAGAGGTAGGGATGGTTGCAAGACTCAGGTGTCTGCAACCTTAGTTGGGACACAGATCTGTGATTATATATCTTACAAAGCACTTAGCATAGATCATTCATCAGTATTCCACTTATATCTACTTCACCGACATAATAGAACATCACAACATTTACTTAGATCACTTAGCAACAACAAGACAGATCAGATCTGGTATACCAAGCATTTAGCATATTCATACACATCGGATTTATCATTTATATACATCTCTAGCACTAAGCATAAGAAAGTATATTTAATCACATCTAAGAACTTAGCAATAAAAAAAATCTAAGAATAAGCACAAAGAACAACACACAATATTTACATGGTTCACCCACACCCTGGGGCTACGTACACCAACTCTTCTTCTTTATTAGCTTCAGTCAATCTGGTTACAGCACAAAGATATCAAAATCCTACTCCGCATAGGATAGGAGATCTGCATGCACCTCGACAGATCCTCCTTCCTCGAGTAGATCTAGCATAGAGACTCCTTACAAACTGTGTACTCAACACTTACAACACTTGCACTCAGCTCCGCAAGTCAATCACATAGATCAATTCTAGCACTAATCCCTTGGCTAATCTTCTCCCTTACTTACATCGCCTAGATATCTATTTATACATTACAAAAGTGGGCCTAAGCATGGGTAAACCCACAGGCTGACATCCCTTTCCCGTTACATATTCCCAAAACCCTAAAAGGAATCGAAAACGGGGTCTATCTTCCGCAATCTCTGCTTTGCTTTGTGCTTCGTCTTCGACAGGCTGTCGAAGTCCCAAAAATGGTCAAATATGACCAAGTGTTCCTCAAAACTTGGTCAAGGGCCAATAGTCTATGATCAACCCCTACTTACATAAAATATGGCCTAGCAACACTCCAAAGTGTGAAAAGAAGATGCATTTCTTTAGGTTCAGGGAAATCTGACATTGCCTACACTTATCCAATAATAGTCTTAGACATTCAATATGATTTTGAAATAAGCTAAAAATAGTCCAATCTGTTGATACTGAGAGGGGGGTGAATCAGTATCAAGTACAATTTGAAACCTTTTTCAACTTATACTTAAACCATTCAAATGTATCCAATGAGCAATGAACAATAGTATAAGAATTACACCAATACACCACAATACACCATGCACAATATATGAGAAATAATCAATAGTTATTGTTCAAGGGAAGTAATGACTTTCAAAGGTATCTACAACTTCCAAATGTAAAGGGAGGGATAAACCTCCAAGAGAAAGATACAATCCTCCAATATCAAGAGAGAGTTGAAATCTCCATCCTTGCCCCTTCCTTCCACCCAAGAATATATGAGAGATAATAAAACTTTACATTAAATCATCACCATCAACCAATCATCACATATAACCTGATAATGCTTCCTGAGACTTCTTCAATTTCTGTAATTATTCAATTCTTAGAGTACTATGATCCTGTATATAATTTTACTCAATGTATTCTCTGAAACTCCTCCAAGTTTCACTCCTTGAATCCTCCGTAAAAATAATTCATAGAAAGAATGGTAGACTTTATTCAATTCTAGTCCATTCAGGAGACCTAACTTGTACAGAATGCCCCGTGCTCAATATTTAACATCCAATTCTGAAACTTTCACAAAGGAAACTATATTCCATACTCTTTCCAATGAAATTTTTCCGATGTCATTTGGATTCTTGATGAAGACATTATGACATTTTTACCCAGAACACATGTTTATTGACTAGCTTTAGGACTGGTCACAAACCCTATCTTCCACATAGTGTATATCCATAATTATAGTGAATCAAGAGATAAACATTTTACCAGAGGTACTTTGATATGTCTTCTCAATACCATAGTGATTTCACCATTTGAATCGTTCTAGAAAAAAAGTTATAGCAAAAATGGTAACATGACCTGAAAATAACATACCTTAGAACACATCACTAAAAGACTTCATCCTCCCTTGAAATCCGACCTTCTTTACTTCTTATTTCCTCTGAAATTCGACTTGTATCAAAATGAATGTATAATGATGTTTATTTATACCATTTATGTCACTTCATTTTAACATTAGGGTCGACCTGACACTTTCTTATTTTGAAATTCTTTTCTTTAATTATCTTCAGGGCCTACATGTACTTCCTTCTTCAATTCACTTTGTCATCTTCAAAAATTCATTTCTTCTCAACTATGAAGATCCACGTGATGCACCACATACCACCGAAAAAAACATGATGTATACTATCCACTCATTGGTGTTTTATATGCATGTGCATTTTCCTTCATGTCCAAATACCTTTATCAATCTTGTGGTCCAAAACCCATAACTAGGGTTGACATCAATGACAACAACCAATCATCCAACAATCTCCCCCTTTTTCATTTATGGAAACAATCATGCTCCCCCTATCATCATGATCCCAATTTATCTCCCCCTTTGACATCAATGGAAAAGGTTAGGGATTTTCCCCCTGAGTTTAATAGAAAAATGTAACTCTCTTCTTTGGGGCTGCTCCCCCTGAACATGTGGCACTCAATAATACTTCATCCTTATTTTTGGTCTTTGGGACTTTTTCTTCCTTAGAATCCTTTTGTGTGGCTTTTGTATTCTCTCTCTTCTTCATGTCTAGGATGTATATGTT
>ML789631.1:356766-391774 GCA_009831015.1 Picea engelmannii
GTTGATCCGAGCGCTCTAATCACAACCGTTCAGATATGATTTCTATTTAAACACAGATGCATTTTCATCCTGAACTTAGGACAAGTGGGTTTTTAACCCATTCCTTTGCATTTTACCCCCCTTTAAGTCCAATGCGCTCAAGTTTTATCGATGGATGGATGGCTGAGAGGACCTCGGTGCTTCCAATCATGAAAATCTCGAATGGCCCCACTCGTGGCTTAGCTATTGCGCCACGTGTCCTCCATTACCAAGCTCGCTTAACGTGACCAGGTGCTGGGACCATAGGATTAGCTTCAAAGGCGCTTATCGACGTTTTAGGGTTCAGGGTTTTGAGATGTGAGATGACGAGAGACTTTTACCCTTCGAATTCCCGAGTGTCAATATGCCGACATGACTAGATCTTGCGCCATGCGTCACTGGATTGGATGAACCAAATTTAGTCTTGAAATATAGGTTCTTTCTTTGAAACTATATATCGGTTAACTTGGTAGCCCCGATATCCCGATGACCATTGATCTGGTCTTATGGATGAATATGGTCCGTTGACAACGTAATTTCACCCGCTCATTTGATTGGAAGCCGTAAAACGATATTTTTCCATGCTGCGCTTAGGCGCTTCTCGTGTAACTTGCAGACCTGAATGCTCTTGAGCCCAAGACAAGGATAATAGATAACATATAATATTACTCAATGTATTCTCTGAAACTCCTCCAAGTTTCACTCCTTGAATCCTCCCCAAAAAGAAGTTATAGGAAGAATGGTAGACTTTATTCAATTCTGGTCTATTCATGAGACCTAACTTGTACATAATGCCTCGTGCTCAATATTTAACATCTAACTCTGAAATTCACACAGAAGAAACTAAAGTGTGTAATCTTTCCAATGAAAATTTTCCCATGTCATTTGGATTCTCGATGAAATTTTTACCCAGAACAATTGTTTATTAACTAGCTTCAGGACTGGTCACAAACCCTATCTTCCACAGAGTGTATCTCCATAATTATAATGAATCAAGAGCTTAAATGTTTACCAGAGGTACCTTGATATGTCTTCTCACTACCATATAGATTTCACCATCTGAAGCTTTCTAGAAAAAAATTAATAGAAAAAATGGTAAGATGACCTGAAAATAACATACCTTAGAACACATCACCAAAAGACTTCATCCTCGCCTTAAATCTGGCCTTCTTTACTTCTTATTTCCTCTGAAATTTGACTTGTATCAAAATGAATGTATAATGATGTTTATTTATACTATTTATGTCATTTCATTTTAACATTAGGGCTGACCTGATACTTTCTTATTTTGTAATTCTTTTCTTTAATTGTCTTTAGGGTCTACATGTACTTCCTTCTTCAATTCACTTTGCCATCTTCAAAAATTCGTTTCTCCTCAACCATGAGGATCCACGTGACGTGCCACATACCACCAGAAACAACATGATGTATACTATCCATTCATGGGTTTTGTATATGCATGTGCATTGTCCTTCATGTCCAAATACCTTTATCAATCTTGCGGTCCAAAACCCATGACTAGGGTTGACATCAATGACAACAACCAATCTTCCAACACAATTATCAAATAATGCTTCCAGAAATTCATGTAGAAACTCCTTGAATGCAACAAAACCATTTGTTGGCACATGGGAAAACCCAAGGTTCATCTCTAATAGTGCACCAACAAGTGTTGGCCCTTGACCAAGTTTTGAGGAACACTTGGTCATATTTGACCGTTTTTGGGACTTCGACACCCTGTCAAAGACGAAGCGCCAAGCGAAGCGGAGATTGCGGAAACTAGACCCCCTTTTGGGTCCTTTTTGGGTTTTAAGACAATGTAATGGGAAAGGGATGTTGGCCCGTGGGTTTACCCACGCTTAGGCCCACTTTTGTAGGTATAAATAGATGTCTAAGAAAAGTAAGTAGGAGGCAGTAGCGTATCTATGTGATGTAAGCTTAGTGCTAGAATTGATCTATGTGATTGACTTGCAGAGCTGAGTGCAAGTGTTGTAAGTGTTGAGTGCATAGATTGTAAGAATTTTGTGTGCTAGATCTACTCGAGGAAGGAGGATCTGGTGAGGTGCGCACAGATATCCTTTCCTATTCAGAGTAGGATTTTGATAGCTATGTGTTGTACCCAGATTGAACAAAGCTAATAAAGATGAAGAGTTGGTGGATGTAGCCCCAGGGTAGGGGTGAACCATGTAAATCTGTGTGTTTTTCTTTGTGCTTTGTGTTTATCTCTTTCTTTTCTAAGTGCTTTGATATGTTTAGATAGATATACTTATGCTTTTTTCTTCTTAGATTTGTATGAATGATAGATCTGATATGTATGAAGATGCTTAGTGCTTGAGCTACCGGATCTGATCTACTAACTATTGCTAAGTGTTGAAATACCTTAGATCTAAATGAATACTACGAGGCTCTTTGCTATCCACGAGGTATAATAAGGGTTGAATCTTGATGAATGATCTATGCTAAGTGCACTGAAAGAGATCTAATCACAGATATATGTCCCAACTAAGGTTGCAGGCACCTGAGTCTTGCAACCACCCGTACCTCTACCTCGGGTGAGACTTCATC
Organism: Picea engelmannii; assembly: GCA_009831015.1. NCBI lineage: Eukaryota > Viridiplantae > Streptophyta > Pinopsida > Pinales > Pinaceae > Picea > Picea engelmannii. The sequence continues at coordinate 359,350 of ML789631.1, forward strand.
TGCTTCACAAGTATTGTCGAAAAGGTCGGTAGTTAGGGTTTTGTTGGTGCATTGTTGTAGCGTTGAACCTTGGGTTTGCCCCTATGCCAACAAATGGTTCCGTTGTCAAGAACTGAAACTGTGACTGTTGGGAACTGAGTAGAGGAAGCTTTGTGAAAAGACTTGGTATGGAACCTTGGAAGCTCTGTGCATAGATCTATACCCTATTGCGTAGCATTCTACTTAAACTACGAAGCTTTGTGTGAGAAAAGAGATCAGATCTGCGAGAAAAGAGATCATAGCTGTGAGAAAAGAGATCAGATCTGTGAGAAAAGAGATCAGATCTGCAAGAAAGAGGTAAGATCTATAAGCTCTGTGCTTTGATAAAGGTAAGAGTAGTTAAAAGTTTTAGATCTGAAAGCTTTGTGCCTTGTAGAAGTAAAATAAGTGATTTTTTTTTTCTAGAGTATGGATCTAAGTATGTTTGATAGATTCTATCCTAGCTTGAAAACTAGGGCTCTGATAAATGAAAGAAGGTTTGATATGAATAGATATGATAAGAATAATGATAGATATGTTATACCTATGTATAGAAAGAATGTTTGGACTAACAATTGGATGTAGGATCCTCGAAAGAATTTTTTGCAGGCTAACTACCATGATCCTAGTGCGCAGTACAGAAGAAGTTGGGGATCATTTAAAAGAAAGAGAGGTGTAACCCTATGTTACAGTTGTAGAAAACTAGACCATCTAGCTAAGGAATGCCCTGGTGGAAAACCTAGTTGTCTCTGTTGCAAAGCTATGGACCACAAAGTGTTGGATGGCCCTAAAATGATTTCTAAGATTGAAGGAATGAATATGAACCCTAAGGCAGATCCAGAGACATTAGAACCTCAGAAAGAATCATAGAAGATACTACTACAAATGAAAGAGACCCTGAATGACCACCAACATGTCAGATTATCAGAGATTTTCAAAAAAAAGGAATGCATCGTGGCAAAAATAGGAGACTTCGACATTGATTGTGTTTTGGATGAGGCAACACAAGTGAATGTTATGATAGCGAGAACTTGGGAAGCTATAGGGAGGCCTACTATGCTTCCCTCACTAAGAGGAATAGAACTCTTCAGAGGAAAACTGGTGAACCTATGTGGGAGGTGTTGTAACAGATATTAAATATTTTCTCTACTCATTGTTTTCATCCAAATGTGTTTGAAAAGGATCATGGATCTTTTTCAGTGAGAAGTCTAGGCTGCCATTTTCATCTATTTTAATTTTTCATGTTTCTTCTACTATATGCTTGTTTTGATTATCTGAGATGTATTTGAGGCTTCGCAGTATATGGTGGTGGTTTGGTTCCAGTTATGTTGTTGTCACAGAAAGTTTTTATGGTGGTGGTTTGGTTCTAGTTTACACGGCCAAAGAAAAGAAAGAGGGGAGGAGTAGCAATAAAATCGTATATAATATGCTTTGGAATATTACGATCGGCTTTGTCTCGTTTCTTGTAAATGGCCCAGCTGAGTAGCAGGTGTAGGCGGTAGATCCACTACTTCTTGACGAGGGTTTGGTCTTGTGATCGAATCAGTGCTAGAAAATCCGACTATTTATCAGTTGCAATATGGAAGTTATTTGAGATTCTCCGCATTCAATAGCTGAACGAATCGACCTCCGATTTGACGAAAAGATTGCGCGGTGTTTGTGCTGCGCGAAGTATATGGCACGTTTTGATGGTATTTTCTTTGAAGGTGTGGGGTAAGCATCGCTATCGATTACTTTTCCCTGCGCGCCAACCGCGAGTTTTGCCTTTGCCAGTTTTCATGCTAATACAGAAAGTAGACTGGAAGCTTCGGCTAAAGGTTTTATAATTTTATCAATTTTCTCGTGATTTCAGTTCTGCGCAATTTCAGTTTTGTGAAAGATCGTGGGAGCATTTTGGCGGTCAATTAAAGCTGGTCAGCGCTGAAATTGAACATTTTGCGGTCAATTAAAGTTTGTGAGTGCTAGAACCTAGAATTGCTTAGTATCGCTTTGCCGATTGCTCTGTTCATGTTCTTGTAGACCATCGGCCACTTTTTAATATTAACCATTACCGGGTGGAAGCCATGTTTTCATCCCAAATTTTCCTCCATTGTCGTAAATGCATGACCACTGCACAAATCTTTCTCTGTCGAGAGGCGTTACAGCAAATCTTTGAGCGGTTATTTTGCTATTAAGCAACTTTTGGTGTGATAATTTTCATTAGTAGCCATTTTCTTGCTCTTCTTGACTAACTTCGGGATTATACTTTGAGACGGGCTTACATGGGCCAAGAAACGGATGGATAGTTCTGAGAAATCTATGAAAGAAACAGAAGGTTTAACTCGTTGATAAGTAATAACTTAGATTTGACTCCAGAGGCGGCAAGACTAATTCGAGATCATAAGATTTGCTACTTCAAGAACGAGATTGAACAAGTTCAGACGAGGACCGTATTAGCTTTGCAGCCTTGTTTGGAAGATGGACTTCAGGAGGCGTTTATCCATTCAAGAAATTTTTTCCGTCAAAGTTGCAGATCGAAGTGGATTTAGTGACAGCTACGGGGAAGCTACGAAGGATGTGGAGGGACTGTTTAACTACGATCTTTTCGAGTGAATAACATCCGAACTACCAAGTATGTCTCATTTCCAAAATCACAAGGCAAACAGGATAATATTTTCAGGTCATGGCTTGGCTGGGGCATTAGCCCATTTGTTCCTCATCTGCTACATGATAAAGACTCGGGAAGAGGACAGAGAACACATTTCCATTTGGTTTGGCTCCCCTTATTTCTGTGACGATTCTGCCAAGCGGTTTTGTCGGAAAATAATCGAGCTGGATAGGCGAATGTTTACATTTGTGAATGATGTTGACCCCGTGCCTTGGATGCTTGCGGGTATAAGGAAGACTTTCACTCTAGAGTCTGTAGGAAGGAGGGGCTTGGAGATATTAAGCATATGGTTGGACTCAGAAAATTCGGATGAAAAAATGGAAATTGCTATTCCCATGCTAGAACCTGTACAAACAATTTTCAGCGAAATGGGCCATATATCTCGGTTCAATATGCCTTTCTATGCATCCATTGGGATGGACCTGGGGGCAAGGACATCAACTCGTAGAGGTAGCATATTTTTCTCACTGAATAGGTTATGGGATTTCACACTCATATGCCTGAACATATTTATCTCCATGATTCAACAATGGGTTTTTCATCTGATCGGATACAACAGAATCATTTCCATGGTTTGAACACTGGACCTAGGGAATGCCACAGAGTTGAATCCTATGTTAAGGAGTTCGCGTCTTATATACACACAGGAAGATCTTTGATCAAGCCCATCATGGAGATAGCGCATAATCCTTATATACATGCCTACACTCTGAGTGTTTACAAGCTATGAAGGAGTTATAACGATTACAGGGAGTGATTTGTCCGATGATTGCGGTATGGAGTCCAACGTAGAGACAAATGTAGGGCATGCGTGGAAGTGGCTGCGTTCTCATCAGAGGATTGGAAGAAGGATGAAATTATCAGGCAAACACATATTTTTCCAAAATTAAGGACTTGCTATGGCTCTACACATGCAGATGTCCATGTTGAAGACTTGTGGTATGATGGCTCCGTTGCGTCTGCTTTAACTCGCGGCATGGGAAGGCTATTGTTGATGCAACAATCGAAGGTTTTGGTAAAAAGTGATATGTACGGGAAGGCTTATGAAACTCTTGAAAGTGTTTTCGCTGGCACTCTGGATCGTCTTTCCTATTCTAGACTTGAAACAAAGAGAGACCATTTCGAGCTTGTGAAATCATCCTTAACTAGGCCTGTTGAGATACTTATTCACAATCATAATGATATTACTGTAGAAGTTGAGGATGTACAGCCTGTTATTGAATCAACTGAAGGGGGACATACTGAGAACTATATATTGTCATCTCAGCGACACTGAATCATGAGGTGAGCAGTCGGATGTGTCGTATTATGAGACAGAAATTTACAAATTTTAGGAACGAGTGGTTAGGATAGTAGAAGTGTTCCTAAAATGAAAGGTTCCAGATGGTTTTCCTTCACTGAAATAAAGAAGGTTACAAATCATTTCTCTGACAGTAATGAAATCGGGACAAGAGGATATGACACCCGGCGTTGAAAGCAAAACCAAACGCTTGGATTACACTAGAAATCCTTGTCCACCAGTCAAATGATAAATAACGGTTCAACTAAGCGTTAGGAAGCCACAGAGTATAGAAGACAAATCGTTTCACATTTCTTGGAACTCAATGAAATTTATTTTATATTTTTCTTTTAAAAAGACTGATAGAGTTAACAGCAGGGGGGGGCGCGCATGAGCACAGCACTGGGGAAACCTCTTCTGAAGAGGGTTTCATTGTAAATGTCTGAGTTTTTGTAAGCCTTTAATGGAGTAATAAAGACGATTTTTCCTTGTGATTGTGAGATTCATCATGGTTGATTTCATTCAGCATGTTTTTCTTCTCTTTCAGCTATGTTAAAACTGTTTGGACTTCATTTATGTGTTCCTTACTCGCAGTTGAAATTGTATTTACCATATCTTTATGTCTTCCTTAATCCATCACGACTGCATTACATTTTGTTTTCTTCTAACCGATGGGATTCATTATACTTTGGTACGGCCACTACTATGACGAAAGGATTTGGGTTTTCTGTATTTGTTTATTGCCTTTCCTCTGCACCAGCTATCAGCTGTGTAAGACCAATCTGCATTTTCAGAACTCTGCATATATCCTTTGCTACGGCAGCCATCGGCCTTTCCTTTTTCTTTCCACTACCGCATCATGACAATTAAAGTGCTGAAAGATAGACTTACTTTGCCTCACTTTCTGAGAGTATTTGATCTCTACTATTGTCTCTTTTTCTCGGTTTTCATTTGACTCCATGCCCAATGGACCATTTCTCTGGTTTAACCCCCAACTCCAAAAATCCAAGACCATCTTTTACCCATAAACCTGCCCACCTTTTTCATGCTATTTAAATTCCTATCATGACATTTTTCGAGAGATCCTTCTCGGGTTGGAAGAGGGCAGCTCCCAATCCAAAGTGGTTTGAGGTTGCCTCGGGATTGATTTGCCACAACCCATTTCAGTTCTGAGTGTCAACAGGAGGCTCACTCATATATCTATCAATGTCAATGGAACTTCGACAGAGGAAGATTTTGAGATTATTAAATTCCTTGAAGACAATGCCCCATTTAATATGCTACTTGGAAGACCTTGCATTGAAAGAGATCAAGCCAGAAAGAAGGAAGAAGAAAAGGTTTTAGAACAACAGAGACAAGAGCTAAAATATTTCATGACCAGAAGGATCACACAATTGATTGAAGAACAAAAGAATAGATTGAAGCTAATTATCACTAGAAGCCCAGATGTCAAAGATGAAAGAATGTCAGAAGGCTCATAGAAGACTGAAGCACATGTCCCAGAAAAAGAAGAATTATTACCCCGGAAAGAATCTCAACAACACACAGTGACTATACTAAAATAACATAGGAATCAGAATGGAAAAATACAGACTGAGTTGAAGATTATTGGGAAGAAGGCTAGAAAGTTAAGTAAGAAGAAGGTGAAGATTGAAAAGTTACAAGAGATTCCAGTTGGAACATTGCAGAAATAAAACTTGTAGAATGGGAGCTTCATCGAGATATCAAAACAACCACCTATGTCACTTCATCGTGGAGAAGAAATATAGTTGTTGGACCGATATCCCCATTCGACTTCCGCCCCGAACAAACATAAAAACATTAAAGGATCGTCACTAGACCATTGGACTGTGCCATAATTCACAGATCAACATTAATGTAAGCTTCATACAGATTGCAAGCAGACCGTTGCCGAATTTCTTACTTAGCTCATCGCACCATGCACAAAGAACACTTTTTCCAGTTGAGAATTTGAATCTTGCAGACTAGAAAGTGTATACAATTATCCTCGTAGTCTTATTGATCATTCTTGTGCAGTACTTCGGATCATTGTGACACCGATTATTTATCTCAAGCGTGTATGTCTGAAAAATTTAGTGCAACTGAAGAATCTGTAAGAGAGGTACTCGCTAGCCTTAGAGCCGAAAGAGTCATGTCAGAGTGCAGGTTATCCACAAGAGTACAAGCATAGTCCATGAGGGGAGTAACAACTTCTTCATCCACTGCTCAAGCAGGACCATCCCAAAAGACTGATGAGAAGTTTACTAAACACAGCGATGATATCGTGAACACTAAATTGATTCCAAGCACTTTTCCCACTTACCTACCCCCTCTGCATGGTGAAATCAACCGTGACAGTGTGCCTCGAGAGTTCGAGTATTCTATGGTCACTGCGTACCTAACGAAATGGGTGTGCGCAGTTCGTGCCAATCAGGACAAGCTCGCAGCATTGAAGTTTAGCGACTTTAACTTTGGCGACAGTAAAGTATATAGTATTCTCTCCCCTCACAATTATCTAACGAAGATGAAGGGAAAGAACTCGAAGATCGTCCTGCAATCTTGGACCCAAAACCTCGCACAGTCAACATTGTTGAATGTCATGAAGATCCTGCACTTTGGAAGGCACCAGGAGGTGAATGCGTGCGTAAAGTTTCTTATGTATTTCTATCATGGAGGCTACTTGTGGTTGAAACACCGCGTCACAGTGGATCTGACCTTGATCATTTGGATCACAGGACTCAACATGCAAGGCCCTGACCCACAGGAGGTTTACTCTGGAAAGACCACAGACAGAGTGCTAGCAGCAAAGATCAAAGAAACCTATGGTGATGTCAAGAAGGGCATGCGAGGATACAAGGTAGCCTCTATCTAGGGTGGCGCAGTGTGCCTTCCCTATCAGTTGATCGTAGGAAATCTAGTTCACAAGAACTGACCCACCCAAGTGACTGGATTCGTAGTTGATCTCACTGGGAAGTGCGCAAAAGGACTTCAAATGAATTGGGTGAAGTACTTGGTGAATTAGCTTGAAATGGATTGTAAGGAAGCACAAGAACAAGGGTATGAGTTCCATTTCAGTTGGCTTCTCATACTGATCACCTTTATAGCATGGGAGATGTCGGAGGGTGCCACTTTCCCAGAGACCCAACCATTTGAACCTTTGGTTGCGAAGTTCATTACCTTGTGTTACTCGAACGATATGAGCAAGAAATGGTGGTTGAATGACATATTCCATGCCTACTATAACCAGTTGAAGATTTACATCTAGTCTATGCCTCGTATTACCCTGAACATGCTCCACAGATTCAGACCCTTAATGAAGTTCAGCGCAGATCACCACTTCATTTATATAACAGTGCGAGCTGATGAGCACAAGCAACAATTGCAATATTATTACAAGTTGACCAAGGAAGACATTGAAGAGATCACCAAGGATTGGTCGGTAGACCTTCTCATTCCAGTGAACCCCACCGATCTGTCCAATATTGATAGCCCAAAAACTGTGCCGGATATACCAGGACCAAGCAAGATGAAGAAACCTGAAGAGGTTCACGAAGTAGATAGTGCATCTATAAGGACTGCCACTATCACACCAGATGAAGGAGGTGATGGAGAAGAGATAGCAGGTGTAGAAAATGAACAACAAAAAGGTGAAGTACCACCACCTAGGGACAAAGAAGACTCATTGAAGAAAAGGAAGGTCTCACCTATGAAATCTTCCTCCCAAAAGAAACTGAGAATCCCTGTAACCAAGATGCGAACTGCCCTCACGTTGGATGAATTTGATTTCATTGTTGTAGCGGTAAATGATGCTTCAAAATAAATATTAGAGAAACAGGAAGTGAAGCAGGAGAAAATGTATAGCCGTATAGAGATTGAAATCCAAGGAGTGCAGCAGGCACTTCAGTCTAGCTGCACAATCTCCACTACACCCCTACCGGAAGGAACAACAAAGAGGGAGATGAACCAATTCAACTCCACAAGATTGCTGACATAGTCGAAGTACGCCTTCAGAAAGCACAAGGAGAAACAACACAAGCCACCCGGGCCTTAAAGCAAGCACAGGAGGAAATCATCAAACAATGTCGAGTTGCACAACAAGAGAAGGACACTCTCCAAGCGAAATTTGAAGAAGATAGAGCGAAGATCCAAAAAGAGAAAGGGCAGTTGCTTGCGAAGAAGATATGGATTGAAGAAGTAGTTAATAGAGATTTTCACTCTATGACTAATCTAGAGCAGAAGGCAGAAGAACCCATAGAATGCCAAGTGATGAAGCTTGTTGAAGTTATTCAAAAACTTTAACAAAGAGTCATGGACTTAGAGCTTCAGGCCATACCAGATACCCCACAAGAAGTGCACGACCAGTGAGAAATGACTTCCCGAAGCATAGTAGAAAGGATTAAATCAATCACTGAGGAATACAAATAGTTAAGTAGCAGAAGTGTGCAGATATATGAGAACCTAATCGATAACCCTGAATTACATACACTAGAGTCGTGACTCCAGGAGGCGAAGCATGAAGCTGAAAAGCTATAGATGCAGTTGAAGTCCCTATCACCCATAGAGAGAATGAAGCGGTCTCATGAGCAGTGCACCACTCAGTAGCAGATTCATATGATCCAGAGTAAGGTAATGGAAGCAATGCAATGACTTCAACCTATGTAGGATAAAGCATGTCATCATTTTACAGAGTTTGAAAGCTGAGGAGTAGAGTTAGAATAGGTTGTGAATGCAGCAGAACAATGCCTAGAAGGACCAGTGAATGATGCACTCATCCCAGAGTTCACCGAGCAAGAGGCTGTGGTACAGTAGCAGGTCGAAGCAGCTTGAGCCAAGATCGAGGCATTCGAGGCAAAATTGGACAGACCTGAGTGACTCGGGACGAGTCCCAAGTGACTCTTGGGGGCCTGTTGGCCCTTGACCAAGTTTTGAGGAACACTTGGTCATATTTGACCATTTTTGGGACTTAGACTACCTGTCAAATATGAAGCGCCAAGAAAAGCAGAGATTGTGGAAGCTAGACCCGCTTTTGGGTCCTTTTTGGGTTTTGGGACAATGTAATGGGAAAGGGATGCCGGCCCGTGGGTTTACCCATGCTTAGGCCCACTTTTGTATGTATGAATAGATGTATAAGCGAAGTAAGTAGGAGGTAATAGAATATCTATGTGATGTAAGTTTAGTGCTAGAATTGATCTATGTGATTGACTTGTAGAGCTGAGTGCAAGTGTTGTAAGTGTTGAGTTCACAGATTGTAAGGAGGTTTTGTGCTAGATATACTCGATGAAGGAGGATCTGGCAAGGTGTGTGCAGATATCATGTTCTATGCGGAGTAGGATTTTGATAGCTCTATGTTGTACCTAGATTAACTAAAGCTAATAAATAAGAAGAGTTGGTGGACGTAGCCCCAGGGTGGGGGTGAACTACGTAAATCTGTGTGTTATGCTTTGTGCTTTGTGTTTATCTCTTTCTTTGCTAAGTGATTTGATATGTTTAGATAGATATACTTATGATTTTTGCTTATTAGATGTGTATGAATGATAGATCTGATATGTATGAAGATGCTTAATGCTTGATCTACCAGATCTAATCTACTAATTATTGCTAAGTGCTGAAATACCTTAGATCTAAATGAATACTACGAGTCTCTGTTATCTGCGAGGTATAATAAGGGTTGAATCTTGATGAATGATCTATGATAAGTGCTCTGAAGGAGATATAATCACAGATCTATGTCCCAGCTAAGGTTGCAGACACCTAAGTCTTGCAACCACCCCTGCCTCTACCTCAGGTGAGACTTCATCTGCTTTGCAGGTGTTGCCTAAAGGGTCGATAGTTAGGGTTTTGTTGGTTCATTGTTGTAGTGTTGAACCCTGGGTCTTCCCTTGTGCCAACAACAAGCCCTAACTATTGGCCCTTTCATCAACACCTAAGAAGTAGATGCAGTCTCACCCGAAGTAGCAATAGGGGGTTGTAGGACACATGTGTCTACAACTAGAGTAAATGCAAAGTGTATCCAACACAATAGAAACACCACATCTAGATATCATTTACCAACTTAAACCTACTTCACACAGTTATATCTCAGATCTAACATAATGATGCAATAACATGGTAACAGAAGGAAAAAGAACACAACATCAATCCCACAAACAACAAGATATATGTGGTTCACCCTCTCCCTAGGGATACGTCCACAAAACTGTCTTTCTTGATATTATATAAAACATACAGTTCTATTTTTGTTCTTCGCTTGCATATCTCTCTCTTCTTCTCTCTCTTTATCCCCTCCCTGTGCACCCAACTACAGGGATGATCTTCGCACCCAGCTAAAGATCTTACAATACCAGAAGGCTCTCACACTCAACACTTCTCTCTCTCCCAATACAATCACTCAATAGTAATAATGACTCTCAACCATTAAGAACTATGAACGAACCCATCCCAGGTCCTATAGACCTTTAATTATACATTACAATATATCTTGGACATCCTTAGGCTAAAACCTAGGTGTCCAAACCCTAAGTACCAAAACCCTAGCTGTCTAAAAGCCTAGGTCAACTTGACCCACGTTTTTCAGGCTTCCCGAACCTGTCTTTCCTTCTTTCCCATGAAGTGCTCCAAAGCATTTATTGGTGGCTTTTTTCGCTTGTTGAGTTGTCCACGATCCACCTTTCTTCTTGATTTGTTCTCCTCTATCTTCTCGTCCAACCACTCGTCTTCCCTTACTTCTCTCTTTCTTTTTTTCTTCTTTAACCACTTTGACCTGATCTCAATCAATGTGTCTTCCGCACAGTTTGCATTTCGTATTTTCTCTTCCTTTTTCTTCGCTTTATTTTTTAATACATATCCAAGGCCCAACAAAACTTTTGATCAAACCACTAAAACTTAAAATTTTGTTAAGGCTATGGCAACTAGCAACAAAGGAAAATATGCACAAAGCCCTCAAGAATTGGTTAAGAGTCCTGTCCCAGAAATTAAAGAGATTCTGAAATCTTCATCCTCCTTTAGCTTTGAAAGTGAGATTCAAAAGATCAAAATCCCTGTACCTTTTTTGGAGCTGATCAAGAATGAGGAATTCAAACGATATCTTTCTAAAATGTTGCAACCTAAGCCTTCCTATAATTCCATATATTTTATTAAACTTCAAGATGAAAACCAACAGTCATCCTTGGACCTTTGGTAGAGGATAGAGATGACTCATCCCCCCCTTTCTACACATCACTAAACATTCATGATAAAGTGTTGCAAAATTGCTTGATGGACTTAGGCGAATCACATAACTTCATGCCTAAAACTGTCATGGATGAGCTTGGGTTGGAAATTACAAAGACCTACAATGACCTATACTCATTTGATTCTAGGAAGGTGAAGTGTATTAGGGTTATTAAAGACTTGGTTGTTACCCTATTCCAATTGCTAATGAAAAGTGTGGTCATGGATATTGTGGTGGCTGATGTCCCCCCTAAGTTTGGGATGCTCTTGGAAAGATCTTGGATCAAAAGACTAGGGGAAATTTGTAGATGGACCTTCCATATTCCACCATTCTTTTGTTTGGGGGAGAACATAAAAGGATTTATAGGGAGGCGCAACTAGCCTACATCATCAGTGATGAAGAAAATCCTACCAACCACCCTGTTTTTTCACTTGATACTAATTTAGGATCCAGTATATTACAACTCATTGATGCTCCTTAACCACCTATTGAAATCATAAAATAGTCCATCACCTCTTGTGAAGATCCTCCTCCTAATACCTCTGTTTGGAAGATTTTTTTTGATGGGGCCTCTTCTAAGGAAGGTGTTGGTTCTGGGGTAGTCTTTATTTATCCTATCCAAGAGATCGTATCTCTATCCTACAAGATTGAATTTAAAACTACAAACAATGTGGAAGAATATGAGGCTCTTGTTTTGGGTTTGAGGGTTGCTAAATACATGAGGATTGAAGAGCTAGCAATTTTTGAAGATGTTGAGTTAATTTTTCATCAAGTCAAAAATTTGTATCAAGCTAAACACCCCAGGTTAAGGACTTACAAAAATGAAGTTTGGGATCTTGTTGATAGTTTATTCTTAGATTTTAATATCTCATTTGTTCCAAGAGAGGAGAAAACTATGGTAGATTCCTTGGTTGTTTCAACAAGTCATTTCAGAGTTCCTTTTCCCCCTAAACTCAAATATGATGTGGAAGTGAAGTATAGAACCTCTATACCTGACAATGTCAAACATTGGAAGGTTTTTGAGGATGATATTGAGATAAAAGGATTTCTTGAGACCATGGATGAGTTTTTTTCCTTACATATTGATCAAGATCATGATACTGAAAAAATTCCTCATGCTGATATTTTCTAAATAAAATTGTTGACCATCATATTGTTCATTTTCCCAATAACCATATTCCAAAAGGACTAGTTCCCTTGGAGACATTGTTTGATAGAAATGATGTTGTTGTAAAGCTTAAAGGTTCAACTAAAAAAGATGATGTGACTGAATGCAATTTAGGTACAAAGGAGTATCCAAAGTATGCTAATTTTTCTAGCAGCTTGTCAAAGGAACAAAGGGCTGATTATGTTAAGATTTCAAAGGAGTTTGCTGATGTGTTTTCCTGGAAATATGAATATTTAAAAAAATATGACACAAACATCATTGAACATAAGATCCATTTGAAAGAGGAGACCAAGACTTTTAGGCAGAAACTCAAAAAGATAAATCCCATGCTGCTACCTATTATGGAAAAAGAAGTGAATAAGTGGTTGGACTCCAAAATCATCATTCCTTTGAGATACTTTGAGTGGGTTTCTAACTTGGTCCCTGCAAGGAAGAAAAATGGGGAAATTATACTATGTGTTGATTTCAGGAATTTGAATAGAATCTCCAAGAAAGATAATTACCCCTTGCCAAAGATGGAGCAAATTTTGCAGAGAGTCACAGGTTCATCCAGGATGTCTATGATTGATGGATGTTTTGGCTACAATCGGATCTTTGTCTTGCCTAAAGATAGAGAGAATACAACCTTTACTACTCCTTGGGGCACATTCATGTATGTTAAAATTCCATTTGGATTGATGAATGTAGAAGCGACCTTTCAGCGAGCAATGGATATTTCCTTTATTGGGGAGAAGGAAAATTTTGTAGTCATCTATCTGGATGACATTACAGTGTTCTCAAAATATGATAAAGAGCATTATCATCATTTGAAAAAGGTCTTCTTGAAGTGCATAAAGTGTGGTATCTCTCTCTCAATCCTAAGAAGTCTTTGTTTACTATGAAGGAAGGTAAATTATTGGGACACATTGTATCAGCAACAGGGGTAAGAATTGATCCAAGTAGAGTAGAGGCCATTCATACCTTATATTTTCCTAGATCCAAGAAATAAGTTCATTCTTTCTTGGGAAAAATCAATTTTCTAAGAAGGTTCATCTCTAACTTTGTTGAATTAGTGAAGCATATTACAACCATTCTTAGGAAATAAAATGAGGTGAAATGGACTATTGAGGCTCGAGAATCTTTTGATCAGATAAAAAATGATTTGACTGAAGCACCTGTGCTCATCAACCCTGACTATTCTAAGGAATTTATGATATTTTCCTTTTCCTCATTTGGCACATTGGCTGTTATTTTGCTGCAAAAAAATACAGAGGGGTTAGAGAAGCCTATTTCCTTTTTCAGCAGAGCATTGAGGGATGCATAAATAAGATATGATATCATGGAAAATAAGGCTTATGCTTTGGTTAAATCCCTCAAGGCTTTCAGAGTGTATGTTTTGCATTCAAATATTGTTGCATATGTCCCTTAACCCTCAGTGAAAGAGATACTTATCCATCCTGACATAGATGTGAAGAGGATCAAATGGATTGCTAAAATTATGGAATTTTACCTTGAAATGAAGCCCACTAAATTAGTGAAAGGAGAAAGTTTATGAAGGTTGTTGGATGAATAAAATTGCAAAGCCTTAGGGGATAATTTCAAGAACATAAAATCAAAAAATTAACAAGCTGATTTTGTTGATAAAAGCTCTCATATTAACCCAAATTTGGCAGAATGCACTTGGTATAAAGACATCATATATTTTCTGTAGAATTTGCATCCTCCTGATGGTTTGGACAAGAACAAGGTGAGAGCTTTGAAGCTTAAATAAATCAGATATTGTCTCATTGATCATGTATTGTATTGGAAAGATCCTCTAGGAGTTCTTTTCAGCTGTCTGGATCCACAGGAGGCCCAAACAGTCATGACTGAATTTCATGATAGCTTATGTGGGGACCATAATTTTTGGAGAACCACAACCTATAAGATCCTCAGAACTGGGTATTTATGGCCTAGAATTTTTACTGATGTTTGTGCAAATATTAGAACTTGTGTCAAATCCCAATTTTTTTTTTGAAAGCATCAGCTCAAATCCTTGCCTTTGAAGCCTGTGGTGGTTTCTGGACCTTTTCAACAACAGGGTCTTGACTTCATTAGGGAAATCCATCTAGCTTCAAGTGGTCAACATAGGTGGATTTTGACTAACACTGATTACTTCACCAAGTAGATAGAATTTATTCCTACAAGGAATGACACCCACAAGGTAATTGATCCAGGTGGATATTTGTGGCCACCCACCTTTTCCAATTGGCTCAAAACAATTTTCTGACAATTTTGGCAATTTACTATTTTTAGCAGTTTTAACTTCTGGGGCCATTTTGAGGGCCTAAATAAGGTTTTTCAGGATCGATATTCTCAATGATATATGTAGGTATGATTGAGCCCCCAAAATTAATTTCCTTGATGATACCTTTCCAACAGGCTATCACACGCCTAAAACGGAGATCGTACGCAAAAGTTACATCTCCAAGAAGTTGATGTACTAACTTACCCAGACATGGCCCACATGACTTTTGACGCTTCATCTCCTAGGGTTAGGTTTTTGGATGTCTAGGGTTTTTGGAATTCCTATTTATTTTAAAAAGGCCTTTAGAGCCTCATTGTAAGCATCTTATTTTGAATGAGTGCAGTCGTCACATCTCTTCTTAGAGATAAGCCACCACCATTCTAGCAAGCTTGTTTCCGCTACATTCTATAGTTTCATCTTATTTCCTTATTGAATAGAAAACCAGTTTAACTGTATCTATGTTATTTTGTGTTAAGAACCTATTAATAAGCTGTATTCAATTCGTTCTTCTTATAAAATCTGGATCAGTGGTATCAGAGCGATCTGCTCCTTGTCGTCTTAATGCATGTCCCCAATGAGATCGGAGTACAAAGAGTTGGGTTTTGAGCTTGTTTCTCTTGAGGAAAAAATATCTCGCACGCCCAAGCGACCTGTCATGGAAGGAGAAAATAAATATGACAGGATAGGATATCCTTTCAAACTATTTATTGAGGAAGTCCTCACACAACAAAGAAACAAGATGATGGACAGTTTCGTGCAAATCCTTCGACGACTACAAACAGGCGACACATCTTCTTCGATCGGAGGCATCACCCCCTTCAAGTTACAAATAAACTTTGATATTCCTATATTTGAAGTTCAGATAGATGAAAATGTTGTAGATAAGTGGTTGAATCTACTAGAAGGTTATTTTTATGTCCATAACTTTTTGAATAGAGAAAATATTACTTTTACGCTCCTCAAAGCCATTCCCCATGTCAAAGATTGGTGGGAAAATTTTTGTGAGCAAAAGAAAATAGAGGAAACCTCATTATTTACAGTCACAGCCACCTGGGAATCCTTCAAGGATGCTATTAAGGAACAATACTACCCTATCAGAAGTTATGACAACTTGTATACCAAATGGACCACACTGCAGCAAGAAAGAGACCAAGCGGTGCCAGATTTCACAAATATCTTTCATACCTTGTGCACCAAGCTGGGTGTCAAAGATTCTGAGCGACATATGGTGCTCAAGTATCGTGGTTCTCTACATAGATATATCTATACTGAAATGGAATTTTTGGACATCTCATCCTTGGGCGCAACCTATCGATATGTCATCAAAATTGAGAAGAAGCTCAAACAAAAGACACAACAATTTGGGCCTGGGAACCCCTCACAACAAAATCCAGGAAAGGGTGAACCCAACCCACAAAAAAAAGGATAGATCAAATATGGATAGTATCTGGACAACCAGTCCAAGCCACAAGAAAATATAGACACCGAAAAGATGAAGAAATATACCGAGAAGTGGTGCAACGTCCATAAGAGCCCTTGGCATAACATTGCTGACTTTCACTCAAAGCAGTCACTGGTGGTCGAAGTGAAAGCCTCTAAATCATATGTGGGTTCATAATCTGAGCTAGAACCATAAAGGGGAAGACGAATCATTAACGCGAAACCCAATGCCACCTTTTTTACCATCAAGCTCCAGCTTGGTGAGCTAGATGAGCTAGAAGAAGGAGAATGCCTCTTCCATTCATAGATGTGGGTAAAAGGAACCCCGATGCACTTCATCGTGGATAGTGATATCCAGAAGAACCTCATCTTAGTAGAGGTCGTCAAGCAACTAGCCCTGTCAACAACAACACATCCATAACCCTACACCATTGGATGGCTCTACCAAGGAAGCAATCTGCGCGTTAGCCAACAATGTCGATTGTTGTACGACATCAAGCCATTCAAATATGAGGTATTGTGTGATGTTTCTCCTCTCGAAGTTTGTGATGTTATTTTGGTCCAACCTTATTTATGGAAACATCATGTTGTATAGGAGTCTAGGCCTCGTAGAGTTATTATTACTTTGAACAGGAAATTGTATAGGATACCCGAGGTAGTCCCACCAAGTGTTATTTCCTTGATCTCTGCTCAAAAATGCAGGAAGGTCATCTCTTAGACAGGGAAGTTTGTCTTCTTCATGATTCGCTCTCAGAATAAGTGAAAGATAACAACCACATATAGGGTCTCTGTGACCGACCTCTCCACACAGTAGAAGCAAGTAGATAAGGTCGTGGAAGAATAATCAGATATCTTCTCCTCACCTACTGGGGTACCTCTGTCCTACCAGGTCAAGCACCCCATCGATCTGACCCCCGACGTAGTGCTGCCCAATGAGCCAATCTATCACTGCTCTCTATTAAAGAATGAGGATATCAAGTGAAAAATCCAAGAACTGCTCCACAAGGGGCACATCTGTCCCAGCTCATCACCTTGTGAGATCCTAATCATGTTGGTATAGAAGAAAGATGAAACTTGGTGACTCTGCATTGATTACCGAGCTCTGAATAAAATCATAGTCAGAAACTAGTACCCGATTCCCCAAATAGACAACCTCCTTGATCAACTCACGAGGGCCAAATACTTCAGTAAGATTGATCTGAAGTCTGGCTACCACCAGGTCCTAATAGAGCATAAATATGTATGGAAAACTGCCTTCAAGTCAAAGGAAGGCATTTTTGAATGGTTGGTCATGCCCTTTGGTTTGAAAAATGCTCCAGCCACTTTCATGAGGATGATGGACGATATCCTGCAACCATTCACCAATGCTTTTGTAGTGGTGTATCTGGATGACATTCTCATTTACAACAAGACTTGGGCCGAACGCTTGTAGCATATTCAATAGGTTCTACACACCCTACGATAGCACAAGTTATATGCCAACTTGGAAAAATTCTCCTTTGGCATGGACAAGGTCCATTACCTGGGCTACATAATTGATCAGCATGGCGTACATGTGGATCTAGCCAAGATCCAAGTCATCCATCACTGGTCAGCCCCAACCACACTCATTGATCTTCAAAGTTTCTTGGGCCTTGCCAATTTCTATCCCAGGTTCATGTTGGGATTCTCCCATATTGCATGGACCCTCAGCCAAATAACCAAGGGTGGTGGTAAGGAGAAATTTTCTTGGGGCTAGTCCCAAAAACAAGTGTTCAACGATTTGAAGCAGTGCTTGTGCTCAGCCACAGTACTTTCACTACCAGACCTATAGCATCCCTTTGAGATCGAGACATATGATTCATACTATGCGTTGGGCACCGTTCTCACTCAGCATGGCCACCCCATGGCCTATCATAGTAAGACACTATCAGATGTTTTCCATAAGTACCCTACTTATGAAAAAGAAATGTACTCCATTGTGCAAGCCTACAGCCAATGGAGACATTACATTCTTGGGAAGGAGACAATCATCCACACTGATCATAATCCACTGCAATTCATGCAGACACAAGAAAAATTGTAGAATGACCACCATCAAAAGTGGTCCACATAATTTCAATAGTTCCACCTCAACATCAAGTATAAAATAGGAAGCACCAATCACGTCATTGATTGCCTCAGTAGAATTCCAGTCGCGACACTCACCACAGTGCTAGAATCCTATGGCCATGAGACCTATGGATGGCCCCAACTCTATGAGAAAGACCCAGACTTCACCACCACTTACCAAATGTTGGGTGCAAATGCAGTTGTCGATAATTTCCATCTTCAGGATGGGTTATTGTGTCGTCTGGGCCATATCTGTGTTCCGTCAAGTGAGTGAGCGAAGATGATCTGGGAATCCCACTATAGTCGGGTGGCAGGAAACTTCAGCATCGAAAAGATAGTGGCGATGCTACATAAACATTTTTACTGGCCAAAAATTCGATAGGAGGTTAGCAAGTATATTAGGTCCTACATTGCCTGTGTTATTTCCAAACCGACCACTAAGAAACAAGGCCTATAAACCCCTCTTCCTACTCCTGATAGGCCATGGGAATCCATCTCAATGGACTACATGTTAGGCCTCCCATCCACCAAGCGGGGAAATGACTGTGTTTTTGTGGTTTTTGATTGCTTTTCTAAGATGGTGATTATGGTTGCCTGCAAGAAGAACATCACAATAGAGGCCACTACCAAGATCTTCTTTGAACAAGTCTGGGTACATTTTGGAATCCCACAAACCATTGTCTCATATCGAGACAGTCGATTTCTCAGCACATTCTGGTCGAGCCTCTGGTCACTGCTGGACACCAAGCTCACCAAATCCATGACATTCCACCCCCAGAGAGATGGTCAAACTGAAGTCTTAAATTGAATGATTGTTCATATCCTTCGCATGTATAATTCAAAGCACCCTCACACATGGGATGAGAGCCTTCCCTATGTCCAACATAGCTACAATTTATCCCTACATAGCTCAACCGAGCATAGACCCTTTCAGGTGGGGTTGGGATTCCAACCATTGGGTCCCATAGATGTTTCACTTCCCCTTGCGGTCACCTTGACCAACTCATATCCTGCTCCAACCAAATTTGAAAAAGCCACCCGGTTCATTGAGTGGATCCAACACATCCATCAACAGCTTTAGGATATCCTACAAAAGTCTAATGAGAAGTACAAGCAACACCATGATCAACATCGGGTGCCACATAAGTTTCAGGTGGGCAACAAAGGTTGGTTGCACTTGCAGAAAGAACACCTTATAGGACCCCATCGGAAGCTTATCCCACTCTGTTATGGGTCGTACACCATCACCAAGGCCATGGGGGATAATTCTTTTGAGCTCAACATTCCTCCTTTCCTTGTCCTGCACCTAGTGTTCAACGTGGATCTCCTTCACCCTTATTTCCCACCATTATTGGACACCTCAGACGTAGCAGAGCAGCTGACACCAACAGATATCAACCCCGACTACATATAATAGGCATCCAACAATCATATTGTGGACACATAGATCAAGGTCAATCGACAGCAAAGGATCCAACTTTATTGAGTCATCAAAGCAGGGCAGCTCTTGCACCAAGGCAAGTGGCTCACCCGGGGCCAAATTCAGCAGAAATTTCCTCATCTGATGGGGGAACTCAATGCAATGGGTACACTTTATTCTTAAGGAGGGAGGATTTATCCAGGTGGATATTGATTTCCACCCACCTTTTCCAACTAGCTCAAAACAATTTTCTAACAATTTTGGCAATTTACTATTTTTAGTAGTTTTAACTTTCGGGGCCATTTTGAGGGCCTAAATGAAGGTTTTTCCTGATAGAGATTCTCAATGATAGCTAAAGTCATGATTGAGCCCCCAAAATGAATCTCCTCAATGATACCTTTCCAACGGGGTATCACATGCCTAAAACAGAGATCGTATGCAAAAGTTATGACCCCAAGAAGTTGATGTACTAACTTACCCAGACGGGGCCCACATGACTTTTGGCGCTTCATCTCCTAGGGTTAGGTTTTTGGATGTCTAGGGTTTTTGGAATTCTTGTTTCTTGTAAAAATTCCTTCATAGCCTCACTATAATCATATTCTTATGAATGAGAATAGTTGTCGCATCTCTTCTCAAAGATAAGCCACCACCATTCCAACAAGCTTGTTTCCACTGCATTTTACAATTTCATCTTATTTCCTTATTGAATAGAAAACTAGTTTTACTATATCTCTGTTATTTTTTGTTAAGCAGCTATTAATAAGATATATTCATTTCATTTTTCTTATAAAATCCAGATCAGTAATCATTAGTTTTCTTGAGGATATCATGTCAACATTTGGTTGTCCAAGCAGGATTGTTATTGACAATGTTGTCGCCTTCAAAGTTGAACCATTTATCAAGTTCTGTGAACAATATGGGATTACATTAGTCCATTATACTCCTTACTACCCCCAAGGAAATGGTTTGGAAAAGTCTTCTAACAAGAGCCTCATAAATATCATTAAGAAATTGTTAGAAGACAACAAGAAATCATGAGACTCAAAACTGAAATTTGCATTATGGGATGATAGAGTTACAACAAAGAGGTCACTTGGTGTTTCCCCTTTGCAGCTTGTATATGGAGTTGAGTCTATCTTTCCTACTCAGCTTTCCTTGCTTGTGGTAAAATTCATCTAGGACTACCAAGGAAAACCTGATGATATGATCAGGAGGATACAAAAGATGGTAAAAGTACAACATACTAGGGAACAACTACTTGACAAAGCACAGGACCATCAGCAGAAGATCAAACAAGACTTTGACAAGAAGGTAAGCAAAGAAGATTTCTGATTGGGAGATCTAGTGCTTGTTCATGAAAAGATATGCAATGATCTTACTCAAATGTTTTTAGATCCTACTTGGCTAAAGAAAGATAGACGAGAATATCACCCTATGTTTATAGCCATCAAAATTGATATCCTAATTAAAGAGTATTGTTTACAAGTGCTTAGGTCATTTTTTTATAAATAAAAGATTGCTGAAAAAATCAATATTTATGTAATTTTATGAACATATCAGATGTTGAAATAATTATAGAGGTAGAAGCAAAGACACCAAGTCAATAATCAAAATAGATGAGACATAAATCAATCCTTTATTTCATTCCAATTCATCAAAGAATCATTCTCTTTAGAAACAATTTTGAGGAAGTTTTGGACCACAGTCAAACTTAGATGTCCCTAATGAAAAATACAAAAGGACTTCTAACAAAAAATAAAAAACTGAACTTTAAAATCTAAATCAGCTTGCCACAAATTGCTTCCCACTCGACTCTGCACAATAGCCTTTGTCAGTCATGAAATCTAATTCACAAACAAACAAGTCTACACAGACTATCAAAGATAGATCAACACCTCTAAAAAACAAGTGTCTGAATGTTGTAATTTAGCACTGGATATTTCTATCTACAATAGGATCCTTTTATCATAAAAAAGAATTAGGCTTCTAATGAATTAAGGAATGAATGAAAACCGAATTATCTCAACAAAAACTCAAAGAGAAAACCTTAGTATGCTTCTCCTTCTATTCTCCCCTTGTTCCTCCCTTTCCTTTTTCCTTTAAGAAAATTAGAATTGGTTGAAGTAGTTGAACTACTTCCTTAGTTAAGTTAACTAAAACTCAACCAACTTTTAGTTAAGGGGGAAAAGTAATAAATCATAATAAGGGTTTTTAAATAAATAATAACTAGTAGGTGGGACCCTTGTGACTCCCTTTAGCTTTTAACAATCATAACACAATTGGTTAATCAAACAAAACATCCCTCCTTGTGAATCCCATCATCCATTCATATTTGACAATTTATCTCAATGATAATTGAAATTATTTTCAAAAATATATTACCCATATATCCAAAAAAATAGTGTGTTGTCCAAAATTTCAGAAGTCAATTGTTCTCAACAATTAATAAATAAAAACTTAAAATCCATATTTTCCACTCTCGGAGGCAATCTTTCCCTTGTTTTTGTTGTCACATTTTGATCTCTCTGAATTTTCCTTAGGTTGTGTGGAGCCTTTAGGCCTAATCTCACTGATCACATGACAACAATCATCTCTCAAATGCATGCGGGAGGACACAGATTCATCAGAGTTATTTGAGGGTGAGGAAGGGGAAGCAATATCTTTTCCTTTGTCAGGGGCATGGTGGGCCTCGATTTTCAATATTTTTCTTGCATGGGAAGACTGAACTGGTGAGTGGAGAGGGGCATCTTGGACAATTTGATTGATAGGCAAGGGAGCAGGTAAAGACAAGTTAGGCCAGCCATGATGTTGGGAGAATGACGGGTGGACAATCTCTTGCCATCCCTTGTTCTCAGGAACTTCAGACTGTAGTGAGACATGAGGAGGAATGGGGATACCAAGGACCTTTAAGTCTTGGAAGGGAGCCCTTTCAGGCCTAGGTTGGACCACTGTTGGCCCTTGGGTATGGAAGTAAGTAAAGATTAATCCAGAAAAGACAGAATGCAAACTGCGCGGAAGACAAAGTGACTGATACTAGGTCGAAGTAAGAAGAAGAGTAGAAAAGATAGTGTGAAGTAAGAGAAATCAAGTCGTTGGAAGAGAAGATCGAGGATGGATAGATCAGCAAGGAAGATGGATCATGGACAAATAAGAAATCATAAAAAGCCACCGTTGAATGCTTTTGAGCATTGCGCGAAAAGGAAGGAAAGACAGGCTAGCGAAGCCCTGTAAACATGGGTCAAGTTGACCTAGGGTTTTAGACACCTAGGGTTTTGGTATCTAGGGTTTTGACACTTAGGTTTCAACCTAAGGATGTATCAGAGCTATTGTAATGTATAAACAAAGGTCTAAAGGACCTGGGATGGGTTGGTAGTAAGTTGGTTGAGAGTTCATTTTTATTGTGATATTGAGTGATTACTACTGTGTGAGAGAGAAGTGTTGGTGTGAGGGCCTTCTGTATTCTAAGATCTTCAGTTGGGTGCAAATATCAACCCTGTAAATGGGTGCACAGGGAGGGAGGATCAAGAGAATATATAAGAGAGAAAGAGAGAGGATTTGTTGGCTAAGAGCGCTAATACGAATTGTATGCTTTCACCTTAATATATTATAAAGAATAGTTCTGTGGGCGTAGCCCTAGGGAGAGGGTGAACCAAGTATATCTTTGTGTTGTGTGTGATTGATGTTGTGTTCTCTTGTTTATGGATGTACTGTTATTGCATTATTGTGTTAGATCTGACAGATAGTTGTGCGAAGTATATCTAAGCTGGAAATTGATATCTGGGTGTTGTGTTGTTCCTGTATTGGATCCACATTGTATTCCCTTGGTTGTAGACATCTGTGTCCTGCAACCCCCCATAGCTACTTCGGGTGAGACTGCATATTCCTCGCAGGTGTTGCTGAAAGGGCCAGTAGTTAAGGCTTGTTGGTGTGCTCTTGGAGTTGAACCCCGGGTCTACCCCTATGCCAACAAATGGTTCTGTTGCTGGGAGAAAAATATTCTTGAGGGAATGTCAAGGTGGTTTCCATCGAAGACAGAGATTTAGAAGTGGATAGAGGATCAAGAAAAGGACTTTGTTGAAGCCCAGATCAAGAACCCTAATCTTAGTACAGTGGATTGGTTGGGAAGATATATCTTTACTGATATACAGGATATTTTCTTTGGAGGAATTTATCAGGAGCTATATGAGTGGCTAGCTAGTTTAGCACATACCTACTTTGAGATCAGATCTAGACCACCTATGGTTTAGATGTTGGCGTTGATCAATAAGGTCAAGAGAGTTTATAATTCCATGTCAATAGAATTAGATCATTGTTTTGATAGTACCATTGGAGGGTATATCACTGATTTGTTGTTGACAAAGTAGAGTCATATATCCAAGTTGAGAGGTATTTCTTTAAGGGACCCAGAGGAAAATTTATACACTTTTTGAAGTTGAAGATCAAGATGTTATTGCATGAGAAGAACATCTTGAAGATACAATAGTTGGTCAAAATGGAAAAGGCTAATGTTCAAGAACTTAGATATAGACAACGACATAGAGGATGGACATACGCGCAGTGGGAGAGCGTTCAGAGAAGTTCCTCTTGTGAACCTATTTAAGCAAAACTACGGGGATGAGGGTTTATCTAGTGGAGAAGAGGAAGATCTGATAGGCGAAAAGAATTTAGAATCTGCTAGGGTAGAGGAAGGGAAAGATGAAGAACCTTGTCGAGAAGAGCTAGAAACCTCAGGAACCACACTGACTATTGAAGTAAGTACTATTATTCCTCCTTTTGTTTCAACAACATTAAGCAATCAGAGTAATCATAGTCACCAAAGTGCTCTGAGCATTGTCACTAGCAGTCCACCACATACTTAGTCAGGAAACCTAAGAATACCTATGGAAGACAAGATGAGGTTACCCACCTTTAGAGGAGATGGATCTGAAGATCCTGATCAACATTGGTTGTTATGTGAAGTTGTATGGAGTATTAAGAATATCATCAACGAAGCTGTTAAATGAGCTCAACTAAGTACTACCCTAAGAGATCATGCACTGAGCTGGTACATGAAATTTTTCCAAGGAAATACACTGAAACCGCTGAATGTCATTAAGACTACACTAATTGTTGAACTCAAGAAACCTAAGTCAGATTCGCGGTGCATTACAGAGCTAAAAGAAATCAAACAAAGAATAGTTGAACCTATGTGGGAGTTTTATCATAGATTTAAGACCTTGATAGACCATTTGAGTTTTCAGATCCCAGATGAGAAGAACAAGGAATGGTTCATTTTTTCCCTCTTACCACACATCAGAGTTCCTCTGATGCAAGAGAAGATTGCTTCGCAAGTTGAGGCACTGGAAATAACCATGAAGCTAGAATCATCCCCTATGGGAGAATCCATCTCAGTTATGAGTCAAATCTTGAGTCAGCTGACTAGTTTATCTCTATAGGTCGAAGATATGAAGAAAGACAAGGGAAAAGATAAAAGAGAATATATCTGGTGTATTATATGTAAATCAAAAGGCCATGACAAGGAACACTATCCCTTATTTCATGAATACTTGGCTTCTGGAGCTCCAATCCCTTTAAAGCAAGTTACCCTACCCTCATGCGAGGTATGTAGAAATTGACATCACCCTGGTGAATGTTACTGTTTGCAAAAATATGTCCAAACACCCACAAATCTGTATTGCATGTTCTATAAGTTGGTAGGACATAATGATAGGGATTGTAGGGCTTACGACCTCATGCATGAAAGGTCAAGGGATGTATACAAAATTCAAGGCGAAGTACAACAAGAAGGAATCACTATGCATTATAATTCTCCAAGAAGAGGAAACTTCAACCCTCATGGTGGGTTCAGAGGAAGAGGAAGAGGAGGAGGTATGGGTCGAGGTCGAGGACAGATCATTTGTTACAACTGCATGCAACCAGGACACTTAGCAAGGGACTGTCAGAACCCTTGTACCACTTGCAGCTACTGCAACTCATTTGAACATGTTATCGAATATTGTCCCGTGCTGCTAGACAAACTTCAGGAGAGACGAGGACCTCAGTAGAACCCGCAAGTGAAACTGATACATATTGAACCTCGCAGAGAGGACCCTAGAGTCATTGTTATCACTAGATGAGGCGTTGTTACAGGGGAAGATAGAGTGACCCAAGGAAAGACTACAAAAGAATCAAGACTCAGGAAAGCTACAGAGAAGACACAAGTTTTTGATGCAAAGAAAGAAAAACAAATATTTGAGGAGGAAAGAAAATAATTCGGGAGAGACCAAGGTTATTCATAGAAGACATGACCAGAACTAAGAGAATGTGGAATGCCTCTGGCATTCGACTAGTCTTCTCTGTCAGGAGAAGGAAAATAGGTAAGCAAGTTCATGGAATTCTTATATACTTGTATTAAGTTGATTCAGGATGAAAGCGATGTACAAGAGATGCAAAATTTAATCAGACATTATGAGCTAGGAAAGATAGATCCCTTGCTGAATAGAGCAGTATACCAAGTCTCTAAAAAGAGAAGGACAAATAAGGAACTACACCTGAATGCTCAAATTGGAGAGTATGATATAGACTATGTAGTCCTCGACTTAGGGTCGGAGGTCAATGCCATGATGAAGCAGACCTGGGAACTGATGGGAAAACCTAAGTTGATATACTCCCCTATCATGCTTAAGATGGCTAATCAACAAGATGTGATCCCCTTTGGAATATTGAAACATGTCCCTGTGGACATCGACGGAGTAAGGACATTTGCAGACTTCTAGGTGATTGAGATAGTTGATGATAGTTGTCCTTACCCCACACTGTTAGGAATTGATTGGGCTTTCAATAATTCCACTATGGTTTATTTAAATAAAATAAGAATGATGTTTGAAGGATATGGCCTTAGGGTCATTGCACCTTTGGATCTCGACGGAGGTTAGAGATACAAAGAACCCATCAGGGAAGAAGACCGCGCATATGAAATAGAAAACATATACAAATTAACAGCCAGACAACAAGATTACATTAATCCTATGGTAGATGGGAACCTAAGCTAGCGAAGTGACAACACATGTTCATCAAATTCATAAGAAGCACTAGAGAACTGGAAAAACAAAATGTATGAAGTATCTACAAGGAGATGTGCTATATTAACTGGAGAATTTTGTTGGATCGACACAACAGTAAGTAACTTGCCTACCATTGATGGTCTGAATCACTTAGAAGCATTCTTGTAGGAATTTGAAGAAATTGTACCAATACAACAAATATTGTTGGAAATGGATGAGGCCCTGAAAGCAACCCGAGAAATATGGTGGGGGAAACACAAAAACAACATTACATAATGGGTACAATGTCGCACTTTGATGACAACGCAGTTTTTAGAGCGAGTAGAAGGCTTCAAAGTTAGGTACACAGTCGAAGTTTTCTGAAGGACCATGTTGATGTTGTGAGGAAGCCTAGAGTGGCATTCCTCAAGAGAATTGGGTGCACAAATTCATCAACACACTGGACACAACCCCTATCAATTGGTACCTACAAGAAGAACTGTGCCTCATCACTGCAGATTGGGAAGGTATGACCCAGAACTTTATAATTACCTTTTTGTTTGAAAGGCAATATCCTACAGTCGATCAAGCATTACAGATCATAAGACAGAAAGTATTTGAGGAGGCACCTAGCCTCCCTTTGGAACAAGAAGAGGATGAATAGACTGTGCCTCTCCAGAAATTGCAAGGCTGTTACAATCAATGCTAAAGAAGACGATGATCCTAGGAAGGTGAACATCACTAAAACACAAGGCCAAAGAGACATAGAAGGACTAGAAGTTGAACTACCTTTCATTGGACAACTGATAAAGATCAAGAAAGTCAATATTGGAATAGATAAAACACCGAAGCTTACAAATGTTAGATATTATTGGGATGTTCCCACTATTGACAAGATCACAGAGTTACTGCATGAATATTAGGACTTGTTTCCAACTAAGTTCATTGATATGAAGGGCATTAAAGGGCCCATGGGAGAGATGAGGATCCGTTTGAAACCATATGCAAGGCCAATTAAATAGAGACCTTATATATTGAACACTAAATATAAGGAGAAAGTGAAGATTGAACTTGACAGAATGTTGGAAGTAGGAATCATAGAACCTGTTGAAGAGTCAAAGTGGATTAGCCCTATGGTGGTACAAGACAAGAAGACAAGGGATCAAGATCTGCGTAGATCTCTGAAAAATGAATGATGTCTATTTTCATGACCCATTCCCTACGCCATTCACTGACGAAGTGTTAAATAATGTAGGAGGACAGGAGGTATATTTTCTACAGATGGATTTTCAGGATGCCATCAGATCCGGATTGCCAAGGAAGACTGCCATAAGACCAAATTTGTAACAGAATGGGGATCCTACCAGTATACAGTGATGTCGTTTGGATTGAAGAATGCCCCAACCATATTTTCTAGGGTGGTGGTCGAAGCATTCAAGAATTTTTTACATAAATTCCTGGAAGCATATTTTGATGATTGGGCCATTTTTAGCTTATCACAAAAACATATTGAATGTTTAAGACTAATGTTGGATAAGTGCAGGCAGTGTCAGATTTCCTTGAACCTAAATAAGTGCATCTTATTTTCACCCTTTGGAGTGTTTTAGGTCATATTGTGTGTAAGTAGGGACTGTTGGTAGACCCATCTAAGATTTCCATTATAGTTGATATTCCCCCTCCTACTTCAGTCAGACAGCTGCGCATTATGTTGGGAAACACTGGATATTATAGGAAGTTCATTAAAGGCTATGCATAGATCACAACACCCATGGAGAATATTTTGAAGAAATACTGTCAGTTTAATTGGATAGAATAATGCCAGTAGAGCTTCAACACACTAAAACAAAAAATGGTTACTGCGCCTATTCTTTTTTTCCCAGATTGGAGCAAGGAATTTCATGTGCATGTCAATGAATATTCTATTGCATTAGGATTTTTGTTAGCACAAATGGGAGCTGGAGACATAGACCACCCATTAGCCTTTGCTATCATGAAGCTATCAACAACTGAAATTAATTACAGCACCACTAAGAGAGAAGGGTTAGCCATGGTGTATGCACTGCAGAAGTTTCACCACTACTTGTTGGGAGGACACTTTAAAATGTTTACTGATCACTCCACACTGAAATACCTAGTCAACAAGCCAGTGTTGGGGGGGAGAATATGCATATGGCTTCTTCTATTTCAATAATATTATTTTTAGATTGTGGTTAAGTCAAGAATAATGAACAAAGGTCTCGACCACTTGTCAAGGTTGGAACATGGAGAAGAGCCTACTGGTTTGGAGGATACACTATCGAATGCACAATTAATAGCCATTAGAAATATTGATGATAACTTTGTAGAGATAGTCCAGCTCCTATCAACAATAATGGCACCGAGTGAATATACAATCACCCAGAAGAAAGAGTTGGTAGTGCGTGCTATAGGCTTTTCACTTATAGCTGGACAACTATACAATATGGGACCTGATGAGATATTGAGGAGGTGTGTTATGGAGACAAAGAGACCATTGATCCTTGCAAAATCTCATGAAGCCATCACAGGAGGACACTACACAGTGAAATAAAAAGAGCAGAAGGTTCTTAGAGATGGCCATTGGTGGCCTACCTTACACAGATATGCTAAGGACTATTATGAAGCTTGTGATGTATGCCAAAGAGTTGGAAAACCATCTAGAAGAGATGAAATTCCTTTAGTACCACAACTGAACCTACAATCATTTGAGAAATGGGCCATTGATTTCATGGGACCTATAAACCCACCAGGGAAGCGTAGAGGAGCCAGATACATAATCACTGTGACAAAGTACTTGACCAGATGGGTCGAAGAAAGAGAAGTTAAGGACTGTAGTGCAACTACAATCGCATACTTCATATTTGATGACATCATAACTAGGTTTGGATGCCCGAATATCCTTATGAGAGATCAAGGCACACATTTTATCAATAAGGCCGTTAAAGCCTTCACTGAGGAATTTGAAGTCCACCATTAGAAGAGCACACCCTACCATCCACAGGAAAACGGGATAGTTGAAGCATTCAATAAGATCTTGGAGACAACGCTGACGAAGATTTGCAGTGTGAACAGGGATGACTGGGATTTGAGAGTACCAGCAGTACTATGGGCCTATAGAACCACTTTCATGAAGCTAACAATGAAAACCCCCTTCAATTTGGTTTATGGTCTCAAAGGAGTTGTCCCGATGGAATATTCCATCCCAAGCTTAAGAATCACAGCCTTTACAGATATGGATGACATTGGCGTTGTTCAAGAGAGGCTCGTGTAGTTGGTCGAACTAGCAGAAGATAGATTTATTGCAGGATTCCATCACAAAGTACAGGAGGAGAGAGAAAAGGCCTACCATGATAAACACGTCAAGAAGAAGGCATTTAAGCAAGGCGATTTGGCTCTCGTATATGACAGTAAGTTCATGAGGCATCCAGGAAAGTTTAGAAGGCATTGATGTGGGCCAAATGAGGTTGCCTATGTTACAGAAGGAGGAGTTACATAGTTGAAGACTTTTAATGGAGAATGGAAGGAAGGTTTGGTGAACGGGATCCAGTTGAAATTGTATTATGACAACCTGTTGCCTTGAAACTCTAACTAAAAGCATAAGGAAAAGGGTCCAGGTACCAGGTGTAGTTGAAACTGAGTACTAGACATAGAAAATATAGTTTGCACAAGAAAGGGAGGGATAGAGAAGAAACCACAAGTTGCTCCGCGCAGCCTAAAGATCAAGTAAATCAGAAGGATAAGATCTGAAGTGCCTCAGGATGAGTCATAGGTGAGTGTTGGGGGCCTTTTAGCCCTTGGGTGTGGAAGTAAGTAAATATTAAGCCAGAAAAGACAGAATGTGAACTGCATGGAAGACACAGTGACTGATACTGGGTCGAAGTGAGAAGAAGAGCAGAAAATACGGTGCAAAGTAAGAGAAAGCAAGTTGTTGGATGAGGATATTGAGGATGGACATATCAGCAATGAATATGGATCATGGACAACTCAACAAGAAGAAAAATCCACTGTTGGATGCTTTGGAGCATCGTGCGAGAAGGAAGGAAATACAGGCTAGCGAAGCCCTAAAACGTGGTTCAAGTTGACCTAGGGTTTTGACACTTAGGTTTCAACCTAAGGATTTCTCAGAGCTATTGTAATATATAAATAAAGGTCTAAAGGACCTAGGATGGGTTGGTAGTAAGTTGGTTGAGAGTTCATTGTTATTGTGAGATTGAGTGATTTCTACTGTGTGAGAGAGAAGTGATGGTGTGAGGGCCTTCTGTATTGTAAGATCTTCATATGGGTGCGAAGATCAACCTTGCAGCTGGGTGTGTAGGGAGGGAGGATCGAGAGAAGATAGAAGAGAGAAAGAGAGATGATCTTCTAGATAAGATTCCAGATAAGAACTGTATGCTTTCACCTTAATATATTATAAAGCATATTTCTGTGGACATGTCCCTAGGGAGAGGGTGAACCATGTATATCTTTGTGTTGTGTGTGATTGATGTTGTGTTCTCTTGTTTATGGATGTACTGTTATTGAATTATTATGTTATATCTGACAGATAGTTGTGTGAAGTAGATCTAAGATGGAAATTGATATATGGGTGTTGTGTTGTTCCTGTATTGGATCCACTTTGCATTCCCTTGGTTGCAGACATCTGTGTCCTACAACCCCCCATAGCTACTTCAGGTGAGACTGCATCTGCCTCACAGGTGTTTCCGAAAGGGCCAGTAGTTAGGGCTTGTTGGTACACTCTTAGAGTTGAACCCCGGGTCTGCCCTTATGCCAACAACCACTCCTTGCCCAATCCAGTTAAAAAACCCAGCTTGAAATAGTTGGCCTAACTCTTGCGGGTCTGCATCAAAGTGTATAGAGAATCTTGGCCTTCTAGGGCCCCTGTTCTAATTACCTATTTCTCAGTTACAACTGCCATGGCTACCTCTACTGAAAAATCTCATTCCTGTATGCATAATTTATTAGAAAATGGTTTCTTTAACAACCATACATGACAACTCTTTTAAAATATGAAATAAAATTTGGCTCAACAACATATTAGACTCATGCAATCCAATCCATACAAACTGTTTAATAGTTTTCAATGAGAAGGGGGTGAACAAAGATTCTCGTATATGCGAGGGGTAGTATTGAGCGAAAAATGTTAAAATGAGGGGGAAAAGATCATGATTATGTTGGATTACTGAGAGGGGGGGTGAATCAGTAATAACGTAATTATAATCCTTTTTCTTCTAATGTTATATCAATGTAGAATTATTATCCAGTAATGAGCAGTAATAAATAAACAATCACACACATACATAGTACACCAATGTTTTACGTGGAAACCCAAATCGGGAGAAAACCATAGAATGCTTTTTCTTATATGTCTTGAAGAATTACATTCATTGGAAGCACCAACTTCCTTTGTTTTCCAGCTGCAACTGGAAGGAGGATCCAACCCCCTAGTTTCTCAGGCTACAACCTAAGGGAAGCTCCAACTTCCCAAATCTCTGGCTACAACCAGAAGGAGGCTACAACCCCCAATGTTCTCCGGCTACAACCGGAAGGTGGCTAAAACCACCTGTCCTTGCCCCGTCCTGCCACCCTGAAGTAGAAGTAGAATGATGGAACCACTCTCACACTATCACTGTGAGATATACCGTTGTAAACCCGTACCAATAAATCTAAACCATGTATCAACCATGCATCAACCTGTAATCATCCTGTACCATAAACAAGTGCATCAACCATGCACCAACCTGTAATCAACCTGTACCATAAACAAGTGCATTAACCATGCACCAACCTGTAATCAACCTGTACCATAAACAAGTGCATCCAACCATGTACCAAGTATGTTCCAATCA